>CM032875.1:10588869-11173869 GCA_019176425.1 Megalops atlanticus | reverse complement strand
CACAATGACAACAAAAGCACCAAAAAAATGCCCGTAGGAAACTTTCCAGGGACACGCTACTGTACACGGATGTAAAAGTTAATTCAGGGACGTAGAATGTGGGAGAGTGTGAGAGACTGCGGAGGAAAAATGTGAGCATGAGCGCAAACATTGATGATTCATGAAGGACATAAACAATGACACTTGCTCTATTTCTTGAAGCTATACACAGCCTGTTATTGCTTTTGACCTGAGAGCTATTGACCTCTGTTGCGTAAACTGAATGTACTGCTGATATTAGCAAGACACCTCCCATCTGGGAAGATGGTTAACTGCAAGGACAAGGACAGAAGTCATCGGACATTGAATGTGATTGGCTTTTTTTGGGTCGTGGCGGGGGGAGTTGTCCGGTGGTTATCTCGGCTTCCTACATGTCGCAGGCCCCCGGGACCAGTGCCGCCCCCTAGAGGCGGCGGTGGGGGAAACGCTCGATTGAGGAGAGCGTGAGGGTGGCCGCTGCCGCCGCAGTGGAGGGGTGTAATCAGGGGGGCCGTTTGAATATTCAACCTCTGGGCCGGCGCTCTAATTTCCTCTCCAGATTGCGGTGCGCAAAATGGAGTGACACAGCGGCAATGAGCAAGGCAGGAATTTGCATTTTAATGCGCCTGTCGGAATCGTTTCTGGCGAGCGGGGGAGCGCGGGGGGCCAGGCGACCCGGGCGCTGATAGCGGCCGTCTCCCGGAAACAGGATCAGACGCTCCGCTGGGAAGGGGCGGGACAGGGGGCAGGGGGCGGGGCAGGGGGCAGTTTGGGTTGATGTGTGTGGGTGTGGCATGGCAGGGCGTGGCTGGGCAATGCAGCAAGTTATTTGGAACATTGACCCCTGTCAGCGGGGCGGCTTTGTCTTTACAGGAATGAACAAGGTGAAGTGCATCATGGGATACATGGCCAACCATGAGTCCAGTTGTCAGAGGGCAGCATGGCGCAGTGGTAACCAAAAGGTTGCTGGATTGGTTCCCCGCTCAGGCACTGCTTCTGCTGTACCCTTGGGTAAGGTACCCAACCCAGAATTGTCTCAGTAAATATCCAGCTGTATAAATGGATGACATGTAAAGTCGTAACCTATGTAAGTCGCACTGGATAAGAGCGTCTGCTAAATGTCAATGATGCAATGCAATATTTAAGTTTCACAAGCATCACTTTGTATGGGGCACCCATCAGCTCTGTCTAAGCTATAGATTTGAAGGACATAACCCAGGAAAAGGCCATCAGCAATGCAGAGCCACTCAAGGGACACCTCGCATTCTCCCTGCTTCCTTCCTTTGAGAGTCTACTGAAAAAGTAACAGCTGATCTGGGATCAGCGTCATAGCCGATGACCTAGCAGCTGTCCATTGGCTCTAAGCAAAGGTTCTGCCCTCTGGAGCCTGGGCCAAAGCGCTCGCTTAGCCCGGGTACGCATGAGGAAAAGTTCTGTTGCCGCTGCTTAGCGTCCTAATCGCACTAATCATATTGTCATTTGGCGGAAAGGGAGCTCAGCATGGGAAGTGTTTATTAATTCTGTCTCATTTCAGCCCGCTGGAGTCGAGCGTATATCTTTCACAAATCAATGGGTTTCGTGGCTCTCAAAGAGACTGAAGGACGCACGCATGCATACGCTCTCTCTCTCTCTCTCTCTCTCACACGCACACACACACACGCTCACACACACAGACTCACACACACATACACTCACACACACACACTCATGCATGCACACACACATACATGCGCACGCACGCACATGCACTCACACACACACACACACTCACACACACATACACTCACCCATACACACTCACGCATGCACACACACATACATGCGCACACATGCACATGCACATACACACACGCTCACACACACATACACTCACACACACACACCGTGTGCACACACATACACGCACACACACATATATACACACACACACGCACGCACGTGCACACACATACACACACACACACACACACACACTCACAAAACAGCAAGGACACACAGATGTAGAGACAGGCTGGTGGGGACACTGAAACGCCGGATTTGAAACAGAACCCGGAGCATCTCCACTCCAGAGGGACAGAACCGATCCGATCGTTTTCCAAGGCCCGCAGCCACCCGTTTGCCCTTTGCAGTCCTTCTGTCAGGCAGTTTTCCCTCCCTCTCTTCCTCTCTCCCTCTCTTTTTCTCCCCCCCCCCTTCTCCATCTCTCACTCTCTCTCTCTCCCTCTCTCTCCCTCTCTGTCTCTCTCCCTCTCTCTCTGTCTCTAACTCTCTCTCTCTCTTTCTCTCTCTCCCTCTCTGTCTCTCGCTCCCTCTCTCCCTCTCTGTCTCTCTCCCTCCCTCCCTCTCTCTCTTTCTCTCTCTCTCTCCTTCTCTCTCTCTCTCTCTCTTTCCCTCTCTCCCTCTCTTACCCTCTCTCCCTGTCTCTCCTGCTCCAGACTACTGCGTCCACTAATCTCATTACACCTCCACCCCCTCCACCCATCCACCCCCTCCCGTCCTCCCTCCACCAAACCGGCCAACGCTTCCTCTGTTATTGCGGCACACTCTGAAATCCAGTCCTAATTCGATTCGCCCGCTTTCCCTCACACACAATTCCCATTTTCACTTAATAAAACCCATCTGATTGCATTGGACCTCAAACTGCATTTCCTTCAAATTAGATTCCTTTCCAGAGCCCCTCCGCCCTCCGCCCGTCGCGACTGCTCTCTCTCCCTCCTCTTTCTTTCTTTTTTTTAATGTTTTAGTTAGTTTGTTTGTTCTGAATCTATTAAAAAAGGGGGATATGAAAAGAAAACAAGTTGGTGGGGTGAGGGGGGGAAGATCCTGAGGTTTGCAGATAAGAGAAGTCTTTCATCGGGCCTGAGGTGTTTCCAGCCTCCGTCTCCCTCGCCTGTCTGATGGCACGAACGGCACCTGCCGCCCCACGCACCTCTGGTAACTTTCACAAAGCAGACAGGGTCGGGGGGTGTGGGGCAGAGTCGCTCAAAACTACATCCTCCTTATCCTTCGTCTCCTCGGACGGGCGTGGCTTTGCCGCCGCGGGCTCATGAGGAATAAGGGCCGCCGTGGCGGTCTGCGCGGCTCAGAGTTGTTTCTCTCCTTGACGACACCCGGGAACAAACCAATCGTATGCGCACCTGTGAACGTCGATTACCTGGAGATCCCCACACGAGGGGGGACGAGTAGGAGTCCCTCGCCTCATCTCGTGTACCCCCCAACCTGCCCGCCCGCCTCTCATTCGTTTACAGGGTTAATCTGTCACAGAGCGGCAACCGGCCATCCTCCCTGCAACAGAGAGGAACCGCCGTCGGGAAAAACAGCCAGATGAAAAGTGGAGCGATTCTCCATAAATTGCTCAGAGGAGTAAGGCGCCATAGCTTTCTCTCTCTCTCTCTCTCTCTCACTCCTCCTCCTCTCACCTCGTCCCCGTACCCCAGGTGCGACAGGCGGGTCTTATTTAGCGCCGGGAAGCGACGGTAATCCCCGGCAAATTGTCTCCGCGCGGGTAAAATAGCCGGGCGCAATTACGGGAGTACCACGAAGTGCGGGGCGGGGTGGGCTGAGGGGGGGGGTCTGGGGGCACGCCCATGAGCCAGGCAGACAGGGGAAGAATGGATGGGGGGGGGGGAGGAGGAGGAGAAATCTCATCGCTGCCACGGTAACCAGGGTGCCCCCATCAGGCTCCCAATCACGCCACGCCAGCTGCCGCCTCTTGTTATCCGAGCGCCGGCCCGTCGCCAGCGGAGGGGCGAGGGAACCGGTCCAGATGTTCCTCCGCAGCGTGAGAGGACATTTGCCAAGTCGGGGAAGAAAAAAAAAAATCAATCTAAAACGGACAGATTTCTTGAGACGCTGGATATATATTATGGAAGACGTGTTCAGACTGTCGCTGACAGCGGCCTGCTTGTTAATTTGATAGTGTCAAGTGGAATTATACTGCAAAAAATGAAAGGGTTAATTGTGGCAGGAGGTGGGGGGATCAATGGGTTCTCATCATGGTGAGGAAAAAGGGTGCCTGTGATTTATTTTTAGTTCATTATTTTAGCTTATTACCTTTAGCAAAACACACCACTCGCAGACACCCACCACCAGGTTTCAAAATGTACGACGAAAGTGAATTTGAAGTCCCCGTGTCTTCATTATGGGGATGAAGCCGTGATGCAAACTATTTTTAAAAAGCGAGCTAATGTAATATTCATAAGCGCTGATGCAATTACAAATTATACAGGTGTCCCGTCTGTCTCTTGCCGAGCGAGCCACTGTAATGTGATTTGCTTCCTGGACACTGAAACAATTTTGAAGATTGCCTTGTACCATCGGACGGGGGGAAATCGTGAAACCAAGCACTGGCCGACAAATTGCCTCATTATTGAACATTTCACAGAACAGGGATTTAAATTGGTGCGCGTCCAGAGGCAAGGGGGGGAGATTGTAATTTATACGACGGTTGAGGTACCTGGGCCGTCGTGTCCGTGGAAATAAACCTCATCACCCAGGGCAGCTGAGCTGCGAGCAGGCAGCCAAGGGACAGAACATTGATGTAACCACCACGGTCTAAATTTACCTGCCTGTCTACCTGGCTGAAATTGGTTCACTATAGCTGCAAAGCTTGGTGGTAAGGAGCAGAAGGTTTCTTGTTCGATTCCCCACTGGGGCACTGCTGCTGTACCCTTGGGCAAGGTACTTAACCCAAGAATTGCCTCAGTAAATATCCAGCTGTATAAATGGATAACATGTAAAAATTGTAACCTATTGAAGTCACTCTGGATAAGAGCGTCTGCTAAATGACAATAATGTAATGTCCTGTTTTTTCATACTCATTCCAGCAATTCTAGTGTTTTGATACTCTTGTTCCATCTTGCTGTCTCTCTCCCACACTCTCTCCCTATTGGAGGCCTCCAAGTCTTCCAGGGGGGTTCAATGCGGGGTACGTCTGGTATTACGTTTTTGGGCATTTGTCTCGGGAACAGATGGTTTCAGACAGAAGAATCGGGAGGGTATGGCGGAGAAGGTGTCTGCCAGACTGTCTAAATGTAAATGGTTGCTACCCCAGCAAACCTACAGAGGGAGGGACTTGGTTGCCAATAATCTGGCTGCTTCCAATTTGTGGCACAGACTGACTGTTTTTGAGCCACCAGAGGGACTCGTCCGGGATCTCCACAGGAACCTTGTGAATTTCTTCAGGACTGGTCGACATTGGTTACAATCAGCTCTGCTGTTTGCCAGTGGGGGCGGGGGGTTAGGGACTGGTAGACATTGCATGCCGGGTCATAGTTTTTGCACGCAAGCTGCTCAGAGGCTGCTGTTTCACTATTACCCGAGCTGGCGGGATACTGCGTTGCCGTTGTTGAGGAGGGCCAGCTGTTCAGCTGTGTCGGGTCTGTGCCTGTTAAGGTTGGAGGGAGTGGATCTGTTTGGCCTTAACTCAATTCTACCATTCAGTCCTGATGGCATGGCGTGTCTTTCCAGCCTCTGGGGGTAAGTCGTGTCACCAGGGATGTGGATCCTGGAGAGGCCGTTGTTACCCCTTATCAACTTCAGAATGTTGACATCTGCCTGCCTACATACACGCCTGTCAGCTGCGGGGTGAGTGAAGCTGCGAAATCTCATGGATGGGTCCCACTGGACAAGAGGGGATGAACTTTTTCAGGCAAATAGCTGTCTCACATACTGTAGCAGAGCGTTTGGTGGAGAAGGTGTTTGGGCCCCTCTCAGCTACATGCAGGGCATTTTTGGTGAGCAGGACTTAATCTGACCAATAGGATGATGAACATGAGTACTGTCTCCATCCCTTCCCCCACCGCCTTACTGTAACTGGGAGTGGCAGGAGGGGCACGGTCTGATGCTTACCCTAAAGCCTAGGGGGGTGGTTTGAGGCAGTGGGGAAAAGGCAGTGCACTCCATCAGTATCAAGGTGACCCACCTTCAGTCATTGGTGGGGCGTCAGGCCTCCAACGGACTGAGCTTAATGGTCCTCCAAAGGTTGCTGGAGGTCCCTGTATAAGGGCCCAGTTGAAAAGCAGAGAGCTGACCTCCAGTGGGTGATGATGATGAGTGGCTGATAGCTGCACAAAGACATCTGGCACACCTAGATCCAGGAATGGGGAGAGGGCTGCCCGTTGTGTTTGAAGACTGAGATGCTGGAGTGCTTCTTTCTCTAGTGTACTCAATTGACAGGGTTGTTTGTTCTTTTAAAAAGACAGTCTGAGGTCTTCACATCTAAACGTTTCATCTTTGGACCTTTCTGCAGTCATCAGGAGAGAGCAACAGTTGCCTCCTGGCTAACTTGTCTGGTGTGATAAAACTTGCCGTCTAGAAACACTGGCAGAGTTCAGTGGATCTTAGCAGGATGACGGTGGGGTTTGCTTCCCGCCTGAGGACTGAGTACGGGCATTGCATATTGATAGACAATTTGGCTCATTTTATAAATATTTGGGAGTGTGGGAGTAGTCTTATGCACAATGGATGTACATGATGGCTCCATGTGTGTATCTTTTGGATTTTCCTGATTTGTAAGCTTCTGTTTTCTTTCTTGTTGTTCTTATCTCTCCCCATGTTGGGTTCTTTTTTCTTTTTCTTTCTTTCTTTTTTCTTTCTTTGCTGTCTTTGTTTTGTATGGTGGCGTTTCTGGTCTGATGTGGTGTGGGTATATAAGTTTTTGCTCAGAGTGAATAGTGTCTCCTGTGCTAGTGGAAGCTACGTGATGTGATGAAATATCCCAATAAAGTGGGGTAAAAACTCAAAACCCTCCTTCTCCCTCTCTCTCCTCTCTCTCTCTCTCTCTCTCTCTCTCTCTCTCTCTCTCTCCCTGATTGTCTTGTGCTTTCTTGTTTTCCCTTTGGAACCAGCAGGAGTCTGTAGCAATTTGTCTGATAGGTTGATTTTACTGAATCACAGATTGGACAAAAAAGGTAAAAAAGGTAAAAAAAAAAAAAAAAAAAAACATGTCCCGACTGTTGAGCCTGGAGTCCAGGTGAGCTGCGTCGAACACTGAGGTGGCATTCCCTTTCACAGGTTTTTCAGGTTTGTGCAGCTGTTCAGCCAAACCACCATGTCAGATGATTAAAAAGGCACAGATGCATCAGTAAGAAGCCCATTGCTCATGCGCTACCACCTTCCTGGAGGAAGACAAAGATGCACCGGCCACTTTGGACACCACTGCGCTCATACATTATTTTCATATTTTTAACACTATATATTTATTACTGCTTGGCAAGCAAGGACTGCTTTGAAACTCTCTCCAACAAATGACGTTATTTGAGCATTTTCTGCCACTTGGCATGCTCCTGGGAGGAGTTCTGCGTTGATGCGGGATCGAATTTATATGCATGGCCCATTTCGACTGCCAGATCTTTCCTCAATGTGTCAAAAGACTGATTTATTTCAGTTTCTTCCTGTCTGCAGTCCTAAAAGGGTTAAATACTTCTACACAACACCCTGAGTGCGTGTGTAGATCAGCAAGCCCAATGCCAACAGACTATAGACAGATAATGCCCGCCCCCACAATGAATTTGGATTTGTGAATGGTTCTTCAAGACAACAAATACATGATACATTGACTGGAGCCACGATGAGATTTATTACAGTTCAGAGAGTCTTACAGTTATAACAAGATCCTGATGGCTAACTAACATGATGTGGTATGTAATACAGATAGTGATCGTGTCAGATATTCTCCAGGCCAAGTGCAATTACATTACATTATTTAGCAGACACTCTTATCCAGAGCGACTTACATAGGTTACAGTTCTTTACAATGTTATCCATTTATATAGCTGGATATTTACTGAGGCAATTGTGGGTTAAGTACCTTGCTCAAGGGTACAGCAGCAGTGCCCCAGTGAGGAATCAAACCAGCAGCCTTTCAGTTACAAGTTCTGCTCCTTAACCACTACGCTATGCTGCCCCCCCTAGTGCAATGTGATGGCACCATCAGATGAAAAATCTGCATGGGGGGCTTGAGCGCAAAGACGCTCAGTCCGTAGACCCCTGGAGCAGTTGGTACCTGTACAGAACCATCTGCTGGTCGCTGGAGCAGGTGCATCATCAGATCCTGTAGTGTATTAATAACTATAATTACTGCCGGCATGGAAGAGGGGATCCACCAAGGCCCCAAGGCCCCCAGCTAACTTTATCACAACATTGGTGTTACTTTATCACATTGCTCGGGCCTCCCTGACCTGTCACAGATGGTTTCCTATGAGGTCTTCTTCTTTTTTGGCACCAGACAGGGCCTTGTGTAACTGGACACTTCACATCTCTGAGAGGTAAACTTCTATATGCTGTGTTATTTGTATATCATTTTAAACTCGGTTTAAACACAAACAGTGAGAGCTTTTTTTTTTTTTTTTTTTTTTACCACAGGTTTGGACAGAAATGTTAAGCGCTTGTGAGAAGCGTTTGAAGTGAAACAAAAGAGGGAGGAGAGAAAAGTGGGAGAGAGGGAAACAGCAGTTGGGGGATTTGTTCTCTTGCGGCTCAACCAAGAGAGCGAACGTGAGAGGCAAAGTAAACAAAACAACAAAGTACGGCCGGGCAATTACCACTCACGTTCGTTCACATCAGCCTGTCCACGGTTGATGCTGACTCTAAATGTTCCTGTGTAAGTGAAATAATTTAAAAAAAGAATAGAATGTAATGTATGCATAACAAACTCTGCTCTCCGACACAGAATCTTTGAGGAGAAAGGGGGGCTCTCTCTTTCTTTCCCTCTCTCTCTCCTCCTCCCCCCTTCCTCTCTCTCTCTCTCTCTCTCTCTCTCTCTGTGTTTCTCTCCTCTCTCTTTCTCCCAGTTTCATGGTCCTTTATTTGGCATGGTACAGGACAGTGTTCCTAAAACAGAGGTGGCAAAAGTCAATGACAAAATAATTACACGGTTAAAGACTGACAGCTTTCAGACTCAAAAATATGAATAACAAGCATGATCTTCATTCATAGTAACAATATGAACATTGACAGTCATAATCACAGCAGCAGGAGATGAATAATAGATACAATCTATAATGTATGAACAATGTTTGAGCAAAGCGCATACACATCTGCAAACCTGCTTACAGTATACTGACACAGAGGTTATTTGGTGATTTTTGTGTGTCTGAAAGTGCTACAAAACATTAAAGTATCGCTTTTTGCAGTTAGACCTCCCCAGTCACCAGGGATCTACAAAGACACTTCTGCACTGACAACAGAATGCTCAAAGAGGAATTTGTTCCTGACACAAAAGACAAGCACATTTTCAGAATGAAAACAGCGTTATACTGAAATAACTTATTAGCACGCATACTTATGAAATAATAAAATGTATGTGGATAATACATGAAATATTACAATGATGAGGAAGTTGATGATAGATACTGATATGGATTTGTACTGATATTGATCTATACTCAAGATACATGGTGACGGATTGTTGGATGAACATTCTGGTCACGTGACAGTGCATGACTGGATGGGGCACTTGCTGCAACAATATCCCTTCTCTTTTTTACCGCACAGTCGGCTTGTTAATTCCATTGATTCCTCCCAATAGAAGCCGCGCTAAGTCCACCTGCCAGCGTAACCAGTAATTCAACCTCCTCGCTCAAAGTCATGAATTTCATTTCCCTTTTAGCCCGTGGCCCTATTCGTACGCATTTTCTTTTTTTTTTCATTCCGCCGCCGCTATTCGGGCAACGGATTAATACAGAAATATCGTTATTGTGAGTTCGATGCATCGCAGGGCCGGGAGAGCGCAATGACCCTACGTGACAGAGGAGCACAGGTCGGCGAAGCACACCACAGCCGGGCAAGCGCCGAGCGAAGCTGGGGAACGGGGAGGTTGTGCCTGCTGTGAATATTCAAAACACAAATCTGCCAAATGTTTTTTTTTTAAAAACATATATATATGCGCATTTACCACACTGCGGAAAGCACATCGTTATCTCAAAGTAGAGTTTATATCTCCATGACGTAAAATTCCTCTGCAAGCATGTAGAGTCCTTTGAATCGATAGATGGAAGGGGAGAGAGAGAGGGGGAGAGGAAGAGAAAGAGAGAGATGGAGGGCTGGTGAGTGTGAGAGAGAGGCAGGATAAGGGAGGGAGAGAGGGAGTGCCAGAGAGAGAGTTGAGATAAGCAGTGTGGCTGCGAAAAACGTTGAAAAACTTCAATTTGCTCTAGATTAAAATGGACTACACGACCGTTAAAAAAAGCAGACGGTGGAAAACAGGAATTTAAATCCAGTCAGTGGAGACAAGAAAGCAAGTAAAATGGTATAGCTTTTAGTTTTTGAAGATGAAATCCCAACCTCTGCTGAAGAAACCGCTGACCAACCGCCCCCAACCGTCAGGCCCGACTCGCACCCACCCACGAAGCAACCGAGAAAAGAGCTCCCGTCTCTGCTAAAGCTCCAATTTATCGAGCGCCGGGAAAACACGGCGGTCAAACCTACAGAGAGCAGCCCGGCGGGGAACTCAGGGAGCACTTTAATCAGCTCGAGAGCGAGCACAGGGCCCTCATTTAGGCAGCCGTCGGAGGAGGTGAGGGGGAGAGGGAGACGGAGAGGAGGGAAGACGGAGGTGCTGCCATCCGGGGGTTTAGCAGCCCTGGCACGCAGCAACGCGTGACCGGCTGAAGGCAACCTGGAACGAACCACGGCCAGCTGGGAATCCTGGGCGAACACCGGACCGTCGGCCGACCTCACACTTCAGCAACCGGAATGCAGCTGCAACACTTGTCTAACAATCTCCCTAAACATTGTCAAGTTACCCCCCTCCTTACCTCACTTCATTGGCTTCCTGTTATCGCTCTCATCGAGTTCAAAACCGCGGTCCTGGCATACAGGATAGCGAATGGGACAGCCCCCTCAAACCTACAACCGCTCTATGTTCCCTCAAGATCGCTGCACTCTGCATCTACAGGGCAACTGACTGTCCCGACCCGATGGGGTGGCTCCTCTCAGGCAGACCCCTGTCTGTACTGGTCCCTCAGTGGTGGAATGAACTCCCCGCAGAGGTTAGGACAGCGGAATCACTGGCCATCTTCTGACACAGACTGAAGACCCACCTCTTCAGACTGCATCTCAGTTCAACTTCAATCCCCGCTCCCTAACACCTGATACCTCTAGTATTTCATACTTATTTTACGTGTAATATTGTGATGTGTTTTGGATTCTGTGTTCTAGGGACTGTGGTATCGTAGTATACTTAGCTCCCATCACCTTGCACAAGTTTGCTTGTGGTAGGGTTGGAACAGTGTTATGCTCACACTGACTGGTTTGGGAGTGACGTTAGCCGGGTCTGACACCGTTGCTCATTAAATTGGATGGATACACTTATGTTCTATTGCACTGGAAGTCGCTCTGGATAAGAGCGTCTGTTAAATGCATTTAATGTAGTGTAATGTAACAAATGCGTCCTTTACCTGGCAGTAATCATAGCAGGAGTAGCAGACACGCCTCTTGTCTTTCACTTCTCCTAGCTCATAATGGCTAAACAATGGCTTCATTGTGGTTACCCACAGCGTGTGAGGTTAGACAGAACATGTTGTTTCTCATGTTTTTTTAATGGCAGTGTGTTTCGAACGGGAGGCTGTGGTTGCTATGTCTTCACCTCATCAAGGTCTCTATTTGTCTGGAAAAAAACCCTAACAGAATATAAAGTTCAGGGCCTAGTAACATTTTTGTGTTGCTTGTGATTTTCCAGTTTTGTTAGATGGCATCATTGCCAGGCCAGCCTTTGAAAGCTAGTTCAGAGCTGGTGGAGCTGTGAGACAGTACAATAGAAAGTTTGATCAACCCGAGTGAGGTTAGTACAGAATTTCTCTGCTCCTTTTTTCAGTACAGTAGGGAGTATAATGGAGGTAGGCTTCTCAAGGGATACAATCCTCAAGCCTCACACACAGAGCGACACGATTAACTCTCAGAGTTTAAAGCTCGGGTCCCCAGCTGTAAATAATCTCACTTTTTGTTGTTTGTGCTGTAGGGGATGAAGTCACCTTTTATAGCGGACACTCAAACGTTTACTCACATTACTGAGCTTTGATGCAACAGCAAGAGAGGGGGGAGGTGGCCTAGTTCGGGCTCCGCACGTACTGTTTGGCAAGTTTCTACTGTGAGATGTTTTCTCACCATTCCACAGGGATTTTGCCTTTATCTCATGGTTTGTAATTTAATTTTGAAACCGGGTTCCATATTTCACTGCCACAGAGCAGGACTGGCTGAACAACACTGCCAACTGTTTTCAACCAAATCTAAGTACATGTGGCATGGTAATATCAAGAATGCTTTTCGCTCTTCTCTCATTTTTTTTTCCCAATAATATATAATATTAATGCAGCATGCTGCAATGATCAGACCTGTCTGGGTGTGGTCTATTTTGGGGCTATGGCTTCCAGAACATTCCGTATGATTCTTTTCTTTCTTTGCAGAAAAACATAACCATGGTCTTCTCCAGATATACATGGTCAGGGCCCAGGTACTGCTAAAGCAGTGTGAGATTCTTTCGCAGCCACTTTTCTATGGAGGCCCACAGAGCCAGGTTCTGTGCATAAATTAGGTGTCTAACTTATTCCTCATGTAGAGGGAATCCTGGATTTGCAGATTGCTCTGAATTCTCCAAAGCACTTTTTTTCATATTTGCTTATTAGGTTGTGATTAGTGTTAACATGGTCAGAAGTGTAATGACTCTGTACAAAGCCATTCTGGCTCTTACTCAAGACATTGGGGGTTTGTGCTGAAAAGCTTATTGTCATGCAATGCCCAACAGAACACCTGTGGCTCTTTGTGCTAGAATATGAGTTTCCTTTTTTCACCGCCTTCCACGTTGTCAGCTGGGCATTGCTATTGCTGTACACTCATTCGAAGTCATACAATTTCATTTACATTTCATTGTATGGTTTGCCAAGATCAGTACAGGTTCTGCCATGTCAGCCTCCCAATCAGTGACGAAGACTGCGGGTGTGCGTTTTTACAATAGCCCGTTAATAAGACGGAACGTAAATGACGCAAGAGCAGCCCAGTGTAGCGGTAAGGGGCGAGGAACACAATCGAAAGTATAGCGGTTAGACTCACAAAATGGGCCACTCTTGCCATACCCTCAGGCGAGCTACTCAACCCGAATTTCCTCAGTAAATCTCGAGCTATATAAAAGGACGACATGTAAAAAAAAAAAACTGTAAACTACACAGAGCAAATGCGGCGTAATGTAGACAGCTAGGTGACGACGGGCGAAGCCGAAATTCCCTCCCCTGGATTAGGGCTGACGCGGAGGCTCCGGCAGCAGTTTGGGTCAAATTCTTTTTTTTTTTTTTTGCCTCGCTTTTCTATATATGAGGGTAATGAGCTCTTGATTCCAGAGCTCTGGGAGGCACCTAGCTGTCAGGATGAAGTTGAAGCGTTTCAGCGTTTGTTTGAGCATCGCGGCGATGCCGTTGGCCCACAAGCCTGTCATCTCTCGAGGACCCGCACCTTTCTCTCTGGGCAGGTTCAGCGGGTTTTTAATTATCTTCCGCATTTGTTTCTAAATCTACTAAATATTCATGCACTGAGATCTAATTAGAATTCATCTCGCGGATTTCTGTTTCTCGGTAAAGATCTTGAAAATGTTTTTTTTTTTCTGAATAAGAACCATTTCACACTGTCAATGCTTTTCTATCTCTATATTTTAGCTTGGTTATTTTTTTCCACTGAATTATGATTGTTTTCATCCATGAATTGTTTATATTTCTATTGTGTGTGACCTGTTTGTACTCCTTGGTGGTACAAAAGGTGTCCTTCGGTATCGTTCAAGTGTTTCAGGTTGCCCAGCCAGACATTTTGTAGCTGATGCACCGTCCTTGTCAAATCATTTTGCATTGAGTGCATTTTTTCTTATTCATCTTCTCCTTCTTGGATTTATTTATTCATTTATTTATTAATTTATGCTTGCGAGGTTTATAAAATACATTGTTCTTGTGTAGCAAGATTTATTTCGTGTTAATCTACTGCATATTGTCTGACACTATAAGAACTGCTCAGTTTTTTTTTCCGTCTCCTTTTTTTTGCCAGTTTTACAAACATATTGTTGACACTTTGTTTGCATTTTGTGTTTAATGAATGGGAATTTTCTCCTCTGAAAGCTGTTTAGCACTCTCAGTTGCGGTTCTGCTTGTTGCTGCCAGCTAGTCTTCAGCATTGGCTGGCGTCCACTTGTATTTGGGCTGAAGGTTGGAAGGCTTGGCAAAGTAGATCTATTCTTTGGTTAGTGTTTCAGGGATTTTTTTTTCAGATATGGTATTATATGATTATGGCCTTGAAATGGCAAACTGCAGCATGACTGTGTTTGTGAATTCACTTGTCCGTGCTGTTTCCATGTCCATAATTGCATGGTCCACTGTACAGCTACCCAGCGCTGAGCTACGCAGAAAAGATTTGACTCCAACTTCCAGCCGTTAACAATGCAGACCCAGGCCTTCATAATGATGCAGTACATTCTTCCCAGCTCTGTTCTGTATTGAATCTTCTTCCCTGTCTCTCCTCTCTCCTTTTATCCCTCTCTCTGCCTAATTTTTTTTTTTCAATCTCTTTCTGCCTCTTTTCTTCGTCCTTTTTTTCCTTCCATTCCTGATAATCTCTGAAAGTGTCAGCTCCCAGACGTCAGGCAGTGTCACGGGTGACACCTGACACAGCCCGCGGAACGCAGTCAATAAAGCTGTCTAATTGAGTGTTGTTGGCTGTTGTTTATTGACGAAATAAGGCTGGGGAATTAGGTGTGTGTCTCCGAGCTGCTCGGGGCCCTGACTCGCGGTGGTCTGACAGCTGTCTGCCCCCCTTTTGTCAGCGGAAGCTCAACGGTCCCCACCCCCCCATCCAAATGCACTCAACCTGCAGAGTTTAAAAAGCTGCATGTGTGTGTGCGTGTACACGTGTGTGGAGCTCTGTACACGTGTGTAACTTTAGACCAGGAATCCATTGTGGTGCGTTGTGGTAACTTCACTATCGGTCCGTCAGACTAAAAGCAAGATCCCTCCCCACACCCGTACGCCCCCCCCCCGTACGTCCCTCGGCTGATAATTAATTACCAGCACAAATTACAAACACTATCTCGGAGCGAGGTAACAGATAAGGATCCCCGTTGCTTAAATTCACACTTCCAGCTTAATTAAGGGACAAAAGTGAAGCCAGAGGCTGAGCCAGACAGTGGATGTCCCCAATCTTCCAGCCAGCCATTCAGTGGGAATAATGTTATCATCTCTCCCTTTCACTCCGCCAAATTAACTTTAAAAATATGATAACAGAAGAAAATAATCGCTGCAGCCTTCGGCTCTTAATTGGCTTTATCTAGCAAAACCGGTGTACTGTAGATGGGCACAAACACATATCTTTTTGGGGGGGGGACTTGAAGTAAGCCCGCACCCTCTCCTTGTCTTCCTCCTCACCTTCATCTTCACCCTCCTCTTCCTCTTCCTCTCCCTCTTCCTATTCCTCTTCCTCTCCTGCGCTCTCGGAGCTCCAGGGGCAGGCTGGGATAGGGTAGGCGCGTCGCGCCGTGCTGTGCGAAGGGGGAGCCTCTCTGACAGTGATGAATGAGCGCTCCGACCCTCTGATAATTCGTCACTCACGGGCAGAGGGAGGTCCATTAATCAAAATGAGCGTGGCGGAGCCCCCGCTCTCTCTCTCCCTCACCCCGGGAGCGGTCGCGGTTACCTGCCAGGCAGGCGAGCGCGGCCGGAGGCAGGTGGCTTTGGCGGGGAGACAGCGCCGGCGGCAGTGACGGAAGACAGGGGAGGCCCTGCCCCTCTGCCCCTCCACCCCTCAGTTGAAGGAAGGGGTAACCGGAAAGCGGGGCAGGCAGGAAGGGGTTTCCTTCCACGCTCCCACCACCGGCAGAGCGGCACGCGTGTGCCACCTGCTAGATCCAGGCGGCCGCCGCGACGCCCGTGACGGCCGAGCCTCATGCCCCGCACATGCCGGGCCGGCTGGCAGCTGGTGGGCCTTTGTTACGGGCGGGAGGGTTTCTGCGCCCATGCCGTGGCCCGCGATTGATTGCCCCGCTGGCCGTAATGCATTACCTGAATCTCTCAGGGGGAAAGTTTCTCTGAAGTTGCGTGCAAATGCTGCCATTTTCTACCTTCTCCTTTTTTTTTTTATTTTTCCCCGCTCCTCCGCACAAATCACCCTGCGTCTGGGGAGGGATCCGTTACGCTGCTTATATGCCGCTATCGGTGTAATCTTGTTAGGCTGCCATTCCGGGAGTTTCAGGTAGGGGGGGCGGGGAGGGGGGATTGTTTCAGTCAATGAGCCACCCCTGACAGGAAAACGAGAAACGAGAACCTGTTGCTGCTTTCGACGTATGACTGTTTTGCTTTGACAGGAAGCAGGGTCTTGGCAAATGTTCTCCAACCCCTTGCTGTTGAAAGCCATTCCTCTCAACTTCTTCTCAAATTTCAGCCGCGTAAGCTCATCATTTTTTGAGCGAATTGCTCAAAAAAAAGTTGGTTTTCTTGCAAGAATTCTAGGTTATTTTAAAGCACAGCAGTTGTCCTGTGAACCCCTCGTGGAATGTTAGATTTTCTGTGAGCGCATCTGCTGTAGATGCGTGGCGGCGGTGGGGGTGGTGGCGGTGGTTGGGGGGCAACAAAGACATCACAGCAGAAGTAAAAAAGAAATCACAGCTGATGAAGTGATGAAGGAAATCAAAGAGACGCGGCAAGCCACAGCCAGCCTGGTGATCTCTCCAGATAGGATGAAAAGACTTCTCTCTCCTCTCCTCGCCTCCTCTCACACAGGCATAACTGTCCATACACACACACACACTCACACACACTCACACACACACACACACTCACACAGACTCCCACACACACACACACACACACACACACACACACACACACACACACACACTCCCACACTCACACACATAGCTCAACCAATCCCACAGTGCACCTCTTAGCCCGTCCTCACCTGACCCCGCTACTTCCATTGTTCCGCACCTGTTGGTCCACATCTCTCTCCGCCCCAAAGCCACTCCTGTGCCCCTGTGATGTGAATTGAGAGACCTCCCTTCCCCCCGTGCCTTTCATTTCCAACCTGCAGAGAGGGACCCCCTCACACCCCCATAAAGGTCTGGGATGTACAGTCTGGAGTGTTCTGCTGGCTCGTTCTTCAAGAGAGAGAAAAGAGCCTTTCATGCTACCTGAGGCCAGGCACCTTTACAAGCCTGCAAAGCTTTTCGGGCTCTTTGGTCGGGCGCGAGCAGCACTTCAGCTTGTACTACTTTGCCGTGAAATAAAGCTGAATGTTCGAACGGGAATACGGTGAAGAACGGAAAGCTCGGAGGCGGACTGTGTGCCAAGAATTTAAAACTCTTGAAACATGCGGATCGAAACTCAATATATATATGAAGGGGAGAAAAAAAATACTGCTTACGCCCTGATGCAAAGAGTGTCACGTACAGCACAGCCACAGATAACTGGAACGCACGCAAACAAACCGGCGGTAAAAAAAAAATTCAAACCGGGTTGATATCGTACTCAGCAGAAGTCCCCATCTGAGTCACACAGACTCACACTTCAATGCCCGAAATTTGCGTGTGCTCTCTGTCTCCCTCTCTCTCTCTTTCTCTCTCTTTCTCTCTCCTTTACCATAAAAGATAATTTACCCCGGAAAAAATTCCCTCAGACCCTCTGAGTGACTCCATCAGCCCGTGTCTGCCTATCAGCAAATGCCAGCTCATTTTTCAACCTCCGTTCCACGGTCGGATTCAAACGGAGGCCCAGCTCATTCTTATGCAATTCCTCTGCCAGAAAAAAAGCGTGTCATCCGGGATGAGAAAAAAAAAATTCTGGGCTCCGTTTGGTCCCAGATTTGGGGCAAGAGAGGAAGGTGTGGGGGGGGGACTGGGGGGGGGAGTTGGGTCGTGTGGGGTAGGGGGCAGGGGTGGGATTAGCTGACTAGGACTCAGTTATACAGGACCATGAGCAAAGCCAGTAGGTGGTTGCTGGTTTTTTTGTCCAGTTCTGGAGTTCTGTCCTAAAGGCGCCGTAGGCTGTGAGGTGAGATACAAGCAGGTTTTTCAGCACTGATAAAAACGCACGGCCTGGATTTCTCCGATGGAGATGTGACTGTAGTGTTTACATTACATCACATTTACATTTACTTTTTGTCAGTTAGCAGATGTTCCTATCCAGAGCATTCTCACTGCTCTCTCCGTCTCGCCTTTCTCCCAGTCACGTCCCCCTCCTTCCGTGCAGCTTCACCTCCCCCTCTTTTATCTTTTTTTTCTCCATCCTCCGTTCGCTCGCCAGAGGTCCTCGCTGCCCATCTGCCTTGAAGACAAGCCCAAACCACCCATTGCCCCCCCACCCTTCCCATCATGCCCCTGCTTCTCGTGCGGCTCGTCTGCCAGATGATTTAGCCCTTAATGAGACGAGGAACCCGGCGGACCCTGCACTCGTCTCGTTCCACCAAAAGGAGCCGTTGCCACGGAGCCGCCGACGTGGATGAGCCACCGAGGGTCAGAGGTGTCGCAAGGAGGGAGGGAGGGAGGAGGAAGGCCTGAGTATAAACTTTTGGGGACTTTCTGGGTCGGCCGGTAAAGCAAGGCAGCTGAGTCCTTGACATCTCTGTCCGTCCGCCCCCATCCGACGTCCCCCCCCTGCCCCGCCGCCCCGCCGCCCCTCAAGGACTCATCCGCCACCTGCTACCTCTCGCCAGACCGAGCTAATCAAAAACAGAGAAAACGAGCTCGGAAAATAATTATCTTTCTTGGGCTTTTGGTTTGCTGGGGCCTTTTCTGCTGTTGTGTCCCTGTTGTCTGTCAGCTGCAAGCCGCTGAGCCCCAGCGATGGAGGACAATTACAGCGTTCGCTTATCTCCATTTGGGTTTGTCATCTCAGATCAGATTTCAAATGGGAAACGAGGATTAAACCTGGGGTCTACTGGGGGAAGGGGGGGACAGAGGAAACAGATTTTAATTCGGAGGTTTACAGTTTTTTTTTTCCTCTAAGACTGTTTCTTTTTGATTAAGCGATAAAAATTGTATTTTCAGCAACAGATAGCCCCAGACAGCTGAGAAAACAAAGAACATGTGTAGGCAAGGCCTTCAAAATGAATGTTGTTACTGTATGTCTCTTTCTCTCCCCCCCCCCTTTCTTTCTGTCTCTCTTTCCTCTTTCCCTCCTTGCCTCCATCTTTTCCTCTCTCTTTCTCTCTCTCTCCATCTTTCTTTCCCTCTCTTTCCCTGCTTGCCTTTGTCTTTCACTTTCTTTCTTTTCCTCTCTCCCTCTCTTTCCCTCTCTCTCTCCTTGCCTTTGTCTTTCCCTCCTTCCCTTTGTCTTTCTCTCTCTGTCTCTATCTCTCTATCCCTCTCTTTCCCTCCTTGTCTCCATCTTTCCCTCTCTCTATCTCTCTCTCTCCCTCTATCTCTCTCCCTCTTTGCCTCTGCCTCTCTCTCTTTCCCCCTCTTTCCCTCCTTGCCTCCGTCTCTCCCTCCCCCTTTTCTTTAAAATTCAGGTGGCGACTCAGGGTGTGAGTGGAAGGAGCCGGTGGAGGCTGGGGAGCTCATCCTGATGGGCCCATAATTGGCCTCCTCTATTTGAGGAACAGCTGTTTGAATTTGTCTGGCGCGGTCTGTGCAAGTGTTCTCATTAGGTCATGTAAATAATCACAGGCGGGACGGCACACTGCCCCAGCTCAGGTTCAGACAGTAGCAGGAGCCTAGGGGTGTCTGTGTGTGTGTGTGTGTGTGTGTGTGTGTGTGTGTGTGTGTGTGTGTGTGTGTGTGTGTGTGTGTGTGTGTGTGCGTGTGTGTGTGTGTGTGTGCGGGCGCACGCATGCTTGCATGAATGTATGCGTGTGTGCGTGTGTGTGCACATGTGTGGGTGCGTGTGTGTGTGGGTGGGTGTGGGTGTGTGTGTGTGTGTGTGTGTGTGTGTGTGTGTGTGAGTGAATGCATGTGTGCATGCATATGTGTGTGTGTGTGTGTGTGTGTGTGTGTGTGTGTGTGTGTGTGTGTGTGTGCGTGCGTGTGTGTGTGTGTGTGTGTGTGTGTGTGTGTGTGTGTGTGTGTGTGTGTGTGTGTGTGTTGGCAGGAGAGGGGGTAGCCCTCTGCCTCTTTTACTACAGTTTCTGGCCTCTCAACACTTTTACAGCTACATCTGTTACTACTACAACCACAATCCTCATTGCCATCACTGAACTTACAGGAAGAAGGTGTTAGAAAAGGCAGAAGAAAAAGACTACCCCTGAATTCAATCAAACCCACAAAACCATCTTACTGTGAGGCAAAAAGTCACTTTGTTTATGATACAGTGCAGGGGTAAAGTTTTTGGGTTTTCCTTTTTTTCCATTTTGATTGAATGGCACTTTCGCTTAAAATGAGCTGGCAGTTTTTGACTGAACCCAGGGGTAAAATCTGACGTGCCTGGTGCGTTCGCCCACATTTCGTGACTTGCTCGGGGGGGAGCATCTCTACCCACCTGGAGACGCAGCTCGAGAAACAGCGCACTCGTTCTCAGTCTAGAAGTCTGTCATCAGAGAGACAGAGAGAGAGAAAATTAGCACGTATCATTTTAATGCAGAATGTTCCAGGCATAACCTATCCCATTAGCTGTTAACCATGGAGTCCTGCTCCTTTGCATATATTAATAAAGCTGTCATCATTCTAATGGAGCTCCATCTTATTAGCGTGTGCTTAATTTATAAAAAAAGCATTTTTTTACCCCCAACCCCCCATTCCCCCACCTCTGTCTCAGACGTACCAGAGGTAAACAACATTGCGCCGCAACGATAATCCCTGTTAGAGGCATTTTTTCTGTCACTGCCTGCAAATTCATCCTGTCAGCTCTGACTAGATACCTTCTCCCTTTTCTCACTCTCTTTTCTTTTCTATCTTTCTTTTTTCAGTCCAGGCTTTTTTTCCCCCTCACGGTTCCATTTAAACATTTCCTTATCCACAGCAGTCAAAGAAGGAAAAAAAAAAAAGTTAGTGCGCTGACCCCTGGATTCAATCAAACGCTTGTCCTCAACTCTGACAAACAGTAAAATGCCAGTTACTTCTTTTTTGTCCTCGTGAACCATGAGCACAGTTTGCAGCTGTCTACAGCACTTGGGTACTTGGGTAGCAGTGACTTTCTTCTTGCCGATATCTGCCGCTTACCCAGAACTGTGACACCCCAAAATATTCCCAGTGGAAGACTCTGCCATTCTCTCTCCACTAGTTACCGGTAAAGCTGGTGACTGTCATCCAGCACAGACTTGTAACCAGCCTTTTTAGACAACATCTTGGCTCCCCAGATAACTACAGTAGCTTCTAAGTCCTTCTTATCATTTGTATAGTTCTTTAAGGGTCTTGCACTGATATATACACTGACACCTTGGTTATGCTATTGATGTTTTCTGTATTATTTATTGTTATTTAGTCTGTTTCAATTATAGAACTGGTTAATATAGCACTGTGTTGCACTGACACCTTCGCTGAAATCCGGTGTGATGTTTTCTGTGTGCGTTGTTGTTCTTATTATATGCAATTATGTACCTTGATTTGCAAGTTGCTCTTGTTAAGTGCGTTTTCCCAATGAATAAATGTAAATGTAAATGTTTGCCGAGTTCAGCAATCAGCAGAATTATGGGCAGAAAAAACTCTGTTTGTATTGAAAAAGTAACTCTTGCATTTATTTATAAGTTAAAGTTAAGGACAAGTGCTGATTGAATTCAGGTGGGAGTGTGGAAAATTAAAGGGAGATTATCAAGTGGAATGCATAATGAAAGAGGTACTAGCAAGTTGTGTGTGTGTGTGTGTGTGTGTGTGTGTGTGTGTGTGTGTACAGTGTACAAGTTAACTTCAGCCCGTCTGGGTGTTCCTGTAGCACTGTGGTGAATATTCATAGGTTAGTCTCTGTGAGGAAGAAGGCGTCGGTGTCACAGTCTCAAAACTGGGTTTCGTAATGTAAACAAAACGGGAATGCTGTTGTCTCAAACTCCAGATTCAGGAATTTCAGCATCCGCCTTTATACCTCCTGTTTAATTGCTCTGTTTGAGGACGGCAAGGTGTACGCCCAAACCGCACACGCCAAGGGTGGCCGTCTGATTGGCCAAGAACGCGGTAAAGGCAGCGGAGGGTCGGAGCAGGTAATTAAAGGGGAAAAGCAGCCGACCTGCCTGCATCTGTCGCCCCAGGTGGTGATGAATCTGCCAAGCGCCCGTCCCGGCTCTGCCCCCCCCCCACCCCAATCCCCACCCGTCTGAGGGCGTCGGTAAATAATGCAGGGATCCTGTCCACGGTAAGGCCTCACCGAATCCTCGGCGGGAAGACTAATGATCCGGCCCAGATGAAAACCGGCTTTCCTGTGTACACCCATCCATCTAACCCCCTGTCTTATCGTATGCAAACATGCACAAATACATGTATACATACATATACACGCGACACACGCACACACACACACACACACACACGCACATGCACACACACACACACACATACACACACATGCGTGCACATACGCACACACATACATGCACACACATATGCGCACACGCACACACACACATGCACACACGCACACACACACACACACACACACACATTCACACAGAAAGACTCATTTGACTTATGGGCTACGCTCATTAGGTTGGAGCAGAAGCCGCAGATAGGAGCATCCAGCTCTCAGCATCAGCAGCAGCGGGACCCCTTGATGGAGAGAGCCGTCTGTCACTGTGTGAAACAAGAAAAAAAAACACCTGTTCCTCTCCGAGCCAGACAGACAGATGACCACTCCATTAGAGCAATGTTCCTTAGAACAGCGTTAGAATTAGGACTCGCTGTGTCTGTGTCTCCGAACTTCCTCAGTGTGTTATGGGGAAATATCACAGCACTGCCGCGCCTACTAACATATCAGGTTTGCTGTTTTCTCAGGCTTTGGGCATTGTATTACATATGTGCTTAGCACACTTCCTTATCAGGGAAAACTTGCATAGCTTGTTTACATGCATAGCATAGCTTGCATGGCATCGTTTACATGTTATAGACTTATACAGATGGATATTTTACCAATGCAGGTTAAACGTGTAGCTCAAAGGTATAACAACAGAGCTCCACCTGAGAATTGAACCGGCAACCCTTGGGTTACGAGTCTAGTTCTTTAACCGCTGCACCGCACTGCTGCCCAAAGTCCCACTCGAACCCTCTGAGCCGCTCTGCAATTCTCTGAACAGTGGAGAGTCTTTTCTGCTTAGGCAGTGGAGTTTAACATTCGCCCACTGAGCAGAAACCTAAGTGCGAATATACAAACGATTTCAGTGAGGCCAACTCTCGAGCGTCTCCTCCAAGGAGAGAGAGACTCGCAGTCATTTTCCAAATGTCAGCCAGCGATCTGGAAACTTTTCCCCGATGTCAAAACCGTGGGACTCAACCTGGAGGAATTGGAGCGTTTTACTTTCTTTTTTTTCCCCACATTTTTTAAAACAAATGAATCTCCCTGGACCCCCCTGAACTCCTTCATTCCCAAAACCTCTTTCAATCTGTACCTGGTCTTTCTGCCAGCCCCCCTTTTTTCTCTCCCTCCCCCCTCTCTATATTTTCCTCCCTCTGTCATTCTCCCTCTCTCTCACTCTCTTTTTCTGTCATTGTCTCTCTCTCTCTCTTTTCCTCCCTGTCTCTCCCCTCTCCCCCCCTTTTCTTCCTCTCTCTCTCTTCCTTCTATCTCTCTCTCTGTCTCTTCCTCTCTCTGTCTCTCCCTCTCCCCCTCTTCCTCCCTCTGTCTCTCTCTCCCTGCCTCCCTCTCTCTCTTCCTCTTTCTCTTCCTCTCTCCCTCTCCCTCTTCCTTTCTCTCTCTCTCTGTCTGTCTCTCCCTCCCACTGCCTCTCCCTCACTCTCTTCCTCCCTCTCCCTCTCTCTCTCTCTCTCTCTCTCTCTCTCTCTTTCTCTCTCTCTCTCTCTTTCTTATCCACTCTCACCGTTTCCTCCCTCTGGAAGTGTGCAGGATGAATCACTTCAGCATTCATTGCGGATTCATTGTGGCGGCCCGAGGGTGTGACACCTTTTAATATCCAAGCAGAGATTACGAGGGGGGGGAACGAAGAGGACCGTTGCAGGAGAATTCATTACCCCATCCCTTCATACCGACGGCCTGCCACCTGCCAACCTCCGCCTCCCTGAACTCCCTGAAATGGAGATCCTGTCCTCTGCATATATTTTAACCCTATTACACTGGCAGGTTGTCTGTGCACACCCACTCACCCCCCCCCCCCCACCAGCCTGATCCCTCCTGACCTCCCCCCAGCCTCTTTCCTTCCTCTCCGGCTTCATATCTTTCGTCGGATGTGATATGAGATATATATATTTACAGATGCGCCGTGTCTCCGAGCCCACGGGCGGGCACCTGTACTTGAATGTGAAGTGTGGTATTACTCCCTCTGGCTATTGTTTTATGGTGTGGGGGGGCAGCGGGGATCTCCAGGGGGGGAGGCCTGGCGTTCCTTGAGCACACCCCTCCCTCCTTCCCGTTGTCATTCATGAGGTAAGCCACCTGTTCCAATGCGATTCTCATTCTCCAGCCCTTGCGAACATTCCTGCAATACAGTGTTGGCTGAGCTCGATGCAGGGCAAGTCTCTCCCACCCCCATCCCTCCTAACCACCCCCACCACCACCCCCAGTCCAGACCTGGCCGTGAGGTGTGTGAAAATGCTCATCCCTACATACCCTACAACGTCCCCTGAATTTTTGAGACAAGGCTGTGCTCGGGATGAAATCTGACTGACAGAAGAGTCCCAGTGCAGGTACTCACCTTGTCTGTCATTCACCCCCTGCTCCCCCCTCCCAAATTTTCCCACTTTCCCTCAGCCACTCTGGTCACACTCTTAACCCTGAATTCATGTCTTGTGTCTTCAAACATATTTTAAAACTCTTCCCGTTCAACAGAAATCCTGTGCCTAGTCAGGCACCCCATCCAATCAGGTGTCTTCACGACTGCTTTCTTTCAAGGCTAATTGTCCAATCAGCTCCGTGTTTCCAGAGCATCTGCTGTCCTCCTGGTATCCACCACACACCAAATTCCATACCTACCCCTTTTCCACGGCCACCCCCCCACTTAAGCACTACCTCCACCCCCACATCTGTTGCACCTCCCCAACGTCCACAGCACCTCCCACACCTATCACTCCTCCTCAACCCACATATTGACCCCAACGTCCACACCTCCACCACACCCACACCTACCCCTTAACCAAATCTCCTTACTTCTCTCACCCCCATTTACTCTCCCCGCATACTACCCCTTGACCCCATTTACCCAAACCTCCACACCTCAGCCACAACCACTCCCACACCTACCCGGGGGTGGCAGTGTAGCATAGTGGTTAAGGAGCGGAACCCGAAAGGTTGCCGGTTCGATCCCTGCTGGGGCACTGCTGCTGTACCCTTGGGCAAGGTACTTAACCCACTATTGCCTCAGTAATTATCCAGCTGTACAAATGGATAACATTGTAAAGAACTGTAAGGTATGTAAGCTGCTTTGGATAAAAGTGTCTGCCAAATGAATAAATGTAAATGTACCCCACATTGCAAACCTCCACTGTCACCCCACCTCCACAATCCTCCCTTACCCAAACCTCCACACCACCCCAACACCATCCCCAAACCCACATCTACCCTTTAACCCAAACCTCTACATCTCCCCCACACCTCCCCCTTAACCTAAACCTGTCACTGGCAGCTGCCACCTGGCAGGCACAGAATAACAATGAGGAGCAGGGGTCCAGGGGTGGACAGCATCCATTACCTGTCAGCTCTCTTTCGCTGGACGGGACTGAGAACGACGGACAGGACCGTGGCTTCCCACTTGCGCCTCTCTGTCTCACTCTCTCTCTCTCTCATCCTCTCTCTCTTGCTCTCTCTCTCTCTCCCTCTCTCTCTCTCTCTCTCTCTCTCTCTCTCTCTCTCTCTCTCTCTCTCTCTCTCTCTCTCTCTCCTCTCTCTCTCTCTCTCTCTCTCGCTCTCTCTCTCTCTCTCTCTCTCTCTCTCTCTCTCTCTCTCTCTCTCTCTCTCTCCCTCTGTCTCTCTCTCTCTCTCTCTGACGCGAGATTGTGATGAAGCGCTGTTCGCCGGCACCCAACATTTAAATCCTCTCCATTCATTCTCATTTAATTCAGGGCATGCCTCTCCCGCGCAATAAATCAAGGTCCTCAATTATCAGGTCTGACAGTGTCTTTTTTGTCCCAGTGTTGTAAATGGGACACCATTATAGAATGTAGTCACTCCGCTCTTACAATGGGGGCTTGTTCATCGCTAAGCCTCCCCGAGCCCTCGTTATGTATCTGGGCGTAATGTCCCTCTGGCTTTCTTTCAGAGGACATGCTGTGCCGGAGTTGTCATATCGCCGCTCGCTGGCTCGGAGTCAGCAAACTCTCATTACCGTGAGAGGAGTCTGTCCCTCCGCCGCTCATTTACACAGCCGCCAGCGGGTCCAACCTCCCACCCCATCCCCCGGAAGATAAAGATATACGCGTACGGATATGTATGGACAAGCACACACACAAACACAAGCATATGCATGCATGCATAAACATATATGCAGTACATATACATGCACATACACACACACACGCACACACACAGCTATGCCACACAAAAGCATGCAAACTCACACACGTGCACACACACACTCACACACTCACAGTCACACACGCAAGCATATGCATGCGTGCATAAACACATATACATATACATGCACATATACACACGCGCACACACACAGACATGCCACAGAAAAGCATGCAAACTCACACACACACACAGACACACGCAAACACACACACACACATATAAAAGCACCGATTGTCCCTGAGCTGTCCCACCGGAGCATCTGTGTGGTTAAAGCACTGTTGTTTGGTCAGAGAATATTAAGCTGCTGTTTGTGACCCCCAACAAACCCAATCTATGGAGCTGTCAGGTCAGAGACAGCGCGGTGGCCAGTCCTCAGACCCAAGGAGACAGGGAACGAGCCGGTTACCCCCCATGGCCCTACGCGGGAGGAACCAGAGGGGGTGCAGCCGTGCACCTCCCTGTGCCTGGTCACAGCTAATGGGACGCCGATGCTACATTGAGATGGATGTAGGCCAGGTATTCAGAGCCTTAAGCATGAAATCCACAGCCACGGCTGAACAAATCCAATGAGCTGCAATGAAAAAAAGGGAACCCCGCCCCCCCCCCCCCACACACACTCCCCCATCCTCCTCCTCCTCTCATTTCTCGCTAGTATCAGAAAAGGTCATTTCTCTCTGTGTAATATAAATACACCATGCGATACCTTTTTTTTTCAAAGCGCTACAGAAAAAAAATCCTTCATCTCAGTGGTGTTCCTGGCATGACTCACCGAAATATCTCACTTTCATCTAACCCCGTCTCATTTTCAATTCCTCCCCCCCTCCCGATGGTGCAAAACAAATGTATTAAACCCAGTTCTGACAGACAGGCCGGCGGTTGGAAATCAATGCATGGGTACCGCTTGCAGAGATCCAGTCCTCCTCCCGGCATTCGAAGGCTCTTTCCCCCCGAAACAGCGGTTTTAACACTCATTGGTATGGGACGCTAATGAAGCACCCAGTAGGTACGTAATCAGCGAGCCGCTCGTTAAACCTTCGGACGGCCTTCAAAACGCCAGGGCCCGGCTCCCCCGCCTGGGGAAAAAAAATCCAGCTGAAATTAAAGAGCTTTGGACCCGCTCTTTAATTTAGCAGGTGATTTGGGGTAAAATTAACAGGATGGACGCCAGCCAGCCGCCCGTCGATCTCTGATTAAAAAACCGCACGTTGTCACGCCGATGAAAACAGGGTGCCCTATTCCATACGGGCGGTGGCATAGCATAGCAGTAAGGAGCAGGGCTCGTGACCAGAAGGTTGCTGGTTCAATTTCCCTGCTGGGGCACTGCTGTTATACCTTTAGGCTACCTAACCCAAAATTGCCTCAGTAAACATTCAACTATAAAATGGATAACATGTAAAAAAAACTGTAACCTGTGTTGTATGGATAAGAGTGTCTGCTAAATGACGATACTGTTATGTATCCCACATCACTGACCCTTTTTTCAGCCGGAAAACAAGCCATTATCCCAGTGTTTCATCACCTGACTGTTGTTTTCTACTGACACAGAGTTCCTTCTATATACCATTAACACTTCTTTTGCTGAATCTGGTGCTCCTGGGCCCTGTATCGTTTTTCCCTCTGTGTGTATTGGGGCGGCAGCGTAGCACAGTGGTTAAGGAGCAGGACCTGTAACCAAAAGGTTGCTGGTTCTTAACCACAATTGCCAATATCCAGGCCAGTACACAAAGCATACTTTTTTTTTAGATATAATTCATTCTTACAGATAGGTATTTGCTGGGGCAGTTCAGGTTAAGTGCCACAACAGGAGTGCCAAAGCTATGGACTGAATATTTCTGATTACAAACCCATTTCCTGCCACATTGATTACAATGGGGGCAGATTACAGTCAGAGACACTCCCTTGGAATTAGAACCCTTATGATATTGGTGATCTAGCACAGCACAATCCACCTGGTCCTGACTCCAGCTGGCCAGGTAAATGTAATTTGAAACTGCTTGTTACAGGTGGCCCCTTGACTTCAGGTGGGGGTGACTGGTGTACAAATACACCAGCCTTTTCTCATAATGCAGAATGCCAGTGTACCACCCTTAAAGACCTTAAAAGGCTTGGCCAGGGACTGATATTTCTGGACCCCATATTATTTCATATGCAAAACCTCATATTTCTGGACCCTTTGATATTATTTCATACACTGAACCCCCTTATTTCTGGATCCCGCATACTATCTAATATACTGAACTCCTATATTTCTCAACACCCAATATTAAATTATATACTGAACCCTCATATTTATGGGCCCCCATATTATTTCAGATACTGAACCCTCATGTTCCTGGACTCCTCAATATTATTTCATGCACTGAACCCCCATATTTCTGGACTCCATATTATTCCATATACTGACCCCCCATGTGTCTGGACCCCCTTATTATTTCATATACCATTCCCCCATATTTCTCAACACCCAATATTAATTTATATACTGAACCCCCATATTTCTGGACTCCATATTCTTTCATATACTGACACCACCCCACCCCCCATATGTCTGGACCCCCTTATTGTTTCATACACCGAACCCGCACATTTCTCCTCCCAGAAGGTCGCTGGCATGACCCTGTTTGCTGCAGCTAGCACAGAGCTCCTCTGTATGTGCTTCGCGCCGCGCTCTGAAGTCCCCGCTGAATTCCGAGATGCCATTTTTTTCTCTCTCTCAACACATGCAAAAAAGTAAGCTTAAAAAGCGTAGACTAACACCTTGTCAGTGTGTTAATTTGCTGGAATTCAAAGCTCTTCAGAACAGGCCGCCTAAATGTGACAACTGCTAGGGGGATTATAATGTTTCCAATTTAACTCAGCGGTTCGTGCCTGAACATGAACGTAAGCCAACGCAGACACTTATTTCACTCACATTGATCTTTTGCTTTTTGTTTTTTTTTGTTGTTTTTTTTCTGGTGTTTAAATTTCAACAGGGAGCTGATGTTAAGAGCCAGACTAATTTCCACAGTGACTCTTCTTCTGAAGACTCTATCCATGTGATACGACACAGTGAATGTGAGCATGTTTGCCAGAGAAAGACTGATAAACTTCTGCTCCTTGTTATTCCTATTGCTGTAGAATCTAATTTCGCTGTAAGTGTCACTAGTGTTGTTACGTCCACTACCACTAGGGGGCATGGAGGTCATGGGATTGCCCCCTGTGACTTTGTTGTGTTTGTTTTCCTGCCTGCAAATAAGATGCCCCCAAAAAACAATCTACTAAAGCTGTGCTCTTACAGCATCTCTAAAGACTGGAGAAAGTTCATGTTGTACCTGCTGCCATTCAATATCCAGAAAAGGCTGTTGTCTTCTGTGTTTCAAGGCCAAGATCTTTGGGAGAAACATTCAAATTTTAAACTAATTATTAAAATAAATAAATAAAAACCTGAAGTGGAAGTTTACTTTAAGAGCCACTCAGGATCATGCTGCTGAATGATTGCTCCCAGGGTGAAGTGAGTGTCTGAATGGACCTAGCAAACATTTATTGCTTCATGGAGCTTTTGCGCTTGGCGTGCCCAACTAAACATTTTCCCTGGGATTATTTTAAAATGCTTGCCGGCTTTCGTTTCCTTTTGTTTCCAAGAAAACAATATTCAACAATAATTAAGAGAAAAAATCAGAAGCCAATGTTAAATGACAGCTATTCTGGAGTTGGCTCTGGGTGCCCTTTTCTTAAAAAAAAAAAAAAAAATTGTAAATCCACCACCGAAACCCTGGTGTCATTAAAGGAAAGAGGTGAGCTCCAGCTTCCAGCCTGCCGCAGTACTTGAGAACCCGCCAGCCCAGAGAAACAGTCAGTCAAAAAATAAGCTTTTCCTCCCAGAGTAGCATGTCTGCAGCCCTGGGGCCATGTATTGGACTTGTTCAGTTAATTGGACCAATGAATGGAGGAGATGCAAAAAAATTTTTAAAAATCCCCAGCAATCCACTCAAGCCTGGAGGGATGGTTACCCTGTAGGATGTGAATCAGAGGTGGGAGCGGGCCCATGTGTCCCTCATTACAGGGCTCTCCGAAAGCCGCGGAGACTGGGTGGCGTCTCGCAGGGCCAGCTCTGTCCGTCCTTTACCATCATATGACGGCTCATGCAGACAACTGTGTTTCCGGCAGGTGACAGAGACCAGACCCAGTCCAGGGCTGGGGAGTCACAGTGAGGCCCCCGTTTCCTTCCCACTTGAGGTATTAATTGGTGCCACAAACCGGCTCGTGAGATGGGACCGCTAGCTGTCTCTGGGCTTGGTAATAGGGTGATTGAGAGATATTTCCGATGTGAGTGAGGTATTTTTTTTTTTAACGCTCTCCTGCAATGACTGAACCAACGCCGCGCTCTCCCCCGCATGTGAAGGCATGACTCACCCACAACTCGCGCTACCGTCGCCCGGGGTCACAACGGACCGTCCGCTCACAAACGAGCACCTCGTTCTGACGTCAAAACCGCGAAGGAGTCTCCCTTGCCTCTTTCGACAGGTACGGGGGAAGGGGGAGGGGCGGAGTCAGCTCGTGGGCGGGGGACGCGTCCCTTTTGATCCCCTTTTGAGCGTCTCCCTCCCGGCGCCCCCCAGAAAGGAGCTGGTCCCCTGGCGCCCCGGAGCAGACAGCGGCACAGCCGGCCGAGGCGCTAATGGAATCTCCTGAGTATCAACAGCAGGCCACACTCCACAGTCATTAGCCTGGGGAGGGGGTGCGGGGGGGGGGTGTGTGTGAAAGAAGGTTCAGTCGGCCTCTTTCTTCACCCTTCTTCTGTGACTCATTATTTTCCGTCTGCCGGCACACGGCCGAGCCTCGCGGTCATTCATCCTGTTACTGGGCCGTCGCTGACACCCTCGCCGCCACCACCACCATCGCCCAGCCTCCCACACCTGCACCACCACCCTCCCGCCACCCGCTAAAAAATAAGAGAGCAGCGGTGCCAGTAGAGGCCTCTGGTGATGTGATGAATGCGCGGCCACGCTCTGAATATCATTAATAAAACATTGTCACCCAAGACATCAGTCTTTGTGTTTGCTCACCCATGCCCATGTTTCTTCCCTGACACTCATTTGCTCTCTCTTTCCTTCTCTCCCACTCTTTCGCTGACTCTCCCACTCTCCCGCTCCTTCTCTGACTCTCCCGCTATCCTTCGCGCTCTCTCTCTTTCTCTCCCCTTACCCGCCTCCTCCACCTCCTCCTCCTCTCTCTCTCCCTCCTTCTTCCCCTCCTTCTATCTCTCTCTCTGATGCTGTCGCCCTCTCTGTCTCTCTGCCGATCGGGTGTTCACTCCAGTCCAGCCTCCACAGGTGTCTGGACTTCCTGCATGCTAATTGGATGAGATTTTTTTTGTAGCCTGATTTAATGAGCCCGTATGAATTTAATGGAAGCGAGAACGTCTCCACTCAAAAACCCTTAAGGAAGGCCCGTTAAGTACAAAGAGTGGTCGAAAGACACTGCCCCGTTCCATGGACGGGGAGACAGAGAGAGAGAGAGAGAGAGAGAGAGAGAGAGAGAGAGAGAGAGTGGACAAGCCAGCCACCCCCTCCGCCTACCTGCATACCTCGCAAATCGACCTCACTTGCCCCTCTCCTCCTTGGTCCGAGGAATGCTAAACATCCTCTCCCATCCACCGCATGCGATTCAAACTGAAACAGCCTCACACACAGTCCAATCAGTTTATCAGTGATCCGGAGGAAGAGGACACCAGGCCAAAAGCATTTCGGTTCCCCGCACCTCTTTAAAAAAAGTCTGGATATGCGCTCTTGACCGCAGCAGCAGAGTTAGCGTAGGACATCCCATAATAGAATCAGCCTCAGCTGCGACGTTACTAAGGCAGGGCACCGTGCACGTTGCCCCCCTCAGGGTCGTAACAAGGGCTCGGCCGGTCGATGACAGATGCTCGGGTTCAATACCAGCTTGGGACTGCACCAACTACAATGAACCCAGGATTCAATTATCGCTGAATATCTAATGCAGTGCCAGGCCAGCAGCCAACGCGTCACTATTGTCATTTTTCCATTGCCCTCCTGAGGCAAGGTGAGACAATAAAGCCGTCAGCCTCTTCACTGCAGTGGCCTTTGCATAATAACATTATTGGGAGAAGAGTGACCCAGGCACACAAGGGTGGACGTTTATGACATTGAGTGGAGGGGAAGCTCCGCGAGCCACGCTTTCGGGAGGGCTGACCCGAACACCTGAGAAAGCGAGCACGCTCAGTGGCTCCTACGGGCGACGGCTGAGCTCCCTCACGCACCCAGACCCGGTCCTAGGATCTTCCAGCTGCCGCAGTGCATTCTGGGAAGCCCGACGAGCTGCTCGGGTGTTCCGGGCAACGGACCAACCTCATACATCTTCGACCGCGCTCCGCGTTAGTGCAGTGAGAGCCGTGTCCAGATGGTGGAGTGTCGGTGCACCAGCCGCCTGCAAAAAGCCCAGCGCCACAGAGCAGTGCTCAGAGGCCCACAGAGGCACAGGAATGGATCCGTGCACCGCATACATTAAAATATATATAGAGAGAGCGAGAGAGAGAGAAAGAGGGACAAGTAGGAGGGAGGGAGCGGAGGCAGCCGTATGCAAATATTAATCATGATAACTGCCTTTTTTTATGACATTAACGCAGAACTGTTTAAAGTTCCTATTCGCTTTGAAAAGTATAGTTAAAGCTTCATGCAAAAAGCCCATATGTTGGGCTGGGTTTATTTATTATGCTTTTTTTTTTTTTGTCCTCAGTTGCACTGGGAACGTCGTGCGCATTGTTGAGTCAGGAGAAAGAGGGCCACAGTTTTATGGCAGGGTCTTTAGACTGGGGGTCATAAACAACAATCAACCTGAGGCACAGAATTCAACCGAGGGTACTGCCCGCCCCAAAGTCTACCCCTCTGCCCATGGTAAAACAAATATTTCAAACTTAAAAGAAATTCACACAATCACGTTTGCTCCTCCAACCTATCGGTGGCCTTTTCCTGTCTTTTGGTTGAAATGATGAAATGCTGAAATGACAATTCAAACCGAAAAAGAAGCATGTTTGCCAGAACAGGGGTTCTGTCAGTGTGTGCAGTGTGTGTGTGTGTCTGCGTACGTGTGCGTACGCTCGCGAGACGTAAACGCAAATGCGAGAAACCGGTCGCTTCTGCTCCGGTACGAGGGAATCAGTATGCACATCATAGAACTTAAGAGCCGCAACTTCTTTTTTTTTTACCTTCTTCTCCTCATTAGTAACCAACGCTGCAGAATTCGCGGGCTAAAAAAAAAAAAAACAGGGAGAAACCAGCGGACTGAAGATAAAACGAGAGAGGGAGACCACGTTAACAAGCTGCTGAAGCGAGCTAGAGAGCTCGGCGCCGGGGTGAGACAATGAGGAGGCCGGATTGGTATTACAGCCTTGGCCGCACCACCGCGGAGCGCCTCTTCGCGGCACGCCGATCCCGGCTCACGTCCGACTCTCGGGCGGAATTGATTACCGCAGCTCCCTGATTGCCGCGCTTCCATCTGCTCAGCCCCAGCGAAATTGCAACTTTTTTCTCCCGAAAACCGAATCGCTACCCCCCCCCCCACCACCAGCCGTATTCTAGAGACTGCACTAAATCAAACCGCCGAGCCCCTTAGCTCCTTCCCCTCAGAACGGCCGAAAATGTCACGCTTCTCGGAATTGATTTTTTTTCCTTTAAAACGTGCAGTATAACATTACTGATGCCCACATAATTGAAGGCTTAAAAAAACGGCTTAAAAAATTACTGCTCGGTCTCCATAGTCACCTCAAGGCTTTCTCTTACTTTTTCTGCCTCTCGATGCAATTTCTCCTTTTTCATTATTATTTTTTTCTTATATGTATATCCGTCTAACTTTTTTTTCTGCATTTGTAAAGTCACCTCTGTGGGGAGTGATCGCTCTGCTGAGTGTCACTTTAGCCGTGAGGGTTGAGGCGAGGCTAAATGAGGGGACCCCGACGCGGCTGAACCGGAATATTCTCCGGGGTCTCGGTGGAAATGAGGTCATCCAAGCAATCCGCTCAAACGGGCAGGTCAGACTCGTGGGTCGGGGAAGGTGTCTCGTGGTTTTTTTTTTTGGGGAGGTAAAATGAGATTGCCGCCACCGCCGCTGATAAGCCGACAAATAGACACCCCATTCAGAACCGCCCCGGCTGACACGTGCAAATCATGGTTTCTCTTTCGCTCTTTTTGACTGGATACGGTCTCTCTCATTTTAAGTGTGAATCTCCAAATACAGAACGGCCTGTTACGAGGACTTCTGGTTGGTCACCTCCTCTTCTTTTTGTTGGTGAAGCAGCTGGTTTTAAGCATCTCTACTCTCACAGACAGGAAGCTGACGCCCCGAGGATTGTGGGAGTTTTGGCCACCCGACGTCTGGGACAGGAATGAGCCTGTGGGGTGTGTCACAGAGGAGGGGTCTCTGATTCCCCCTCTGTCCTTCACCCCTCTGCGGCAGAAAGGTTGCTGGTTCGATTCCCCGCTGGGACACTGCTGCTGCACCCTTGGGCAAGGTACTTAACCCACAGCTGCCTCAGTAAATATCCAGCTGTATAAATGGATAACATGTAAAAATTGTGACCTGTGTAAGTCCCAAGAGCGTCTGCTGAATGACAGTGTAATGTAACGTCATGTAATGTAACGGAATGGAATGATTCACTGTAACGGCGGGGGTTTAAAGAGAGACCAGGAAAGAGAGAGGGTGAAATAGAGAGTGAGAACGAGTGGAGAGGGTGAAAGCTAGAGCGAGAGGCAGAGAGAGAGAGAGAGAGAGAGAGAGATTAAGCATGCGCTTAGTGAAAGCTGAGAAGGAAAAAAGCTTGAGAAGGAAAGAGAGAGACAGACAAGCATCTCCACACCCCCGCTGTGGAACAGATGAACCCTGGGAAGGAGCACCAATTGGCCGGCTGCTTCCTACAGGAAACGGGCCTGCCGTCTGGCCCAGGAGCCGGGGGCCATTCACCCATCAGCAGGATGGAGGCAACATGGCGGCTCCCTGGCCACGGTCACACATTAGTGCCTGTGAAGGATAGTGCTAAGTGCTAATTGTAAATTGTTAATCACTTAATTGTGTGCACTGGTGTTAATTTGTGGGGGAACCAGCTTATTGGATAGGGAGCCACACCTTGCTAATGGAGGCTTGATTAAATACAGGTGTGGCTGCAGAGCAGGGAAGGCTCACTTTGTCCCTGCTGCTGTTTGTGCATAGGCTGGTTTCCTTCGGTTTGTTGTCTGGTTTTAAAATGAATTATTGTTTCTTTTAACCTTTTGTTCTTTTGGGCTCGTTTTTTTGGAGGAGTATTGGCCAGCTTCTCTACAGTGCAACTTCCTCAAGAAAACAAAAACAAAAAAGGGAGAGGGAAGCATGGCTGATCATGGTGATGGAACAGGAATCATGACGCAGGGGTTGCAAGCTCACATCCTGGAGAAGGCCCTCTGATTGCACCCTTTGTAAGGTGCTGTGCCTAAACTTGTTCAGCAAGCATCCAGCTGTGCAAATGGCCAGCCAGCATGCAGAGGACTTACGGTGTAATGACAGCAAGTTAACACACGCTAAGATTTGTTTTTAGACACTAATAGCCCCAGTCGTAATGAGCTCAGCTGAGCTCTCAGACAAGTTACGCTTCCTGTGTTTAAAGTTCTACCCCTTCGTACCTTCCTGTATCCCCACATCACATGGGGAAATGAGCGGAATGCAGCTGATGTTTTGGCACAGCTGCTATTCAGTTATCAGCAGCCTGATTCTGACACAGTAAAGTGGTCGAGCTGCAAAGGTACCTGGAAGCAGTTCTATGTTACCTATCTCTTCTTCCATGAACAGAGAGATGAGGCTCTGGTACAGGCAGCCCTGTCAGGCAATGAGATTTATACTGTTTTAACATGGCATGTGCCATGGGTAAAAAAAAAAAAAAACCCAAGCACCACAGCCTCCATGTTAACGCTTCCCTCTTTAAGAGCATCCGTGGACATCCTCGTGAAACGTCTAGTAAGCTGTCAGGTGCGCCGGCAGGGGGTCCCGTCAAAACTGCTGGATGTTTCTGAGCTGCAGAAAGGCTTGCGGGGAATGAAAGGAGCTCGCGGAGGACAGGGTGTGAGGGGCGTTTCCACACATGGCTGGAGGTGTTCTCCTCCTTCTTGCTCCTCCCAGCTCATTGTTTTCTATTCGGATGCAAACCTCTCCTAGTCTTTCTCTCATTTGGGAATCTCCAAATACAGAACGGCCTGTTATGAGGACTTCTGGTTGGTCATCTCATCTTCTTTTTGATGGTGAAGCAGCTGGTTTTAGCATCTCTACTCTCACAGACAGGTAGCTGACGCCCCAAGGATTGTGGGAGTTTTGGCCACCCGACATCTGGGATAGGAATGAGCCAGAAAGTGTGTACCAGAGGGGTCTGTGATTCCCCCTCTGTCCTTCACCCCCAGCTTGTTTTCTATTCGGATGTGAACCTCTCTGAATCTTTCTCTTCACGCCAGTAGCGCTCGATGGTGAGGCGGCCGTGCATCTTCTCACAAGACGGCCGAGGAGCGAGATGTGGTTTTGTGGGGGTGATCGGGCACTCTCAAAAGGTGAGAGAGAGAGAAAGAGAGAGAGAGAGAGAGAGAGAGACAGAGAGAGAGAGAGAGAGAGAGAGACAGAGAGAGAGAGAGAGAGAGAGAGACGCAGCAACGTCTGAACACTGAGTGATGGCAGTCAAGGCCCAGAGGCGGGACCCTTTCTGGAGAACTACTAGGACGACCATGGAGCAGCCCTGTCTGGGGGAGGATCATCCTCACCTCTCGCCGCCGAGCTTCACACCCTCCGCAAAGCAGGCTGCCTCTCCCATCAGCTGGGCTGCAGCAGGCTTCAGCCTACCAGGCTGCAGGCTCTGCACTGCTCTCTTCTTTGTCTGTAGTGTTTCTGTGTCCTTTGCCAATCCAAAACCTTACATGACAGACAGGGCAGGGCTGAATTTGGCCAGCGGTGGGTCAACAAGGTTCAGAAAGAGAAGTGATGCTAGGGTGATAGTCGCTATTAGTACTGGTGCTGAGCTAGTATTAGCAGCAATACAATTGCCCTCATGACTGTCCTGGCTCATTTGGGATCTTTCTCACCATCTTGTTGGTGTTCTCCAATCTTAGGACAACAAATTTGATTGTCCTCTGGCCATGTTGTCTGCACTTTTAGAACTCACTTAAATTACACAACTTCAAATTTGATAGTTCACTCATGCATGACTTGATTATCCAAGGAGCTTTTCGCTGCATGTAGACCTGATTTTAGATCAGCTATGTGTGGCCAGCCCACTACATAACAACATTATGTAGCCTACAATTTGAACAGTCCTGGAATTAGTGACAGTGCAATTTATGCCAGTAGTATTACATCTGGGGAATCACATTTTCACATGGACGTGAGCCATTCAAGTTTTTGGAAGGGAGGAGCAACAGACTAATCAGCTCAAGTTTCCCCAAAGCACACCACCATCACCTGAAACTGTCAGTTTCTAGAATCCAATTAAAATGCTTCAACACCTGGAATTCTGGGAAATCGCCTGGTGTTTTTGCATTTCACTCAAAGGTTTCCCATGACATTAGTTTTTTTTTTTTTTTTACTGCAAACATAGGTTTAATTGTATCTTTCCCCCATTGTGTGCTGTACAACACTTTGCTAAGCAAGCCTATAGCACTGTCACTGAGTGGACCCCACCACAGTCACAACTGAAATCTGATAATTGCCTCTCATTTTTTTCCTCCGCTTTTTGAGATATTTGTACTTGTTATGCCAGGAAGTTGCGTGTTTAATTATATACTGTCTTTCCGCCCCATTGATTTACAGTTTAAGCTTGTTAATTACACAATTCATCACATTTTAAACATGAAAAAACTTCCAGAAAAAAAACTTGCAGTAATTACAGCCCACTGAAGGATATCAGGAGATTTTGAAATAGCCGTTTAAATTAAGTAACTAAAGACGGTCCTTATTCAGATTTTTTTCCCCTCTCTCTTCCTCTGCTTCCCATTTGTCCTCTGCACTCTCTTTCATAGCTTTCATCTCCTCTGTGGTTTCAGAGGAGGATACCCGACAATGTTCGCAAAGCTTACTGCAGCATTGCGTTTTAGCAGCAGTGTGGCACAGTGGACAAGAGCAAGGCTAGTAACCAAAAAAATTGCTGGTTCGATTACCCGATGGGGCACTGCTGTTGTACCCTTGGAGCACAGTTGCCTCAGTAAATATCCAGCTGTATAAATGGATAACATTGTAACCTACTGTATTCAAGTTGCGCTGGATAAGAGAGTCTGCTAAATGACAATGATGTAACTAGCTTTTTCTCTCTTGTGGTCTTCCATGCAGTAGAATCAGGGGCAGCAGTGTGGTGTGGAGGAAGGGAGCAGGGCTGGTAAGCAAACGGTTGCAGGTTTGATTCCCCATTGAGCTGCACCTGTTGCACTCTTGGGTGGGCAAGGCAATTAACCAAAAAGCTGCCAGAGCGAAACATCTAGCTGTATTAATGGGGTAGCGTGGAAAAAAAAAAAACTTCTCAGGCTGAGCAGCTGCAGTGTGTAGAGCCAGGCTGAAACTCTGCTGTCTGTGTCACGCTCACAGCAGCCCGAATATCTCCGAACCGCGGAGCACTGTGCCTCCTCCGGCCTCCCCAGCCCGCTGCCGTATGAAGATGTCGCTGGCGTGGGAGGGGTGGTGCGCGCAGACACATTTACTCAAAATCAGCATGTCCTGTCAAACTCCACTCTCCTCTCGCCTGCTGGCTTCTCTTTTTGGCCTGCTCAACAGAGGGCTTTTTTCTTCTTCTTTTTTTTTTCTTTTTCTGGTTCTCCTTATTTCCCATCTAGCCTTACTTTTCACTGTAACATTCTGAAAAGGACTTGCTTCTTGATGTTCTTAAGGGATCCTAAGTTTCTCCTTTTCTGTAAATATATTTGAGATCCAGGTGTACTCGTATGAAATTGTTTGTCTTCATTCCATAAAACATATGCTTATAAAACATTCACAGAAAAAAAAAAACTAAACTAAGAATGCCTCCTTTCTGTGTTTGGCGGGAGGACCGTGAAACTGGGAAATCAGCTCCGCTTTGATACAGGTATCCCCATAACCCCCATATACGGAGCCACTGAAGTCCCGTACGCTACCGCGACTACACACATCCCCACCCCCCCCCCCCAACCACACGCACACACACACACACACACACCCCCAAGTGTGTCATTTTGTTCTGAAAATCAGTGAATGATGTAATGAGCACGCCACAGGAAAGTGTTCTGTGAAGCTGCTCGGCGTCTGATCTCGCCTGTCATCGGCTTTGGGCTCAGATCCACAAGGGCGGAACCACTGCCTTAACAACACATGGACCTGGCTTTACCCAAATCCATTATTTTATATATTTAGGAGGGGTTTTCCTTTTGCGTTTTTGTACTTTCAGAATCAAAATCGGAATCAGAACCAGGATTTATTGGCCATGCATGCTTCAACACATACAAGGAATTTGACTCTGGTTCCAGTGTCTCTTGTAGTGCTTGCAACAACAAATACCAAGCAACAGTAGTGCAGGACATATACATGGAATAAGTATGGAATGAATGAGTGCAGGCTATGGATACGTACAGCTATAAGTTATATATAACTGTTGCACTGTGTTATATACAGTTATTGCACAATGAACATGAGATAAAGTGTACCTGAGTGCAGGCTACGGATATGTACAACCATAGTTATACAACTATTGTACTGTGGGCACGCAATAGCAGAGATACAGTTGTCTATTGCAGAAAAACAGTGCCACAGCTATAATTTTGTCACACATACAGTACTAGTCCAAAGTTTGGATACACATACTCATAGAAGGGTTTTTTCTTTATTTTTACTATTTTACACATTTTAGAATAATAGTAAAGACACCAAAACTGTGAAATAATGCAAATGGAATTATACAATGACCAAACAAGTGTTAAACAAATCAAAATATTTTAGATTCTTTAAAGTAGCCAAAGAAATATTTTCTAAAATTAAATTTTCTTGGAAAGAAATTCATTTATAGGCATCAACGTCACCATTTATATTTGTCTAGGAAAAAAATTTCAAGCATTTAAGCATAAGTCTTTAACCCTGAAAGGTCATTGAGTGAATGTTTCCCATGACCTTAATCAGGTGTGTCCAAACTTCTGACTGATACTGTATACACGGCCTGACTGCAATCTGTGAAGGACACATTTAAAAAAGGCCTGGGCTCACCATTAATATGCACCGCAGCCACCAATGCAAAAAACGAACGGGCGACCAAAGCGGCCAATCCTGAGAGAGAACATTCGACGACATTGTTATTTCCCGCACCCGTGGGTCGGTTTGTCTGCATTAGCATTATTTGGAGTAATTGCAAAGATTTTTTGTGGCAGGAGACCCCTTTCAAATGTCACCGCTTTCAGATTCCGCAAACTGCAGAGATTTTCTAAATGGCATTGCATTAATGATCGGCTGTTAATTGCTCGATACCAATCAGAGGCGCCGATTACCGGCAGCGTTTTTTTTTTCTTGTCGGCATCGCGTGGGCTCTGAGTGGTAATTTACTCAAAGGTGAACCGCCATGGGGGATCACTTTGGGGGAAGAGAGAGGGAGAGAAATCACGTCAGGACACGGTTTTTTATAAATACATTTTTCATTATGTTCTACACCGGTGAAATTTAGCATGCAGCTGGGGCACCTGCCGTTGCGGAGAAGTACAGCTCGGTCACGCAGGAGCCCTTTCCCAATGCCCAGCGCGGGGCCTTCCATCAGGCGAAAATTGAAATTCTCCCTCCCTCTCTGACCCCCGCACATCTGGGGATTGGAGATATACGGCGACCCCTCCGCTCGAACAATGCTGCTGCGCGCAGGGCCCCGATTTGCGGAGGAAACGGATTAATTTCCTCCCCGAAATTAACCGCTAATTCCTTCTTATCGTCGCCCCGCGACCCACTCGAAATGGTCGTCTCTGCCTCTGCACGTCTTTGACTTAACGGGTCTTGTTTTATGTAGATGGGAGTTTTACGCGCGGTAATGATTTTGCCATTAGGTGTCTGAATGATTGGTATTAGCTTCCTTCTAAACGCCTTCCCGCTGACGTGTCCTTTGGATCCTGAGCAAAGCCTGGATGGGCACAGAGTTTCTCTTCCTCCCTCTCACCCGCAACTCTTAATTGCTTTCCACCGGATTCAATCGGTGTTCACTTAAGAATAAATAAACGTGACAGAAATGGCTTGTGTTTGTATCAGAGGAAAAAGTAACACTGACCATTACCTCTGACTCAGAGTTGACCAGTGTTGAGTGAAATCAGAAGTTTCTCCCAGGAATAGTGAGTGTATGATCTGGAACACTGGAAAAGTGAGTATATGATTTGGAACAGTGGAATAGTGAGTGTATGAATTGGAACAGTGGAACAGTGAAGGTATGATTTGGAACAGTGGAACAGTGACAATATGAATTGGAACAATGGAACAGTGAGTGTAAATTGGAACAGTGGAACAGTGAGAGTATGATTTGCTTGCCGTTATTACATATTCCTGGCTTTGGAGAGTCAAACAGGCCAAGCAAGCCTGACAAAAGTGATGGCCGTACACACGTCAAACTACAGCATATGATTAACATGCACCTTAGATAAAGCTTAACCACTTTTAGTGAAAAACTCTTCCCTTTGTATGCATACACAGCTGACATTTCTCCAGTCACCATTGTGCATGTTGACTCCCTCTATACTTTGAAGAATTGCTGTGATCTGATCACTTTTGATGAAGACAAAGGGATCCCCTATAAGGTCTGCTATCTGGTCTCACACACACCTAATGGAGCACGGTACGGAAACCTCAACACATTTTTTACTTGCTTGTTTGTTTGGGTTTTCTACTGTGAATGTGGAGAATGCACACCCATGTGTGTGTAGAGTTCCACTTGGCTGTGTAAGCCCTGCCTCAGTCTTTATACCGCGTGGGCCTCCCTCGTCCTCGTTAGCGCGAAAAACGCCCCGCCTCCATCAGATTAGCGCCCTGACTCCCTCCGATGAGCACGACATTGCGTTTACCACCATGGGAACGAATGATAGGAGCAAGAGTGAGTAAGAGAGTGAGGGAGAGAGCAAGAGAGAGAGAGAAAACGAGACAGAGAACACTTTGTTCCAACACTGACTGATCTCATCAGTTATGCATGAAATGTTGAGATGAAAAATTCAAACCCTGAAAATGTTCTTTTTACACTCTCTCCCTCTCTCTCTCTCTCTGTCTCCCCCTTCTCCTTCTCTTCCCTCTCATCCTTGTGTTCACTCTCTCACAAAGTCAACTGCAAGAGTTGGAAACTTGTGCTCTCACTCACCCGACTGCAGTTACAAGCTCTCAGAATCTGAAGTCACACTCACACACATACACACAGACACACACACACACAGACACACACACACACACAGAAGCCTACCTCCTGAATCCAAGCCCGCTATTTTTTATCCAGCTGTAGACAGGAGTTAGAAATTTACCTGGGCAGCATTATTTCATATTTAACACAGGTCTGTTTACTTAACGCTCTTTGTCATCAGAGTTACGTGACAAATCGGCTTGGCTGTGTCGCATTCCCTTTGCTATTACACACACGCACAGCGCGTTCGAAGCGGTTTTTGTTCATCTGCGTTTTATTGCAGTCTCTCCCAGCTGGGTTATAAATACTTCTTTCAACCTTAAATAAATACTCCCTTCCCCGTTGCAGCGTTGCTGCCGTTCAAACACTCCTCTCCCCAGGTAAAGTTCAACGGGGAAAAATGCCATATCTCATTGTAATTAGGAGGACAAACTCTTTTCCACGGGTATTTCTGAGCTGCATTTGTTCAGCTTGTTTTAGCTCAATAACGCAGGTTTTGGAGTGAACAAAAAGCCGGCTTCTCTCCCTTCCACCTATCAAGCTTTCCAATAGTCCACCTGCAGCTTCTGTGTTTTCCTTAGCGCTGTTATGTTGCTTGAGAGGTGTTTCCTTTTTCCCGGCCTCTGAGTTCTGCTTTGATCATACCTGAGATCTCTGACTTTGGCGGCAATGTGGCGGCACAGCTTGGCAGGATGTCCTGACCTGACAAGGTCAAGGTCGCGCCCCAAGTCTCATATCCCCCAGCCAAAGCCCGCCCAGGTGCGTGGACGCGAACTGTGAAATCTCGCTGGGGGAGAGCGGCGTGCCCGAGCAGGAAATGAGGTCACCGCGACCTTGTGTCCACTCGAGGGCACGCGAGTCATCGTGAGGCTCTCAGCACAGCTCTGAGCGTTTCTGTGGCACCGCGTCACTGACCCACGGCAGCTTCAGGCCGGCTGAAGCACCTGACCCCGCACAGAGAAGCGCTCTCAGTGATTCAAAGCGGTCAATCATTATCAAAGCAATTAGCCGAGGGCAGCCACAATCTGAGCAACGCACGAAGGCCGTTTTTTCCCCCCATTAGTTGATATTTACTGTGGGTGTTAGTGCTTTTACATTTAAAGACATGTGGACAGATTCTAACTGAAAGAGGTGGGAAGGTTCTGTCAGTCTGTGAATATTACTATGCGGCAAAGGTGATGGAGAAAGAAACTGCAATTCGAGCGAGATTGACAGTGACATTTAACTGCATCTGGCAGCTCTTTACCCTTTAACACCTTGATTAATAAGGCTCAAAACCGAAAGTTATTATTCGCTCAAACTCCTTTAATATTGAGATAATGGTGTCAAATCATTTTTTTTTTCCAGAGTCATTTTTCATAATCGTTTTGATAACCCTCCTTGAAAGGGGAGGATTGTGGGATGTGTGTCAGTGTGTGTGTGTGTGTGTGTGTGTGTGTGTGTGTGTGTGTGTGTGTGTGTGTGTGTGTGTGTGTGTGTGTGTGTGTGTGTGTGTGTGTGTGCGTGTGTAGGTGGCAGGAGAGAGGGGGTGTGTGTAGTCACAGTAGCATACGGGACTTCAGTGGCTCCGTATAAATGAGTATGTTAATGCTGACTGACATTTACTTTAATGGTGGTGGGGGAAAAAAAATGTTTTAGAGAAATATGAAATTATATGCGCCGGGAATGAAAATCCTCGGGTACCTTCAAACGGTCAAAGCTAATTCTGCCGCTGAAACAAAAACAAGGTGAAAAGCAGTAAACAGGATACGACCTCAGTGACATGCTGATGTGCAGGGACAAATCCCAGAATGCAACAGCAAGTTTCTGCGGGGACTGCCAGCCTGCTTCCAGAGAGACTGCAGATCATTTTTAATGCCTCCTGTCAGGCTGGAATGTGCACTTCACAGAACCAGCACTTTGCTCTCCATATTGATCCAAACCTACAGTACCAGTCAAAAGTTAGGACACGCCTGATTAAGATAGCATGGGAAGCATGCATTCAAAGACATTTTGATCTAAAGACTTGGGCTTAAATGCTTGAAATTTCTTTCTTAGACAAATATAAGTGGTGAAGTTGATGCCTGATGTATGAATTTCTTTCCAAAAAAAGATTTAATTTTAGAAAGTATTTTTTGGCTGCCTTAAAGAATCTAAAATATAAGATAGTTTTGATTTAACACTTTTTTGGTTTATCGCTTTTAACACTGCATTAGTCCATTTGCATCATTTCATATTTTTTGATGTCTTTACGATTATTCTAAAATGTGGAAAATAGTAAAAACAAAGAAAAACCCTTCTATGAGTAGGTGTGTTCATAATTTTGACTGGTACTATATTTAAGCATTTTTTAAATTATTTTATTATTTTTATTACAAACATGAATATTCTGACCATCCGCAATATCATATGGTAATCATCAGGCATATGCTCTTCACTTTTCACTGTAAGGCATGAGGCATTGTCTGCATTTCAGTTTGCACTCCCCGGAACATGCCATCATTAATAATTGAAAATATAAAAGGGACATATAATGAAAGGGAGGGGACTGTAAAGGACATTGTTACCTGTAAAGGTCTGGCCTTGTGTTATCAATTGCATTTTTTTTTCATACCAAGGTGTGTGGCAACTGAAGAATGTTTTTCTGCAACTACAAAAATGGGTTTCAAGGTCTACCCCACCTCTCCTGTCAGAACCTTTATACAGGTGGACAGCAGCCCAAGGCACACACATGCACAGACACACACACACACTCACATGTGCACGCGCACACGCGCACACACACACACACACGTGCACGCACACACACACACACACACACACACACACACACACACACACACACACATACACACACACAAGCAAATGCAAACATCCACACAAGCATATATAAGCAGAAATGCTCACAAACCTGCACACACACACACACACACAGAGGCACACTAGCACAAGCACTTGGGCTCACAGACAGACAGACACACACACACACACACACACACACACACACACACACACAAAGCCCACTCACAGCACAAAGTCAATGCCGCTGTGAAAAGCACCACTCCATCTGGTATTCACGAGCCGTGCTTCCATTCTTCTCCTCTCTTGATTTGGTGATGGACTGCCTCTGTCCTGCTGTGACCTTTAAACATTGTGTGTGGCCTGCCCGCCGGGATTAGCACACATATATGCAGGACACCGGCTCACCTGGCAATCTGAGGATTTGATCGCTGATGTATTGAGCCAATTCCCCCCCCCGCCCCTCCTTTTCACCAGGTCTTGTGTTTGGAGGCCTTGGAAGACATGCGTCTGGCACTGGGGAGCACAGGGCTGTGTGTGTGTGTGTGTGTGTGTGTGTGTGCCTCTCTGAATGAGGAAATGCCCTCAAGGTATGATGCTGAAAATCACCAATGTGTGCACTCCCGGCAGCCTAATTGCTAACATTTTTTTACCTCATTATTATTTATTTATTGTTATCATTATTATTATTTTTTGGGTGCAAACACATAAACTCAAACACACATCCCATTAATTTTGCAATGTTATTGACGTGCTGGGCCCCCAGAACTGGGAGCCGAAGTGATAATTTAGAATCTGCCCGCCACTTTCTGTCTTCATTACAGCGATGTCTATTGTTTACAGTCGCGATCATCGATTTTTTACGCCCTCGTCAGGTCCTGAATAAAAGATCCATGCCCACGGCCCTGATTCTCTTCTGTCTCTCTCTCTCTCCCTCCGTTATCAAGCCATGCAATCGAGGGAGCTCTTGTTCTCTCTCGCGGCTCGGTGCGGTGACACCTCCATAGCCTCAGAAAAGCACAGATGAGAGAAGTGGATATTGTGGGCCCGTCTCTGGCAAGTGGTTTTCAATTTGTCCCCTCCCCCCCACCACTGCCTTCCCTGGATCGATACAGTACCGCTGTATGGCAACTACTGCCTGGAATGACTTGATTTGTTGCAGGACATTCACAGCGTCTTTGGGTTGCAGGAAAACTTGTATCGGCATCCCGGGTTTACTTCCAGCAATGCTTGTCCCGTGGAACGCTTCCCTCCTTCTGTACGGCGCCGTTTCCACAGATACGCTCTGACGCTCTGGCTCAATGCTTTTCAGCACGGTCTTGAATACCCGGCTCGCCTTACTCCCCGGAGAACCATGGCGAGCACCCATACATGTAAAGAGTTTAGCAACACTGCATCTGTGGACTGTATACTTTCATTGGCCGCGACTGGAGGAGGCAGCCTTTGAATGAGTTGTGTCCCTCACTTAACTCACTCACACGCGCCTGCTGGATGACCAGATGGCTGCCTCATAGTACCTGCAGTTCCTCATTTTACCACTAGATGGCAAAGAGGCTAGCACAGCCCCCAAGCAATGCCTGCACCCAATGCGCGCAGGTCTGTGCGGTAAACTTGAAGTCCGAACAGTTGAATTTGACCTTAACTTTAAGTCACGATTAAATACATCACCTTTTTTTCCAAAAATGAAACACAGTCTGTCAGATTCGCAGATCACCAAAAATGAGTGGGAAGGAAAAAGGATGAAAAGAATGACTCTTTGCAATGAGTCTTGTGTTTAATTGTGAGTCATACACCAATTAAATCCCTGGCTGAGGCTGGAGTCCTGAAAAGGCCAACGCAGAAAAACCCAAAACCCATGTCCGCTGGACAAATCTGCAACTGCTGGCTAACTTCCTGCGAAGTTAACCCTTTCGTACGTGACTTATTTTATGCTATGTGGCGCGTGTTACATTACATGGTTCGTTATGTTTTCATTAGCGTTATTAAGCTTCTCATAGTTTTCACCGCCGTGTTTGCTATACTTTGTTAGCTTCCTCAAAGCTAACGTTAGCTCGAATTTTTCCAATCTAGTTTTCTAATCACACCGGCATGACCGTACGCGTGAAAGGGCTAATCACGCCCGTGTGACCCTACACGCGAAAGGGTTAAGGTCAGCTCCGGGGAATCGAGTTCTGGCAGGCTTCTTCCTTCCTCTTCCTCAGAAGTTTCTCAGCATCTGCATGTGTAAGGGCGCCCGCCAAACTGCACGCCGAAATGGCGCCCGCGGCGACAGCCGTGCCAGTGACAACAGGCACCAATCTTCCCGTGGCCCGCTATGATTAAAAAGCCCCTGTATTTTATTTCAATTCTGCGCGGGTCTATTCATCTACCTGACAGATAGTTGTGCATATTCCATATCAGGGGGGCCATTCGTTTCAGTGTCACGGTATTAGATTAGGGGCCAGCGGAATTGATTCCTCTCTGCACACGCCGGAGTACATAGGCGTGCACAGACTCACACACACACACGCACATACACACACACACATAGAAGTGTGGCCTTGTCTAAAAGAGACAACTGTTGACTAAGACTGTACAAACTCACTGCATCGCCCCCCCCCAACACACACACACACACACACACACACACACACACACACACACACACACACACACACACACACACACACCTGGATGTGTGGCTTTGTCTGAGAGAGACAAGTGTTAGCAAAGACTATACAAACTGAATGCATCATCACCCCCTCACACACACACGCAGTGGCGGCCTTACCTATGTTCCAACCGTTTCAATTGAAACAGGCCCCGCCCTCCAGGGGGGCCCCCAACTGATATAAACCAACTGGAATCCTCACTTTTTTCTGCTCTTTTATGTTTATGTTTTATGGGGGTAGGGCCCCATATTAAGTATTGAAACGGGCCCCCAAATGCACAAGGCCGCCTCTGCACATACACACACATACATACACATACACTCTCTCTCATACATACACACACTCTCTCACACACACACATGCATGCACACACCCACAGTTAGATCAAATTTCTCCAAATTCTTTACCTTATTAATGTGAGAGCAAGCTCAAAGGCAAAAGGACGCTGGTTTTCTGAGCCATAATAAACTTGTGTGCAGACTTATACAGGCAAATACACCCAGGAAAACCAATCACACAAGCTTACATCTTCATCCAAAAAGTGAAACATGTTTCCTTATAACCTTTTCACTCACAAATCATGCCTGGTCTCTAACCATCTCATGCATACACCAGAAAAAAACACATCATCTGGCTGGATCAGAACATACATTTAACACATGTTCGATTAAAATATTAAATTGATAACACCTAATGTTTTAGATCTGGCCTTAGGTACACTTGGTTACAAAACTGCTAAAGTCTAGTGTGATCTCGTTGAGCACAGTTCTTTTCCTTCGCATGCACGTTAAAAGTGAATCACACACCTGTCATCTGCATTACAAATACCTGTATCAGGTGCAGGTGAGTGGTCTGGAACAGAGGTGTGGCCACCTCTCTATGGTGGAACCTCAGGCTGCAGGTGTTCAACGTGACTCTTTTTCTCTGCATTGTCCTGAGGTACGAATGTTACATTTACATTTATATTCATTCATTTGGCAGACGCTTTTATCCAAAGCAACTTACAAGTGAGGTACAATACAACACAATCGAAAAACCATACAGAGTCAACAACATTAGAAGCACTGCATGACAAAGTTCCAAAGGTTGGCCAGACAAGGTACAAACTAGCAGGTAAAGCTAACGAGTGCATTAAACCATTAGTTTTTTTATATCGTTGAGTAGGAGATAGTTTTAGATATGAGAGGTTCCATTAGGTGTTTCAGGTGCTCAGGTGAGGAGCTATAGAGCTCTGTCTTCAGATGTTTCTTGAAGACAGAGAGGGAATGTTAGAAATTAAGAGTGAATTGACAGCTATTCCTGCAGAAGTCCTTGACGCAGAATCGCGTCGATCACTCCAGTGCTGAAAACAGCCTTCAGCTCCAATTTCCTTCGTATACCTTTTCTTAGACTGGAGACAATGGACAGAGGCCGTGAATGAACGCTGCCTGCGAAACCCACGCTTCTGACAGTGACGCGTTTCTCCCCTCCAGCCGTTTATGACACAGAGGAAGATGCGTGACACTCGCGCAGGGAAAACAAACGCGATGTTTCCGCCGTCGTATTATAATCCTTAATCGGCTGCTAATATGCTACCCGAAATATCACTTTTCTGTGTGTTTTCTTACGTGCATGTGACAGAATGAACTTACATTTTCATACATTACATTTATTCTTCACTGATATTGATACTCTTTCCATGTAACTCTCGCCTTGAGAAACTCCGGTTGAAATGGGTAATGAGTTTTACAATGAATCCCAAATAAACTCATGCGGTTTAATAATGCGTTTTTGTGCTCACCTGAAAGCAATTGTTTCGAAAACAATAGCAACCCAGTTGAGTCAGTATGACTAATCGTGGTGCTTGGGCACGTGAACCTTGACAATGGTATTCACACATTTTCACAAGGTTGATAGTCCATCATAAAGTTTTTTTTTCCGTATCTGTGCAAGCAGATGCGAAATAAAACATGATTTATTGCTGGAATTTGTGCAATCTATTATTTTCTTTTTGCGCACCCACACACCTGAGTCTCATCTGAAAAGAGGAAAAAGTTGGAAAGATACCAACGATGTGGGCGACTGTATTTTTTTTTTCACATGGGGCGAATATCAGGATGAGTGAAGACGACGGATTGTTACAGACATGCTTGCAGTCATAATCAGTTTTTCTCCTGAACGGATTTCCCGATAACCTGTGTGTATATGCAACTAAAGTAAGTATTCACAAAGAATTCATTACATTATTAGCATTTAGCAGACGCTCTTATCCAGAACAATTTACACGGGTTACATTTTTATCCATTGATACAGCTGGATATTTACTGTGGCAATTATATAAGTACTATAATCAACATTCAAATTTCAAAACATTCAGGAGATTGTAGAACAGGGTACGCTCTAAAAGACTTACAGTATATACAGGCCTGGCACTATGTGGGTGCTTAAGGGTGCATTGCACCCCCAGACGGACCTCATTGCACCCCTAGTCTCCTTATATCCCAATGTCTACATAGTATTTATGACTTTTTGTGCACCCCTCGTGGATTGCGATTGCACCCCTCTGTATTGTCTCCTAGCGCCGAGCCTGAGTATATACAGTACATCTTAGGAATTCACACAGTGAAGTGAGGCCAATCAACGGCCTACCTGCGAAAGGCACAAATATTAAAAATTATAGATTTTTATGTTGCACTTTTCGCATGACTTCCAGCATGGTAACCCCTAAACTTGAGAACTGCCTCCAATAACAAAAACAGCAGTGGCAACAGTAGGTTGTAGTGACCTGGGGCACACTCATTACGAGTTATTTAAATCCTGGGTACAGCATTGGGTTACAGCATTGCCATTAACCCTTTGACCAATAGACCCACTCTAACCTATGTTTGTAAGATCCAGCTATATGCGTGAATATTATTTTTTAAACTGGAAGCTATGCACAGCAACTCTCGGGCTTTATAAGGGTGTCTACTAAGAAAATCAGTTATAATATAAATTATATTATGTAATATAGAAGTAACCCCAAAAGGAGAGGATGCAGTCATAACTTTATGGTTTAGTGAAAAGCATACAGCGCCCGCAAGTAGTTTTATACCAGTTTTCTTCAGCTACAGAAGAAGGTGGGTTTCCCACAGCTTTTCAACCCTCTTGAAAAAAAAATAAACTTTCCATTTTTAGTGCAGTTCACCAAAATCAAAGGAGGTGCTTTCAAAAATAATTTATACTTATTACTAGTGCAGACAGATGGGAGCTCAACATTGCTGACATCTCTAAAATATTAAATCTCCAAGGCGGCAGAATCAAAGAACTAAAAAAAAGGAGGCTGCATTTAAGGGAAAGGTAAACAAGTTTTTGAAATAATCTGTTTATGTGTTTCCAAAAACAGAAGAATATGTTGTTCTTCTACAGCACCTTTCAAATTCCTCTGTTTTTCACAACACTGACAAGGCTTAAAGAAATGACCCTTGCAGGGGATGGATCAGGTTGCATACAGAAGAAATCTCCATGGCCTAAAGAATAATTTACAGCCCGTCCAGGAGAGATTTGATGAGAACGTTGTGTCTTTATCTCTTGTGTCCCATCGCAAATCCACGGGAGATGGGTGATCAATCTTATCTATTGATGAACAGTGGTGCATCATTAGCCCACATCAGAAGTCACGCTGTATCCCGATTCGATGGATACTTTACCTGTCCGCCATAATGAGGGGGTATTTGAGATGCACACCCAAAACTGAGCTTTCCTGACCAGGAAGAGAAAAGCTCCGGGAGGGGGGGGCGGCGTGGAGATTCGCCAGCACGGCAATGTGTTTCGACACATCCTTCCTAAAGCCGCTGAAACCGTAAAGCCAGGGATGAGCTGTAACCGTAGGCTGTATCCGCCACACGCCAGACAAAGGGGGATTTGGCGACTGTGCCCTAAGCCTCTTGTCAGACATCTTTATGTCCAATGTCAATAGAGCTGCTGCGCTGATCTGCGCAGATCTGGGTGCGGGAACCTTACCGCGGGCTTTGAGCAAGTCCAGCTCAGAGTGACTCTACCTGCACTTTTCCCTCACTCCGCTCAATTTAATCCAGCAAAAAAAAAAAAAAAAGAACAGCAGGCGCTGCAGCCAGAAGTGGCCCCAAGCTCCCTTGATTCTTCTTTCCAATCCATACCGAATAGCTGTGCCATTAAGCAGGTTTGCAATTGCACTGTCTTTTTCTTGAGAGAGAATAAATAGTTAAAAAATTATGAAAAACAAACAAAAAAGCATAGCCAATATAGGGAAAATGTTGAGACATTCAGTCAATACGTTGAAAAGATGCTCTGTTTTAGACCAAACCCCTAATAGCCAGCGAATCTAGACCGCTTGCAACTTTCAACTACGGCTGAGAAAGGGCTTTCAGTGCGAAGCATGCGGGGTTGAATATCTGGTCCTGTATACATTGATTTAGGTTTCAGATGAGTGAAGGTCGAGGCGAGAAGGCGGGTCAGGAGTTAACGTGATCGCTGAGTTATTTACAACATAAACTCCCTCTCCGGCACAGTTACTGCGCGGTTACGGAGGAATTCCGCGGCGGTTGAGGCATTGTAATGACTCAGGTATATTGCCCAGTTAATATAAAGTGGGACCGATTCGCGCCCTTGCCGGGGGGGAAGTCCTGATAGATTCATAGTCAGTCTCCTCCCAAGGCCTGCTGTGCCGTCTGAGCCTCCGTTTGTTTTACGACGCAGGGAGGGGGGAGCAAGCCGGCCCCCGAGCGGAGAAGAAGGGGGGGCTGAAATACTGAGAGGTGCAAACACCGCCTGCGCATATATATCCCCCAAAACGCGTCCCACAGTCACCCCGGCACCCCCAAAATATTTATGTGTCTGCAGAGAGCGCGCTGGCTCTGATTGAAAAAGCTCGGGGTCTGGCCTCCCCTGGCAGGATTTGAACTCCATTAGCGCCTTTATTTAAGAGCCACAGAGACAGTGACTGTAAATAAACAAGTTGGCCACCTAAAAAAAAAAAAAGATTAATTATGTTTGGCATAAACTATAGGGAGACCTGGAGAGAGAGGAACAGAGGAGAGAGGGGAGAGAGGGTGGGGGGGCAGCCACCGGAAGACAAATGGATCCAAGCGAAGGGCCGCCGAGCACTCTATTGAGCTAATGGATCATCTGTGAGCCACTGGAGTACGTTTGGGGGGGGGCAGGTGGGCGGTCCTGTACGGTAATTACCTGAGGCGGGCCAGAGGGCACAGACAAAATAGGCCCATTTGGAGCCCCCATTTAGTATTTCACCAGGTCCCTTTTAGAAGACCTTACCAAACTCATCACTGCGGCCCTTATCCGCAGTTAGTAATAGTGATGGCATGTAATCATGCTCTTCTTGTATAATCATTATATATATATATTATATATATATATTTCAGTGTTCTATTAGTGCTGCACAAGGACAGAAGCATTACCTGGAGAAAAACTGAATATAGTTTTATGATCCTGCTGCACACTGCTGGGTCTGAGCAGTTGTATGAAGTGTACCTACCTGCACATTAGAAATGGTAGAGGTTTCAAAGGCGTCCATCATGTACCCTTCACCTGAACCAAAGGCGTACTTACCTAACAGCAGGGGGTCACCTCCTTCCACTTTGGAGTGGGGTTCATTTGACTCAGGCCTGCCTGGTGGTTGACCTAGGAGCTGTAGTGTACCTGCCTTCCCTTTTTCAATTGAGCTGGTAGCTGAGGAACTAGTAGGGCCATGATGTATTATATTTACATTACATTTCTGTCATTTAGCAGACACTCTTATCCAGAGCGACTTACACAGGTTACGGTTTTACATGTTCCATCCATTTATACAGCTGGATATTTACTGAGGCAGTTCTGGGTTAAGTACCTTGCCCAAGGGTACAATAGCAGTACTTCAGTGGGGAAATCAAACCGGCAATCTTTCGCTTATGAGCCCTGCTTCTTACCACTATGCTACACTGCTGCCTCCAATGTATATTGGAGTTGCTTCAGGACTTGCGTTTGTCAGACCGTGTGGCTCAGTGTAACCATTAGGCTTGTTGTTCTTCATAGGACATATTGAACTTGCTTATTTGCTATCCATATGCTGCCCTGTAAATACTAACTCATCGTAAATCACTCTGGGAATGGATGTCTGCTTCATGAATTTGCATTATTCAATATATTCACTCATTAATTTGCGCATTTGTCCAGACTCCGGACGCCAACTGAAAACACATTAAGGTAACTTGGATGTGTTCTGCATCAGCCAATCAGGATCTGATCATCCCAACCTCTAAATGAAATCTGATACCAAGTAGTGTAGCCCTTTTTCAGTGCATTATCATGCATTGTGACTACAGTATTTTAATGCATGCTAACCTTGCTCTGAGGAATCACTGTCCATTTCAATACCACAGTATCAGGCAATGTTGCTCTTATAAGACATCATTAGGCAGTGTGCATGTTAGTACGACGTAGGCATGTTGCTCTCAGGAATAAATGTCAGGCACTTTGTCTGTGTTAGAGCAATTACTGTCATGAGGTTATAATTTTTTGGCACTGTGTTCACCTTGAGGCTCATTTGCTGTTGCCGGCAGCTCTGTATGTCTGTTCTTGTTCCTCGCGTTGCGCCTCTGACATCGATTTCATGTGTCTTGCAATAAAGGCCTTCGTATGTCCCTCCAGATAAGAGCAACTGAGCAGGAGGAGTACGAAGAGCAGGAACACAGAGTATCAACTGAAGTAAGAATGAGACAGAGGGGTAGGAATGGGCAGAGGGTGGGGGCGGGGGGCAGAGGGGGGTGATTGGGGCTGGCCTTTTTGACTCCTTACTGCCTCTAATCTCAACACAGCCGTGCTTTATCTCTACTTTTGGTCCTTCGCTCAGTTGCGCTTTTCTGACACGATCCCCTCATCCTGTGCAAGACGGCAGATAGAGGGAGAAAGAGAGCGCAGGAGAGAGAGGGAGAGAGAGAAAGAATGAGAGAGAGAGAGAAAAGGAGAGGGAAAGAGAGAGAGAAAGAGAGGGTGAGAGAGAGAGAGAGGGAGCAGGAGAGTGAGAGAGAGAAAGAGAGAGAAAGAGAGCGAGGGCTTTGGTGGGGAAGAGGACAAGAGACCGCTGGGATCCCTTTTGACTGGCACGCCTCTCCTCCCTCATCAAAGATAGAGGGAGACGGAGAGAGGGGAGAGAGAGGACAAGAGCGGGACCCCGCGCTCTCTCTAATGAAGGAGAGCCAGGCGCAGCAGCGAGCGGCTTCTTGGTATTCACAGTGAGAGGCCATTAGGGACAGGCGAGCACGCCGCGGGCTCCGGGTTACCGCAATTAAACGGCTGTCTGCTCGGCTTATCGTGAAGGCGCCCGTGTGAAATTAATAGCGCTGTTTCTTTTGTGTTCTTCCTTTCTTCCCCCCCTCTCCCAGGCTGTGTTGGTGGGGGGGCTCATAGGTTCCGCTGTGTCCAGGAGAGCATCGAGAGGGCAGTGCAGAGGGGCGGTGAGGGGGAGCTGAGTTTGGAGGGGGTGGAGGGTGGGGGGGGGGTGTTCTAGGATGTGAAGATGAATGTGGGGGCTGTTGGTGACAGCATCATGCAATTGGCAGTGCTTTTTTCCCCTCTGCCTGAGGGACTGCAGCAAGGAGACCCTGCACTCTCTCTCTCTCTCTCTCTCTCTCTCTCTCCTCTCTCTCTCTTTCTCTCTCTCAGACTCTCACTGTCTCACTTTCTTTTTCTCTTTCTCACTTTCTCTCTCTCAGGTTCTGTGACTCTCACGTTCTCTCTCAAACTCTCTCTCACTCTCTCACTTGTTTGTTTTCAGAGCTGGGAACAGCTGAGGGGTTGAGGTGCCACCTCGTTACGGGAGATTGTCGGGTCGGGGGGGTTGGGGGTACTGATGCAAATCCCCCTCCCTACTGAAGGTGCTCCTCAGGGCAGCAGGGAGACCTCGGCTTTCTGCTTTTTGGGACTGACCTGCACCCCAAGGAACACCTCAGTCCTGCCTCTGCAGAGCTTCTGAAGTGAACCTCAGCATCCGGCACACGGTCCCAAGTGCGTCGCCTTAGTCAGCCTGTGGCGGTTTCCTCATTCTGCACCATTTATTCTCTCTCCCTTCCTCCTTGTTATTATAATGAGGATGGGGACGAACCCCTCGGCTCTCCCCAATTCACCACAGGTTACCTTTGCATTACTTTTTTCCCATCCAGCAAAACAACTTTTTACATGAACTGCTTTTGACATCAGACTGTTTTGATACACCTGGAATACTGGGCCCAGAGAGAACAACTTTTAAACCTTCCAGATGCCATACCAGTGTCTTGTTACTGTTACAGTCTTGGGGAACTTGGATCACCCATGTTTGTGTTTGGTGCAACTGATTGACACTAAATCTAGGGTGTTTGCTAATACTTTCTCACTGAGAATTACAGGCAGCGCTTTTCAAACAACACCTGTTCTGTGAACTTGTCAGGACTGCGGCTTCTTAGCCTGTTGTCCATGTGCTTTTGTTTACCGTTTTTCCCTCTGTTCCAGCCCTGCCCTGCCCTGCCCTCCGCCCTGTCTCCGCCCACCTGATTACCTGACTGTCTCCACCTGCCTGCCTGCACACCTGCAGCCCATCGGCTCATCTGCCTTGCCCTATATATTCCCCGTTTGCTTCCTTTTATCTTCGGTAGGTCGTCACCTCGTCTGTTCGCTACAAGCCTGTTCTGCCTGTTTTTGCCGACCTTTGCCTGTTCCTCTCGACCACGTTTTTTTGGATCTGATTTTGTATCATTGCTGTGCCTTTCTGGATTTTGGACCTCGCCTGTTTTTTTTGACCTCGTGCTCTGGACTTTGATTTGGAATTAATAAACTTGCTTGTGCATCCTGCCATCCAGTCTGCGCCTGAGTCCCTGCCTGAGCCTTGACAGAACTGCTCTTGTCATTAAACTTCATGTTGTTATGCTTCATATCAGATGCCTGCAACAGGTGGGGTGGAACTTAACTGAAATAATGACATTCTTTTGCCTTTGGGTGGTCGGCTTTCAATGGGGGGATCAAAGTTCTCAGACAATCAATGGTGGCTTCAAACTGGTGGCTTCTGTGTCCCCTCTCATGCCTAATCACCGTCGTATACATATTCAATGGATTAAGCACGCTTCCTGCTCTCCTTTTCAAGCCTTTTAACGGCTCTTTGTGGAGAGCCATTCTCTCGAGACCACATTCGCAGAAGGTATGCAAACACACACACACACACACACACACACACCAGCGGCTTAATAACACCCCCAAAACAAGACAGCTTAATTTTCCTGGTTAATTTCATAAAACAATGTGATTGCAGGGATCTGTTTCGCTGCAGTGAGTTCCGGGCGTGCTTAACCCAGCCGCGCGGTCTTTCGGCTGAATTCACTGATGCTTTGATTGTCCTCGGGCCTTTGTGGGCTCGCGGGCCCTAATGATAGCTTTTTACATTCCTCCCTTTTGTTAACGCCTGTTTACAGACTCGATTTATTTCAATTACCTCTGAGCCTCCATAGGCCCAGCTGATTGGTCCGCAGTGCAGGGTTTGGTGGCAAGCGTGTGTTGAGCCGGATCCAACCTGAAATCAAAGGGGTGCTGGGGGTGTCAGTCCTGACCGTTTTAACAAAAGAACAGATGGCATCCATCACCTCTCTAGTTAAGCCCCAAAATCACTGAGAGGTGTGGTTTAGCAACAGTCCACTGTTAGAGAGAGGTCCAACTGACTTGCTGAGAGGTTTCTGGTAGAAGCAGTAGGTTTCTCAGGTTTGAACACAGCATTGTTGTTGAAGCGTCACTGAAGAGGTCACACTTCTGACCCCTTTCTGTTCTCAGTATTCCATCACAGTGTCAGGGGTGTGGGCACGGACTCAGGCGCGGACCAGGTGGGTACGGGTTTCACAGGCTTTAATACAAACGCAAGGCCGGCTCGAAGTCGTAAAACAGGCAGGGCAAAACACCGGGGAGTCAGTCCGAATAGACGTAAGCAGGGGAATCGGCGACAGGAGCAGGCGGGGTCGGAATCCGGGAGGTCAGTCAGATCAGGCAGACAAGGCAGGAGCGGCAGGCAGAGACGAGGTCAACAATCAGGCAGGAGTCAGAGACGAAACAGGGCAACACGAGAACGCAGGCAGGAACGAACCAGAGGAAAAACACTGGACAAGCTAGCAACAAGGCAGAGACAAGCGGGATATAAATAGGGCAGGGCTGATGGGATGATGGGATGCAGGTGAGCAGGCAGGCAGGTGGCGGCGATCAGGAAATCAGGTGGGCGGGGACCGGGCGGAGAGCGGGGCGGGGCTGAAACACAGAGGAAAACAGAAGCACATGGACAACAACAACAGAGCTAGGAGGCTGGAGTACTGACACACAGATGTTCTGCTTACTGGCCTTGTGTTCATCTCCACGTGCTTGACATGTAGAATTCTGAAGCTGGAACTGTTCTGATTGGCTGCCTCACTATTAATATTCATGAAAGGGGTGTGGTCAAACAGAAACAGAAACATGGATAGCTAACACACAAATGTGGACAGCACCGGAACGTGCAGAGGAAAAGGAGAGATGACAGGTTCTCTCTTTTTAGGTGTCTCTGCTTCTCTGCTGTCAGTGTCACCCCCTGCAGGCCGGGAGAGACTGGGAGAGGGACCCGAAACTGCCGCCAACTGACTGGTTCTCCTGAGTCTCCTACGGCGCTTCACTGAGAGCTAACAAGGATGTCCGTGTCATGTGAATATTAACAGTGGGGACAGCCTCTCTCTGCGAACGCTTATAATGGCTCCGGCACCACAGATGATGTGGCAGTGCTGACACCAGCGTAAAAAAAAGAAAGAAGGAAAAAAAAGTTTTTGAAAAGTTGCACTTTTCTGTACCCGAGGCAACGTTTTCTCCTGCCAACAGGAAAAGAAAAATGGAACAGCACAGGTACCTGACCTTCCTCTCAACAACCTCGACTTGGACAAGGGATTCTGTTCTTTGGAGCCTTAGCTGTTGTGTCATATGATATTCTGCTGTTCTATATATCCATTATATACTGTTTGTTTGCTCTTTTCATATGCACTTGAGGCATAAATGATATGCAGCAGCCCGTATAAAATTAATTTAAAATCATATTACTGTGAAAGAAAGTTTTTTTTAAGTAAAGACACCACAAGTATACAGCAATAACCATATCGATTTTGTTTTCCTTCTCGTTCGCTCCATCTCTTTCTCTTAATTTCTTTGATTTTTTCATACTGATATGAGTAAAAAAAAAAAATCAATAGGACAATCCATTTTCTGCGATGATTCCATCTGACGCATAGAAGAAGTGATCTTGCACTCAGAGTTTATTTCAAAATCCCCATATGTATTAACAAGGATGAGTTTGTTTCTGCTTTGCAACTGTTTTATTCTGTACGAAAAAGGGTACCATGGTGCTCCTACTCTTGTTATTAGGATCATTTCATAAGGATTATGAAGGTACACCTTGTTAAATAGTACTTGTTTTGAACAGCACTGAACTTTCAACGCTTAATCCTATTCCAGTTGCTGTCTGTATGCAATGTCTTTATATAATGCTTGCATAATGCTTACATGTGTAATTACACAGATAAAAGATCACTGTCATATGAAGTATGACTAAAAGGAATACAATACTTAATGTGTGCTTCAGGGACATTTTGAAAGTAATGTAACTACAATTACTGTCTGTGTGTATGCAATTTTTACATAATTACACACACAAAACCTCTGTAATACAAAGTATGAATACAGTACCATTGAGATAATTCATACAGAGCTTTTTGAAATCTCTGAGGTCAGACCCACCAGAGTGCTCTTAAAACAACCACAGTAATCGAACAAAGGATTGTGAACTGGGTCATCTTCATGTAACTTTAAAACATACATCTTTTCTCTTTCCCTCTCCCTCTGTCTATCTCTCTCTCTGTCTCTCTCTCTTTCGCTCTCTCTGGTTTGACATTGTCAGGGTTTCTCTGATGTTTGAAAGTTTTGGGAGCCATATGTTTGACTTTGCGAGTTTTGTCATTTTCTTTTGTTTCAAGGAATTATTTTCACCCCTTCTTTTCTTACTTTTCTCCTGTTTATTTATGCAGTTTTTGACAGCCTTTAAATAAAGACTTTTAAAAGTAAATAAAATGTCTCTTGCTCTCTCATTCCCTGCTCTCTCTCTCTCTCTCTCTCTCTCTCTCTCTCTCTCTCTCTCTCCCCCTCTGTTTCCCCTTCTCTCTCTCTCTCATTACAAATTCTCAATATGTCTTTGCACTCAGTCCATTCCATACCCTTCCAATACACACCGCCTCTGACTTAATAAGGTTACATTTTAAAATCTGCCACTTGCCTCTTTGTTTCTTATCCAACCGGCAATTTTCTTTTGTGAAATTACTTTCAGGTAAAGTCATTTTTTGTCCCCCACTGCATTTTACTGTATCCATAAGGATAAATAAATTATGCATGGAAATATGTATAAATATGCTGAGGGAATTTTCAGCATGCATTGAAATAAATATTCTCTCCTTCATGCTTGTGATATTGAATCAGTCAGGTCTATCAAATACATTTCGCATTTGGGGTCATGAACCCTGAGGGGGACTTGGTCTAGGCAATGTATGTATGTAAATGAATCAGGACCTTCTTTTCTTTTACAACTTTGAAGAAAAAACATAAATAAATCTCCTGGTTTGCTGGTGTTTCTTCATGCCTCGCTGACGAATTTAACGAAATAGTGGAATTTAAATGCGTTCCTGATGCACGGTGATTCTCATCGGCATAATGGCGAGGGAAGGACGCTATTGATCTCGGCTGCAACTCCACATTAAACATTTTCATTTGCAGCTTAAGTAAGAGCCTTTTCAATGGCCTTTGTGATCGATTTCAGCCCGCTGCCAGATCTTCTCTTTGCCTCGTGTCTCTGTCTTTGCTTCCCTTGATGTCTCGGTTGTCAGACCAAGATAGATGCATGTTTTAAGGTGTGTTCATGGGCAGTCCAGCCTAGAGCAAGGTGGTGTCTGCTTTCCTTTTCCTTGTTTAGAAGGTCATTGTTGTAGTCTTCTTTACGTTGTCTGCTAGGGACCCTGGTCTGGCAGTACTGCTCCAGCAGACCCAAATGCCACTTTTGCCCCTGTTATCTGAGTGACTGGAAAACCACGTCTTCTGCACCGTGTGTGAGGAAATATTAGCCCACAAGCTGAAGGCTGTTCTCTCCTTTCTCTCTCTCTCTCTCTCTCTCTCTCTCTTGCTCTTTCTATCTCCTTCTCCCTCCATCGCTCTGGCCCGAGTGTAATTATATAGAAGTGTGTGCTTGGGGATGTGCGGGTCAAGGGCCCCCTTCACTCAAGCCCCGTGTTTATACACTCCACTGCCGGAGGAGCCCACTGAATGGCCATCGACCTGTGGCCAGAGAGGGCTGCGGGGACGACCCAGAGCACCCCCCAAAAGCCCTGCTAACCCCCAACCCCCCCACCCCCAACTACCCCCCGCCCCAACAAGCCTAGCTAGAAGTCCAAGTCTGGCAGGCTGTGAAATTACATTTCCACTCCAGATGACACCCAGCGAGGTCAGCTCCTGTGTTCTTCACAACAAGAGAGGTAGAAAAAAGGCAGAACAAATGAATAAATAACCATTTTTATGTACTTTAAGTATATATGCATATATACAGACACAAGATACTTAAGTGTGTGTGTCCGTGCATGTGCTTCGTGTTTGTTTCTACCTGGAATGTACACACAGAACAATGTCTTTCAAGTACTTTAATGCTTACATATTAATAATAAAGAGCAGGGGGTGAACAGCAAGCCTCCTTTCTTCTTTCAGCTGTATGAGAGTGCCTACTGCCGACTGTGACATCACAGTCCCCCGCTCCTTTTAAAAACCCAGAGGAATTTAAAGGCCAGACTGGCAGTAAAACAAGAAGGGTGAAATAACGAGGGATTTTTTTTTTTACAAAGAATTATATTTTGCCGGCAGGCCGCAGCTCCTAAGGAATAGCTTGTGTTATGTCAGGGCCGTCTCACGAAGATGGGTGGAATGGGGAAGGGAGCGGCGCATTAGGAATATGTGATATACTGTATGCATTTATTCATTACGCAGACCAGTGAGTGCCTGATACAGGAGCTGAGAGCGAGATACATCTTTATGATGTTTACTTTCTTGTCACACAATCCCCCCTCCAAAAAAAATTATTATAATAACAATATTCAGCACGTTCCTGAATTACGCCTCTTGGCTCTCGCATTCTCTCCCGCAAATCAAAAGGCCTCAATCGCTGATATTCACGGCTGGAAAAAACATTCGATCACACTGCCACCCGATTAAAAGTCTGCCTCCGTTTCATGTAGCCTACAAGCAGAGGCGGGCTTTGAGTTCTGAAATTACATACTGTTTTCCTGCACATTTGCTTTAACCATTCAATCGGTGTAGGATAGCGGTACGGAACTCATAACTGAAAGGTTGCTGGTTTGATTCCCCACCAGGGCACTGCCGTTGTATCATTGGGTAAGGTACTTAACCCACAAATATCCAGCTGTACAAATGGATAACATGCCAAAAAAACTGTAACCTATGTAAGTCAGTCTGGATAAGAGCGTCTGGTAAATGGCAATAATGTAATGTAACTTTCCTGCTCTTCTGACTTCTGCGGAACTTTAACGAAACGCACACGCACATTCGACACCTGTTCGCTCCTATCCTCGCAGGCTTGTCTCTTCACCGGATTCTTTTCCCGGCGACTCTCCTCCACCTCGCAAGATAAGCAGAGGTCGCACAGAAGCGCCGGGCAAAAAACGGGAGAGAAAGCAGAGATAGGCTTTTTTTAAAAATCTGTGCCGTGCTTTACCCGTCTGACATGGCTCCCCTTCCCGGAGAAGACAATGAGTGACTGATACAGTTTATCGCGCTTCGCTCGCATTGTGTTAGAGTCCTTTACCCCGAGGTGCCCCGGCAGCGGTCGGCTTTTGAGTCCCAGAGTTATCTCCCGCGTTCCCTCCAGCCCTCCGCAAATGTTCTCGTGCCTTGAACCCTCTCCAACAGGAAGCAAAGACTACGAGAGGAGAAGCGGCGTGGCTGTGGGCGGGACAGCGGGAAGGAAATGACTGTTAAAATGCTGAGAGAGAGAGAAGGAGAGAGAGAGAGAGAGAGCGAGATAGAGAGAGAGAGAGAGAGAGAGAGAGAGGGGAGAGGGCGAGGGAGCGAGAGGGAGAGGGAGAGACAGAGCGAGAGAGAGGGGGAGAGAGGAAGAGAGAGGGAGAGAGAGAGAGAGGGAGATAGAGAGACAGAGAGAGAGGGAGAGGGAGAGAGAGAGAGCTTTGACAGAGAAGAGGACAAGAGGCAGAGCAGCTTCAAGGCAGAAGCCTAAGGTCCAAGCAGGACAATTCCACCCACGGATTATCCAGAAAGTGACCCTTCTCCATTGTTGCCATTGACTAATTTTTACACAGTTCACATCTGAAGTGATAGGGGGGCTGGGCTGGGAGTCGGTGGAGGACACTGGTTCACCTTCCTCCTCTGTGGAGAGGTTGAGTTGAGGAGAAGACACAATTCATATCTATTCTATTCTTCTCGCAGTTTTTTTTTCTTTCCTTTGGCGGGGTGGAGGAGGAGCATTCGCACACTATTCTTCCCGTTATAAAGCCGCGTTTGACTCACTGCTCACCCGCACAAGGGCGGACGGTTAAATCTCCATTCAGGCCTACCGTTTCGAAACAGCCAATCCGGACCCAGATCTGCATTTGAGAGCTTCTTTCTATCTGATCTGTGCTGAAAGCCCCTTTTCACAAGGTGGATTCAGCGGGTAAGAAACTACAGCCCACGCTCAATTTAATCTCCGAGGCACCACAACTCTGAGTAACAAATCGAAGCGAGCGTCTGATTTGTTGTCTTCTCACGCAGTTTCGTCCAGTTAATTTCAGTGACCAGCAAACCTAATATAATTTGAAAACGGGTACAAAGAAAAGCATTTCTTGAAATTGTTATTCAGTTAAGGACAAAGCACCACAGCAGGGAGATAGACCGCCATCCTAAAGCTCCACAGATTATCTGAAGTGAGCCAGAACTGAATTTGACGCTTTTAGACTATCCATTTCACGTATAGCCCCGTGCGTACGGAAGAGGCACTTTAGAGTGGCAGCGAACAGGAGAGCGTGGTTAGAGCATCAGCAACCCACAGACCATTAATCACTGCCCATCGAATGCTTTTGGAGGGAAAATATTCTATGTCATAAATTATTCTGCTTCTTTGGGCTGGAAGAAAATACCCACATGTGAAATAATGTGCCTGTTTTGATGTTTGCATGATTTTTACTGCCTTGGTTAAGCCACTGACTCAGGCTTGACTGGGCTGCTGCATTGTTAGTGTCCTCATTCTCAACCGTCTGTTTGTTTCAGTTCACTGTGGAGATGATCTTGAGAAGTTTGAAGTCTCACAACATGCAGATTCGGAAAAAAATCAATCTGAAAAATGACGTCCCTCCGAGACGGCAACTTAACTAACCAGCGGTGGGCTGGTGTAAATAAAAATACTGAAGCACAGCGCCCCCTGGAGGCGGACAGAGCCCCAGACGGCTGCCTGTACGGCTTACGCACAGGTGACCGCTCGAGACTCCCAAGACTTCCACGGATTCAGTTCCACGGAGCGTAGTTAGCCAGCGCTACATCCACAAGAATGCTGTCAAAGCTTAAAAACTGTGAAAGGAATCTCTCATCTTCATTGAGTGTGGAACACCTTTACTCCAGGTCCATCCTGTCACACAGATGGAGGGACAGCATGACCCCCCATCTCCGAAGTCCACACATGCACACAGGCAACAAGGTAGACAGGAAAATCCGGAGGTTACATTAGCTCTAAAGGTCATTTCTTAATAAGGTCCTGGTTGATCTTGCTCCTACACCAGTCTGAAACTGGAGTGATCCTTCCATGGTGATAATCATTTTCATAAGTTCTTTTAACAGGCGCTGATGTACAATGAGTGCTTCAAATAGCTTGTTATGCATGCAGGGGTAATAAGGACATCCCAGCCTCGCCCCCTTTCATCTTATGACCACAGGAGACTGCGTTCCTGTTGACATTTTCAAGGAAGAAGCCGTTAATTTTATTAAACACTTCAGGAGCCCCTCTTCAAACACTAGAAACTCTAATTTTGGACGTCTTGTTTTTTTCCAGCCCACCTTTCCCCCACCCTGATCTGATCAACTGACCCCCCTCCCAAACACGTGCACGCACACACACACACACACACACACACACACACACACACAGACTCACACTCGCACAACCCAACCCAGATGCCTCTTCCCAGACAAACCCTTACTGCCAGCAGTCCTTCAGCCCTGATAGTTTTCCCTGCATAATGACTGTATCCGTGTCTGCCAGATTCTGTCCCTGCCTACTCCGTTGTTATCTCACACCTAATGAGACAGTGGCAGGTAAATAACGTTTAATGAGCGTTCATCAAGATAACAGGCCATCTCCTCATCTCAGTGTCTCCATTTCGAACATCTGAGCGGAAAAAAAGGAAAACGGTTATTTATTCAGCGGTCAAACAGGAGCCCCCCTTCCCCAATCGCCCCCACCCTCCCCCAACTCTCCTGCACGTTCACTCAGGAAAATGGCCTTGTTAGATTTTAATTGAAATCCCTTGAAACCTGCAAGGTAAATGCCTCTCCAAAAAAGCTTTTTAATTAGCACTTTCCTCCGCAGTTCTCCTTGCCACTGCATTAAGCTCCGAGACATTGAGACTTACTGAGTCTCATGCAAAAAAATGTTTTCACATACCTGACTGACCTGAGTGTGTGTGTGTGTGTGTGTGTGTGTGTGTGTACAGTTTAATATAGTTTAAAATCAGAGCTACAATGTCAGCCTGTATCAGTAATTGAATTAAAATTTGTAAAATTTGGAAATAAAAAGAAAACTAAAATTTGCCATTAAATCTCACTCAAATTGAATGCAGATGTGATGTTTTTCTTCTTTAAAAACCACTGAACTAAGCTGAAAATAATATTAATATATTATTAATATAATATAATATAATGCATTTATATTGAGAAAAGTAATTCTTGCATATACTTGCATTTTTTTCTATGTCAAACCTAAGCACACTTGTGGTTTAAATCCAGGGCATCTTGCCTACAGCTGAGAGTAACACACCAACATCATACTGACGTGTACATCGAGGCCAATAAGGATCTATGAGAGAAATATTGCCATGTACCATATGGTTTACATGGTACCTGAATGATGCATATATCAACATTGCCTTGTATGATACCATTATTCTCCAACTGATCTACTGTATATGAGTCCTGAGGGGTTGGACTGATCACATACTGGATTCTTGACACAGGACATGTGAAGGGTCTGGGCACCAAGATGAAGTCCACATAGGTGTGATGAGCAGTTCTGACAGTAACAGGTATAGCGTACTCATTCCAGCACTGGGGTCAGTGAAGAAAAGAGGCAAGTCAGGGCTGCCCGACCATGGAAGGGTGCAACACCAGCTTGTCAAAATAAAAATCTCACATGACCACACTGTGGTCTGGATTCAACCTCCATTTTTCCATCACTCTGACTCACAATCAAACATGACTGCTGGCATACAGTTTGGTGAGTTAACCAAATCACCAGAAAAAGAATGAAAAAAAAAAAAGTTTGTTTTGAAAAAATGTACATTTAAATGTACGCTAAAATGAAAGACAAATGTTGATACTATCTAGGTTTGAGTTAAATGTGCAAAATGAATTATTTATTACCGCAAGTCCTGGCTATTACAGATAAAGATTTGTGTCCATAAGAACATGAACAACAGGATTTTGAACAGAACAACAGGATTTTGAATTACATTAGATGGTGTTTACTTAACATTAAAAATCTTTGCATGAAAAACATTACAAACTGGATGTATTTTCTCTCATCCTGAAACGTCTATGAAAGGCGGTACACCTTGTGATTGCGATCAGGCTCCGAAGACGCCTGTACAGTCAAACAGCTCATTGCAAATGACTGACTTAGGCCCCTTCACTCAGCGCCGAAAAAAGCACTTCAATTCCCATTTCCGTTTCTAATTTAAACAAGGTGGCAGTTACAAGAACTACGATCGCAATTGTCATTCCCAACAGGAGCAAGCAGAGAAGGCCATTTTTTTTATCATCACTTAGTATGCAACTTCTATTTGTGGCCTGGAAGCATTAGTGGTTGCCCAGCGGAGACGCGTAGCCTGTAGCCCTAGCTTCTGTTATTCTATTATTCTGTTCCATCATTCCGTCCATGATTATCAGTGATGCGTTTATTTATTGATGTAACAGGCAAAGTGCGAGGTGAATGCAGTCCTCAGATACACATGCATGCCAATGCAGCTATCCGCACTGCAAGTCCCATGGTGCACTACACTGAATTGGGTGCTGATTGGAGGATAGGCATGATGGCATCAATGCCACCATCTGAGCAGCTCTTAGATCATGGGTCAAGTTACCCACCCTTATCCATGGTAAAAATATCCATTAGCTTCCTCTTAAACCGAAATTGTGAACTCATGGTGTATGCTGGGCTTCTCTCCCACCTACCTCTCAATTCACTAAGTTTGATTAGGCTGTTAATGTAATACAGATCTTTGGTTGACACCCTAACATTTAGACCTGCATGCAATCAACAGTCGTCCATCAGGTTGATTACCAGTTGTAAATGTAAGTGTTACTTTTTCTTCAACAAGTGTACTTTTTCATTAATTTTAGTAATTGCTGAATGTGCCATACTGTGTTGTACCGGTGATGTAAAAACACACTTCAAATGAATTGCCCGTCAGAATTAAGTATAAATATTAATCCAGACTTTAATTGTTCTGTGAAAGAAATGTGCTTTGGGAGTCGTATTTGTATTCAATTACTCACAGAATACAAATGATAGATAGATAGATAGATAGATAGATAGATAGATAGATAGATAGATAGATAGATAGATAGATAGATAGAACTGCAAACAAGGGTGATTTTGCTTGCAGGGTGGTAGAGGAGGGTGTTGATTTGTGTGGATAAATCTTCCAGCTGCGTTCCCACAAACAGACGTTTACAAACGGCTCTCGTGTGAACCTGAGAGACGCTTCCCCTAATAACTATTCCTTGTTTGTTGTCTCCGCACAATTAATCTCCATTAGGACGGTTTGTGGGGAGCGGGAATGAGCAAACAGAGCACGCTCGGGTCTTGGTGTCAGGTGGAAGTGGTTTCTCTTAACAAGCGGAGAAGCCCCTTCGACGGGCCTGACCGGGGGAGGGGGAGGGGTCGGCCTCAAACGTGTCACGTTCTGCCCGTGGACTTGTCACATGTCTGCCTTTCTCCAGTCTTGCCAGGCACCCCCAACCCCAACGTGACTGGGAATGACTTTCTCCTTTCTCCAAATGTTCTAAAGTTAACTTACAAAAGAAGGAAAAGCAGACCCGGCGCTATGGGGGTGCTTAGGGGTGCATTGCACCCCCAGACGGACATCAGCGCACCCCCCAGTTGTCTCCTTATATCCCGACGTCTATATAGTATTTATGACTTTTTGTGCACCCCATAGATTGCAATTGCACCCCTCTGTATTTTCTCCCAGAGCCCAGCCTGGGGAAAATTGCTTTGTTAATTTCTAGGCATGATCAGAAATGGATAAAATGAAAACATACACACAGAAAAGATAAAAAATTCGGATATATAGTGCCTTGCAAAAGTATTTAGACCCCTGACCAATTCTCACATTTTATTGAATTACAAATGATATGTTGACATTTTGTTCTGTGTGATATTTTATTTAAAATCACTGAAACTCAAAATGAGTTATTTTAAGGTTATATAGGTTTTATGTTAGAAAATATTTTTAAGATCAAGGTCAAGGGTCTGAATACTTTTGCAAGGCCGTTATTGGATTCATGTAAATTATGATGGCGTCATCATTGTCACTGACTCATCTGCTGGTCGTGGCAGCACAGCGGTACAGTGGATATCGAGCCGCAGTTCTTCAGAAAGCCGGGCTGTCAATCAGAGCGAGAGCGTGAGCCAGCTTCAGAAGCCCATCTCAATACACAAGTGAATGAGCTGTAATGGACTCCGACAAACACATCAGAAACCCAATCTTGCACCTCGAAATTGCGTGATCCCCCTTATTTTATAAACATGGCTTTCCATCAAGCGGCCTTATTTAATGCTTCGGCCGATGCGATTGTTTGCATCAAGGAAAGTCGCCTGTTGATTGGCACCCTGGCGTAACGTCCCCACCCCACCCCCCACCCCCCCTCCTGCCATCACCCCACGTCTGCGCGCCATCCCTGCAGTTCGTCAACATCCGGTACTGTCGACTTAATTCCCGACACTAACACCAAGTTTCATGGGAGGGTTTTCTAAAAAGCCGTCATGTTTGGAGGCACAAACATGACGCTCAAGGAACGCTTCCTGTGTGAGCTAGCGTCACGCACTGAGTTCCTTGAACCCTCGCAGTCTCCACAAGCCTCTCCAGTAAAAATCAAACTCCTTTATCTCGTTCTCACAAACTCTCCTGCCAAGTCTCCCTCAGACCAAGCTTTGTCCTCGCGTACGCTACGGCACGCTCTCCCTCTCTCCCTCCAAACCCCCACGAGGGCCGGCGGGCAGGCCGGGATTCTTATTGAAACCGCCACCTTATCAAACAAATCACACGGACGGATCGCCGCGCAAGTGGACTGGTAATAAGTCTCGGTCAGCGGTACGGCCGTTATTGGTGCCTGACTTAAATATTAAGCCATTTTTATCCCACATCAAACGGTTAGCTTTTATAACGGAGTTGTCACCCCTGTTTTGCCCCTGGTCTTTACAAGAGTGAGTGGTCACCAATAAAAACTGTATATGGTTGGTTGGGGGGGTGGGGGGTTGGGGGCAGTAAGAAGGTGTGGGGTGTGTGTGTATGTGTGTCTGTCTGTCTGTCTAACCCTGACCCTAAAAACTGTGTATGGTTAGTTGAGGGGGAAGGGGGGTCTGAGCACACATGTGTGTGTGTGTGTGTGTGTGTGTGTGTGTGTGTGTGTGTGTGTGTGTGTGTGTGTGTGTGTGTGTGTGGGGCCGGGAGGCGGGGATGTTGGGCCACAGGCTTTTTAAATCAATGAAAAGCAGAAAATGCCCCTAAATGTATTTCTCCCCACTGAATTTCTGTATAGTTAAGCTAAACTGAAACTTTTAAGGCCTGTCCCCCCGCCTAGCTCAAGGTATAATGGAGGGCAGAGGGGTTGGCAAAAGGTTGACTGAATGCATTTGAGAGAATAAAATAAATAAGAAATAAAAAAAAGAACATCTCATCCGGGGGCTCCCCGTTCTCTTTCATGTTCCCCCGGAGCCCGTTTCTGTAAATACTACAGCCCCCAGAGGGCAGAACACACAGCATCGCTCCTGGGGAGCTTATTATAAAACCACCACCCTGCAGGAACCCCCCGTACAATGTTAGCTCCAAACTAGCATTTTGCCAAACACAATGCTCAGAGGCAGACACGACACACATAAAATGGAGCATTATACAATGGTTATGAGGTGATGAGAAGGTCCTTAACACCTCTTCTGAACCACCCCCCCACACAATCAATATCTCCCAGAATCCCCAGTACTGCACTCTTGTTGTGGGTATTAAGACCCCTATCTCTCTCTCTCTCTCTCTCTCTCTCTCTCTCTCTCTCTCTCTCACTATCTCTTGTTCTCTCAATTTCTCTCCATCTCTTTCTGACTGCTTCCCAGAAGCTTGCCAAAACGAATACAAAGAGGAAACACCAAGAGTGCATCCTGCCATGTCACTAATGTTTTTTAAATGATGCTTTTTTTTCTCCATTTCAGTCTCAAATCCACACGTGTGTAGGTGTTCCTAATTGCACTTTATCGCGGGTTTTTCATTTTAGATGCAAAGGTTTCATATTTTTTTAAAAACTGACATATTGACACCACGTGTAGAATGCAGATGGGAACAGATACTGCAAATAGGAATTTCAGTCGGCATGCATCAATAATCTGTGGATCTTTATTTAGCAGGTGACAATTCTGGCATCGGTGTGGAGGTCTCCGTGGGAAGAAGAGGTGCTAGTCTTGGGGGCTGGGAGGGGGAGTATGAAAAAATGAGCCGGCTCCGAATTGTCCTCACACGGCCGGAATGTGTATCCGCCCCATCGCGGACGGCTTTTCTGCAACAATTAAAATTCAATTACCTGCGGTTGCGGTGAAATAACTCTCCCTCTCAACACACATTGTGCGAATCCATTTCCTCTTTGTCGCGCCTAATGCAATTTGGGGCGCGCATTAATGAGAGGGGAGATTGAAAATGGAGTGGGTGCGAAGGGGGAGGGAGGGGGGGTGGGGGGCTGGGGGAGGAGAGGGGGTCAGTGCGAGATAGAACAGTAATATCAAGGACTGCAGTTAAATGATATGCACCTGATTTATTGGCTGTGGAGGAATTTTACAGAGTGTGTGCCATGGTGATGGTGGGGGGCTGGAGGGTGGGGGAGGGAAGGGGGTGATGATGTCACTTCACACCATGTGGCCAAGAGAAATCTAATTTGGTTGATAAAGTCAGGTGAGGTCTGGCCCTATATCTCAATATATCATTATTATTATAGCTGTTAGTAGCAGTATTGTTATTTCTATGAATATCACCATAAAAACCTAAACGTTAATAGCAAGGATAATAACAACAATTATAATAACATTAATAACGCTTGTTAGCAAGCACTTTATAACAAATGACCACAGAGACTCACAGTTTAAGAGGGCCTGCTGGAAAAGTGACACGATGAGCATAAAATTTCAGTAACGCTAAAGCTAAAGGCTAAAGAAGCTAAAGCTAAAAATTGTTCAGTTTGCACAAGAAGTGAGGCGTGACCAGACCAAAGTTGAGCTGCACGAAAAATATTTGGCTGGAAGTCGTCTCATTCGTAGCCCCTTGCTGCAGTCTAAGCACCGACGTGTGAGTCATCGGGAATTGATTAAATCATTGCAAACAAGATATTGACCGCGCTTTACAGAGTAATAACACTCTTGCAGATATTGGAGATGTGCAGGGCATTGCCAAGAGTGGCTACGCTAACGATGCTACTCACACGGCCCTGCAGTGAAGGCGTCATGGCGGAGGGAAAGAGGGGTGTTAATCAGGTTACGGGAGGCATTTACAGGCCTGGTGCTATGGGGGTGCATAGGGGTGCATTGCACCCCCAGACGGACCTCAGTGCACCCCCCAGTTGTCTCCTTAGATCCCAATGTCTGCATAGCATTTATGACTTTTTGTGCATCCCTGTAGATTGCAACTCTACCGCTCTGTATTTTCTCCTGGCGCCCAGCCTGCGATTTTACCTGAGAAAAGGTGCATGAGGACGTGATTTACACAGCCAAGCAAAGAGGTAATGCAATGTGACCTTTCAGTCCTGGGCATGAAAAGAGTGACCTTCACAGAGCCAAACCTTCACAGTACAGGCCTGAAGCATCAAACAACGTTGTTGCTTGCATTAAAAATAATGAAAAAAAATCGATCTGACTTTCACATGTGAACTGTTTGCTTTGTACATCCAAACCCCAAAATCCCAAATCATCACATCCTTCCTTGACAAAAGGGTTCCTCCTGAGGTGTATCAAATGCTGTGCTTTCACAACACGCGCTGATCATTAGATATTTTTTGGTAACCATGGGAACTGCATGGGCCGTCGGTGAGAAAAACACATCTCATAACACCAATATATTTTAGTCATGCGTTTATGCCATTGAGTGACAGACACAGATGTTTAATTGTTTCTGACTAACGTGCATGAAAATGCAAATGAAATAAGCTTGTGTTTCTGTGTACAGTTGATGTGTGAAGGCGTGCGTTATTAGGAGGAGGTTTTTCCTTTGTGTGTGTGTGTGTGTGTGTGCGTGCGTGCGTGTGTGTGTGTGTGTGTGTGTGTGTGAGTGAAAAGACACCTTGTCTGTATCCACAGACTCGATCGAGCTTGATTTTGTATGCTCCTTGACCTCCAGACAAAATCTTTTAACCTTCCGGCAAAAAGGAAGCATAAGTTGACTCAGCCACAGGGCCGTGAAGTCAGACCTCTTTTAAGACGCGGCTGAACATCCACGCCGTGAGGCGGAGGGCCTCCACGCCTCCTCCTGGAGATCAGCGGTACCCAGGCTCTCCCTGATGCCCTTCAGCAGCACCTGGATCAACCAGTGACTCAGGTTCCCATCCAATCAATGGCATCCAATCAATTCCCATACAATTAGATGATCTACATGCAGTGTCGGCAGACACTCTTATCCAGAGTGACTTACAAAGCGAGGGTATCAAAGTGCATATCATAAGGTCACATGAACGACACTGTGTACAAAAAAAAAGCCACAGAGGGCTTGTGAAGATGTGTCGATCCATCACATATATGGGCAGTAGCGCAGCATGGCAGTAAGCAGCAGGGCTTGTAACCAAAAGGTTGCTGGTTTGACTCCCTGCTGGGGCATTGCCGTACATTACCGTACCCTTAGGCAAGATACTTAAAACCACAACTGTCTCAGTAATCCATCTGTATAAATGGACAGCACATAAAATTGTAACTCATGTAACTTATGTAAATGACAATAATGTAATGTAAAATCGCTCTGGGTGAGAGCATCTGCTAAATGGCAATAATGCAATGTAATATAGTGCTATAGTAATCAGTGCCATACTGAATACAGAATAAGTGCTACAATTAAAAACGGCAACAACTACTGTTTATCTCGGCCTGAGCTGGAATTAAAAGAAGAAGCCTGTGAAGGCCCAGTGGCCACTGATTTAAAGTGTAATGTACATTGTTCTTAACGTTAGGAAATCAACACTTATCAAAGTTAATCATACCGATGCTGGAAAACACCATTGGAATTTGAAATTAGAGCCCAGGGCAAGAGATACTTTCACAGCATTAACAAGATACTTGACTCCTCAGGCTTTACGCTGATAAAGTTGTCCCTGCTATCATCCAACCTGAAGAGCTTCTTCTCTTTAATGTTGTTACCAGATGATTATTAGTTTGGTTCTGATGCTGATCGCTGAGGATGGTTAGAATAATTGCAACAGCCAGTCATGCAGAACCAAGCTACACTCCAGACCACGCTCGGTCGTTGACGACTCTCCGCCATGACTGCAAACTATTAGCAGGGGCCAAGCGGGGATGCAGAGTTCAGGAGTTTGCATAATGTCTTATGTACAAGTGTGTGCCCAGGGCAAATCTTTAGACTGCACAGCGCTTTTGTCTGACATGATTGACTTGCAGAGTGCTTTGTAAACATCTGCTACTGCAAGCGTTCCTCAGAATACATATTTGCTTTTAAAAAAAAAAAAAAAAAAAAAAAAGCCCTCGATTGAATTTCTAGGCTCACAACTGGACGCTGAGCCCTTGTGTTAAGAGATTAAAGTCAGATGAAGCTCCGATATCTTCGCGCAGTCAAACGGAGGGGGATTGACAGCCATCTAGTCTTTTTTTCTCATTAATAGGAGATGAAAGCGAGAACTCACTCACGGCTAGCGCCGTTCCTCCGAGAAAACGCGGACCGCGGGAAGCAATATCGGATTTCCCGACGGGGAGGGAACCGTCTTTAGCCCGATCTCTTGGCTCTTCAAACAATCTCTTCAAAGTGCTCCAGTGCCCCTCCGTTCGCGACGTCTTATGCGCTTGCCTAACGAGAGACGTCCCTGTCACCGGCGGAGCCCACGCCATCTTAATGAGCGTTAATCCCTTTCACGCCGTCAGACGTGAAGGAACAGAAGAACTGGCTGGTGACAGGGACGGATCAGCCGTTTAAACACCATTACACGCCCTTCCAAAGGACGGGCAAACACGCAGCGCGGAGGTCGCGGGCGAGCTTTGAAGACAAAAGGTAAAGATGGGAGACGTGAGTTTAAGAGGCTCGGAGTAACGTGTTTTAAGCACCAGGAAGATGGAGCGCCCACATGTTCTCATAACTGACAAAAGCGAAGTAATAAATGTCATGTAAATGCCCTTACCGTACAGCTGAATGTTTCTGAGCAATTGTGTCTGGACACCTATAGTTTGGACTGACAGTCCATCAAACCATTTTAATTTCCCTGTGGTTTATTTCCACAGAAACAGAAATCTAACTGTTATCCAGTTTTAGGCACCTTGACATGTTGTCTCTTCTTAAGTGTTCACCTGAGGGGTTACCTGCCTCTGAGAAGAGGGCAGGTATCCCCCTCAGGCCAAGGCTGATAATTGAGCAGGACCTGTGCATTCAGTTCATTCTTAGGAAAGGCTCTGACTAGCGACGGGAGGGTGAGGTTTCCTATACCCCAAAATGGGTGGAGCTATTCTGTGATGCCAATCATTTGCTGATTTTACCCAATCATTTTTGGTTTGCTATGGAGCAAAGTCTTCTGATTGGTTCATACACCAATCATAAGTGATTGACAGCGCATGGCAGCAGCACCCATTAGGCTTATGGATCTTCCATTTATTGTCATTGGCCAAGAAAAGATGAAAGTTGGATTTAGCACTCTGCCGCAGGCATCGTGTTCTGTTCGTCTAAAACAATTACCAGTTGAAATGCCTGCACCATTACAGCATTCTTATTTCTTAGGCAGTTTGCTATTTCTATTACAACAATATGTAAAAAGGCTGGAGGGTCAAGTTTGGTGCCAGGCAACAGTCTTCTAACTCTCCTACAAGATGTAAAAATATCCCAGGTGCGCAATTTAGCTTTTAACAGAATTCAGATCTCCAGCTCATCGTTTCTTCCTTTTGATTGCATGAACACAGACTTTTAGCATATTTGTGAGTCAGACTTTGCACTTTGCGATGAGCATGCTTTGCTGCATGCATATTTTTTTAATGAATAAATAGATGGACAAATAAATACAGAACTAAATAAACAGCTGCTGAAGGATTATGCACATATGTGATGCGGATTGTAAGTTGAGAAAAGTGGGAGAAAATTATATACTGCATAAGAGCTTTTTACTATGAGGTACAGAGTAGTGGTGAAATATGGCCCTGCCAAATATCTAATAAACTCCAGTTTTTCCTGTGATGCACACTACGAAGCTCGCCCTGGTAAGGGACATATTTTTTCAGTAATGAATTGAAATAGACTCATAGCCTTTTTTTTTTGCCCTTGAGTCTGTGCTGAGGAAAATTAAGCTAAGGTCTCACACTGGTTAGCAGTGTGCGCACTTTAAAAGATCCCTTAAAGAGATCAATGATGTTTCATTATATAAGCGTACGCTTTCCGGATTTTTTACTCGCATTTATTGTGTTCATTAATGCATCACTCTCGGCTTTATTGAACGTCTCGAAATTATGACAAATACACCCCCCTCTGCCAAATTGACAGTGGGAACAATTATGAATGAACATCTCATGAGAAAATTCTTCAATGGGTGTCTGAACTTTTGTTGCCTTTGTAAATTACTTTGTAGCTGCGTTTCTCAGCAGGTTTGCAGATTTTATACACTCACATTATTTTCCAGTGCCTGCAGTGTTTATGCACAGTCACAGATAGGCCTGTGGACAGAGATATGGGAACCAGTGCTTGGATTAACTCTAAAAAACACATCCTCTGTCTGTTGAATTCCCACAATGCATAAGTTTACATTCTGAGGCGCGCATTTGCCAGACGTTAGGTTTTGAAAGCTGCTCCAATTCCAGGGATGAAAACAAAAAAAAATTTTAAAAAAACAGAAAACATCTCTCACAGGAAGGACAAATCGAATTATCCGACATGGGCGCTAATGATCACGTAGAGGCTGGTAATCTGGGCTATGGGGGTTGACACCCGGCCATTTGCAGGGCTTCCAAGTGAACTATGACTTCCAGCCAGCTCACCTAGGACAACGGCCAAGCTGAGAACAAGGCTGTTGAGAAACAGGAAGTGGCAGCCGGGCACTTCCTGCCCGAAGACAGACCTTTGTGAAAATGCTTCAGAGATGATGACCGCGTTTGATCCACCGAAGCCATCAGCTGAAGCCAATGAACAATCTCTGTTGTACAATAGGAACACAGACCAATAAAAAAAAACAGATGAGAGCAATAATTTGACTCTCCACTTCATGAGGCCTGAGCATATTACAAAAAACATTCATTTATTTATTTATTTTGAAAAACACATTTTAATGCCATCCGTAGGGCTCTCTTGGCACATGCTGTCACTTGTCTGGCCCGTGCCCATGAGCGGACTACTTAAACTTTCAGTGGAGGAGCCAGGGAGTCCGTGAGAGAAATGAAGAAGAAAATTGAATTAGATACTTCAATTAGATGCCAGTTCCCACACACTTACTCTTAAACTTTCCACGGGGAAGGGGGGGCAGACGTAATAGAGTGATGGGCAGATCTTGGGATGGTGGGGGCATCAGAGATCTCTTGTTTACCTCGGCCTTGGCTTTTGGCCCGCCCCCTTTCCCCCCTCTCACCGATCCCGGGCGCATAACATCGATAAGCTGAAACGGCCTAATTCATTACATTCCAGAATGTGATGTCGCAATCGCGGGAGGATAATGAGGCCTGGAAAGGAAGCTGGGGGAATGTAAAGCTAATAAGCCGTGCCACGAAATGTATTTCTGGCGTTATTATGATTAGTGGCCGTACCACAATCAGCGTCGGGTGGCCCCTGCGTTGGTCGATATGTACAAAATGGAAAGGCAGAAAAGCTCTCGCCTTCAAATACCAATTCACGTACATCCAGCTGAAACGCACGAGTGGAAGGTGTAAGAGGGTATTGCATCGATTTTCAACCTGCCGGAGAGCATTCTCCCTTAATTTCACACGCTCGCAGGCTTCAATATTTGCAGCTGATTTTCCCCTCACAAAAACAGTAGTAAAACATACAATAGTTTGAGCGGAGATAATAATAAAAAAAATCTCTCCTGTGCTATATATGTGAGTGCAGACTCGTCAGTTGATTTTGTAGCCGTCTCCCTGGCAATTTCTGCACTCAGAAGAGAATTATGGGTAATTTTGGTCCCTGCACAAAGGTTTTACATTAGGAGTAAGTTACTGTAGTGCACCATCAAATTTGATCACCCTGCATAAACTCTTGCTGTTGTGCTGTGTAAATCTGAATATATTGTGCGTTTTTCCTCGTGTGTGGGGTACGTGTTCTCCTTGCAGATGAACACAAATGCAGTGTGTCTGAACTTTGCGGAGAGAAAAGAATTGAGCCTATCCCAGTAAATTGCGTCTATTTGCAAAGATAGCAGATTCGGGGGAGCATTCTCAGTTGGGCGATCCCGCATAATATCTTCATCTAATAACAGTCATTTCTTTAATCTGAGCGCTTCCAGGATTCTAACAGGCTCTGAATGACTACCTTGCGAATTACCTGGGAGAGTCATTCCAGTAATAGCTTTTTAATCACCCCTAAAATCACTTTTCTACAGCAAACTTCTTCAGATAGTTGAACAAACTTCTTACTTTGCACCCCCCTCCCCACCACCACCACCCCCTACCCCAAACACAAACACCACAATCTCAGCTTCTCAGATATTATTGCATTTCATTTCCAGCCAGAAATGAATACATTTTTAATAAACAATAAAAAACCTAGAAACATGAAAGCAGGGTAGAGCAGATACAATAAGTGTAGGGAAAAAAGGACAGCCTCTGCATTGATAAATTCACATATACTGTTGATATCATTGTGTTCCATACTCAGCATCTTGACATTGTATCTCCACAGCAGAGAGGAACTAATAGGAACTAATAGGAAATCACTCTTTCTACCACACCTCTTATGGTCTTCCTCTGTGTCATTCAGCTGATAACAAAAGTCAGCGCAAACTCCAGTAGGTGAGACCATTCTAATTCAAACCTCTTCACAGCTTCTATTCTGTGGCCAAACATGCCTCTTTTCCCGCCTGTGTGGATATTATGGTGTGAAAATCTGAATAGCTCACTTGAAAAGGAGAGAAGTACCTCAGGAAAAAATTACAATCGGATGAATATAAATGAGACAATCAAGGAGTGACTCTTAACCAAGTGAAAGTTTTAGGGGGTTTTTTTGGCTCTCACAGTCAGAGGGCTTGAACAAACATCTCAATCTCACCATCGCCTCTTTAAAGCAAAGTGTTCAAAAGTGCAAAATAATAATCATAATAATAAGAATCATCATATTTCATGACTGCAGGCAATTTTGCTCTGTAACTCAGCGCAGCAGAAGTTTGTCAAGCCACTTCTCGCAGTTGGGAAGGAGGGAAAGAGAGATCATCAATCATTACGGGAGGAAAGAAAAGCTGGACTGGGCAGTTCTGTGGAGAGGGATTGTTTTACAGAGTGTCTGATGGATGAAAAATGGAGAAGAAAAAGAAGTACATTTACATTTATTCATTTGGCAGATGCTTTTATCCAAAACGACTTACAAGTGAGGCAGAGTACAACAAAAGCAAAAAACCATAAGGAGTCAACAATATTAGAAGCACTGCATGACCAAGTTTCAATAGTTGGCCAGACAAGGTACAAGCTAGCTGATAGAGATACAAGTGCATGAAACCATTAGTTTTTTTTTTTTTCAAGGAAAACAAAGTTTAAGACATAAGAAATTGCTTTAGGTAGTAGTGTTTCAGCTGTTCAGGTGAGCACAGAAGAGCTGTGTCTTCAGATGTTTCTCGAACATTATTCATCTGGATATAGCTTTTATCCTAGGCAACATGATTACTGTACCTTAATGTACATTAACCATATTGATACTTATTGAATGAAATTTGGAAAAAATATCTTGCTCAAAGGCATAGCAATATTTCCCCGTTAACGATCTGAACCTGTATTCTTCTGGTACAAGCTCAGACCTCACCAGCTGGAGAAGAAAACAGAACACCTGGAAGACAAGACCAAATCATTTGCATGACACCTGTACCATTGCAAAAAATAAATACATAAATAAATAAAAATAAAACTGCTAAAGCAAATATCCTTTGGAAGGCGTTGGTACAAAGGAAATCAGACAGAATTCCTAATGTTTAATCTGACTCCACATCAATAATTCTGTTTCATTACTTTGATAATAAATAAGTATTTTTACTCTTCACGCTTCTGCCCCCATGTCTGCTTCCCTTTCCACTGTCTCACAGGTGTCTCTTATTCGCCTGACCCTGGGGTCGCACAAACCGACTGGGATGGAATTTCTGAAATTTTGGAAATTGTACTCTGCCCATTGGTAAGATTCACTTGTAAAAATGCCCCACAAGAAATAAGAATTGATTGATTGATTCATTCATTCATTCATTCATTCATTCATTCATTCACAGAACCTGCAGTTTCACTTGATCTGGCAGTGCTGGAGTAGTCACATGGCATGAGTAGGGATGACACTTTATTATGTATTATGACAACTTGGTCAATTGCTGATTTGAGAACAAATTATTATTATTATTATTATTATTATTATTTCAGAGCTGAGGGCAGGGTGTGCTGCAGTGTAACTGGATGTACCAGGTCCTTAATGCCCCATACAGTCCCTCAGTACTGTCCTGAATGTGAGAACCCCGATGCAGTTCCGCATTTACACTGGGAGCCTACAATGGAACAGCGGCAGAGTCTTGTAGATGGGGGGGGGGGTTTAAGCACACAGTGATGTTTCTGTTTCCCGACACGCTCCGCTTTTGCCCTGACACCAAACCCTCTTTCGCAGCGGAGTCTTAATGACATGTTTTTAAAATATCGGCCGGCTAATTCCCACCGACACGGGAGGCTGGGCAGAGGCGTTCAGCCGCGGTTCAATGTCATCCGCGTGGAGCTTCCTTGCATTATAATAAAACGTATTTTTTATTCACATAAAGAATGACCTTCAGTGCTACCCGCGGTGAATAAAGCCTGTCGTTTGGCGATTGTTTCTTCCAATGAATGTTTATGGGCGCGTAACAATGACTGACAAGAATGGATCTGTGCGGCAGGATCCCGGGAGTCAGACAAATGGCAAGCCTGTGCAGAGCAGCTATTGAGTAGCCAGCTGTCATGTGACGTACTGATGTCTTTGGTGGAAGTATGGATTGGTAGGCAACGCATGGTATAGCATGCTGAGAAGCATGGACACGCATGAAAAAGCATGGGGCGGCAGTGTAGCATAGTGGAGCAGGGCTCGCAGTCGAAAGGTTGCTGGTTCGATTCCCATGCTGAGGGACAATGCTGCTGTACCCTTGGGCCAGGTACTTAACCCAGAATTGCCTCAGTAAATATGCAGCTGTATAAACTGACACCCTGTAAAAACTGTAACATATGCAAGTCGCTCTGGATAAAAGCGACTGCTAAAAATGACGATAATGTAATATAATGAACACCTAGGACCAGCAAGAACGAACATGACGCAGACGACTGCGCTTGTCAGGGATGCGGGGTGAGGACTCACACGCAGACCCGGGAGGTGAGTGGCAGAGTGGCTGAGCCCCAAAACAGGAGCAGACGAGGACAGGGTAAAAGACAGGCAGGGTCAAAACCAGGGAAGTCAGTCCAAAAACAAACAGAGAGCAAGCACGTGGTCTGGACAGGCGGAGGGTCGGCAAAAGGCAGCGGGGCAACCAAAACAGAGCGGCAGGCAGAGACGAGATCCGAAGGCCAGGCAGGGGTCACAAACTGGGCAGGCAGGTCCGGAGCAGGGCAGACGAGAAGCGGGAGCGAAGTCTGGGAAGGGGCAGAACCAGGGAGACCGGCAACAGGGAGCTGGGGCAGAACCATAGGACCGGGCCGAGCAGGCAGGAAGCAGGGTCTGGACAGGGGCAGAACCGGGCAGGCCGGCAACAGGAGCGGAGGCAGAACAGCAGGCGGGAGCAGACTCAATACACAAAGACAGGACGAAACAGAAAACAGACTAACAGAACTCACGTGACAGAACAGCGGGCAAACACAGAGACTGAGACAGAAGACCGTGGAGAAACCTAGTGCTGAAGGCAAGGACGAAACAGGATACTGAGACGAACTGGCCCCAAGACAGAGAAAAGCAGGGTAAATATAGGGTAGGGCTGATGAGGTGATGGGAAGCAGGTGTGCAGGCAGGCAGGTGAAGATGATCAGGTGGGGCGGAGACAGGGCGAGAGTGGGGCAGGGCTGGAACACAAGGAAAACAAAAGCACATGGACAGGGGAAGAACACAAACACACAGCCAGGGGGCGCACTGACAGCGCTGTACTGATTAACCATTGTTATTGGGCAACGGTACAGCTGTGGAAGCCATAGGCTAGTGCTGGATATGGTAAAATGCTTGTACAGCACAGACAAACAGACGCTGTCCTGAGCAGTTATCCCTGACATCTCGCCAGAGGCAAAAACAATCAGGCCGACTGCAATGTGTGTTTGGCGAAGCGGCCACAACCTTCCCCTCATCTCAGGTCTAAAAGGGACTTCACATACAGTACGAGTGGGTGGACAGCAAAGCCATTTTCCACTTCTCAGCGTTATAAATGAATTGGCTGGTATTTGCTCTGTGGCCCTTTGCCAGTGACCCTAGGTCAGTCTGGCCGCTTCTGTTCCAGCAAAACAATGCGATCTTCACTTTTTTGGGATTGCGCACAAACAGCGCTGGATTTGGGAGAACTTATAGGCGAGAGTGAAAAGGTTTTGTTTTTTTTTTTTTTGCGAGGGTAGATCTGGAGAGTACTCCAGTACTACTACATACTCACGTCATCGACATGTCTCGGGTTTAGATCTGGTCACATGAAAAATCCCCCCTGTTTCCAAACTCATAAATGTGTAATGAATGTGTTGCAGGATTGCAGGGAAATTTGATAGAAGTTCAGTGAGGCTCGGAGAATTGGCAATGTGCGAGGCATTTGAATTGTGTATTCGACCAACAGGCCATGGCAGCGTTCTGAATTCTGAAGCACAGTGCGGTGGAATTTCAGGCTAATTGTCCTGTTAAACAGTACAAAAAAAGTCATTTACGTCAAAGAGGAATATATGTTTAATGTGTGACAAAAGCTCTTGAATGTTAAACATACATTAAATGCCATATATGTACTTTTCTGCGGTGTCTGAGTGATGCATAATACATGCATTATATGCGTATTACATGGATAGAATTACAAGTGCCAATAAGAGATATTCTTGCCTTACATCTTTTAACATGTATTTTTTATTTTACATTGGTGTTTTATATCATGTAAAATATGCTGACATCATAAATTTTAACTGATTTGACATATGTATTTTTCCATGATAACACAGAGGAAAAAAAACACTCTTACTTCAAAAGCCAGCAATACAAAAATCATGTCAAGAAGCCAAATAAACAGCAAAATTATGCTTCTTACTGGCAAAAGGACAAGGGCCATTAAGCATGGAGCTATGCCATGCATATGACATCAGCTAAGGTCCCTGGAATTCACTCTAATACTCAAATTACAGAGTCCTATTCATACAGATAAAGAGAGCCAAAATTGTATGATATTATAAGAAGTAATGATCCAATATAATGTAATGGGAAGGGCAAGAGACATTCAGATATAGAATCTACAGATTAGCTTAATGGAACCCCGCTGATATTGGTAGTCTCTCCAAGGTAATGAGACCATTTCAGTGTGTGTGTCATTCAACAGACACATGCTAAAATAGGGCCACGGTGAATGTCAAAGGGAACTTATACCTGCAACGAATACACAAAGCTATCGCCGGGAAAAGGGACAAAATCCCCATCGCAGCAGGTGTGCTGTTTGTTGAACAGACGCAATATAGTCGCAGGGAGCCGGGGTGTATCCAGTGATTGTATAACATACTGTTGCCTTTGATGGGAAAGTGGAACAGCGGACAACATACAATAGTATGCTGAAAAACACGTATATCTTGCCCCAGTAAGAATGGACATAATATAGGTGAGTCCCTTGTGCTGCTTCACGTATGTCATTAACAGGGGTTAGTTTGTCACAGTAATGTTAGTGTGTGCTGCCACTCTTAGATTCAAAATGAGATGTGCACCTTTGATGCACATTTGACCTGGGGTTGCAGGTAATGTGCGTACTTTGCTTCCCTTAGTTTCTAGGCTGTCTAGTTTTGGGTTATGCAAGATAACTTGTGGTAGGGCTTTAACAGTGTTATGCTCACACTCACTGGTCTGGGAGTGTTGTTAGCCTGGTCTGACACTGTTGCATTCAACTTGAGTGGATACACGTCTGTTCTTTTGTGTTCTTTTGAAGTCTCTCTGGATAAGAAAGTCTGCTAAATGAATGTAACGTATTGTAATGTAATGTCCTGTTCCATACCTCTTGCAGAGCGTGGACAAGCACCACAGAGTTACGCTTCTTGATCCCCCCCAGAAAAAATCAGTAGACATAAGGTGCTTCCAACAACTGTGTGATATTAACCAATCATGGTTTACTGCTATGGAAACCATGGTCATTTGACTGGGAACACTATGTGGCTCCGCCCTCCATGGGGCTTCATGGCCTGCCACTCTTCCACCTCCACTGTTCAGGGGTCCCTGCTCTGTAGGTCCCACGGGGCAAGCCAACAAGAGAGGCCGCCGACGCCACAGGAGCTGACAGCCGCAGCCAAAGGAGCTGATCCAGGACAAGCACTACAAGGCCAGGATGTCAGCAGCATTTCTCAACCCAAGACCAATGACAAGGCAACCGGTGGAAACAGAGGAAACACCGAATAGGGACTTGCATTTCCATTGATTTGATATTCAAATGTTCTCACAGCTTCTGAGCTGAGTGGACTGAGTTACTGAATATACCAACAAATAGCACTGAATACAACTAGACCAGTAGACACTGAATACAATAATCCGTGGGATTGCAAACCCACGATTTTGGTTTTTTCATGTAATTCATAAATTGTAAACAATTGTAGTAATTGTAAAGCTTGAGTCTTCCCCCTCAAATATTTATGCTCTGAGGTGTACATCAGCAGTCCACATCTGTATGTAATACTTCTGCCACTGGCGTGCATGCCAGCATGTCAGAGTGACTCTACAGTGACTGACCGTTAGACCTACCTTATGGAGAACTGAGAGGAGGAGAAAGCTACGGGGAGTGTGTGAGTCACATTCAGGGAGTGAAGAGTGGGTCTGCGTGAATTTTAAACTTGAAATTGTGTCGAAATGTCTGGCTAAATTTGGTGTTGCACATGACTTACTCAAACTGTAAAATCTGTATTAGGTCCCTCAGTGGTGGAATGAACTTCCCACGGGGGTTAGGACAGTGGAATCACTGGCCATCTTCCTATGCAGACTGAAGACCCACCTCTTTAGACTGCATCTTGGTTCCACTTCTCTCCCCCACCCCCTAATACCTGCTACTTCTTGCATTCAATGTTAACTTTATGTGTAGCATTATGATGTATTATGAATTTGTGCTCTAGGGCCTGTTGTATCGCAGTATACTTGGCTTCTGTCAGAGTGCAGAAGTTAACCTGTGGTAGGGCTTGAATAGTGTTATGCTCACACTCACTGGTCTGGGAGTGTTAGCCTGGTCTGACACTGTTGCTCGTTTTAATTGAATGGGTACACTTATGTTCTGTTGTGATGGAAGTCACTCTGGATAAGAGTGTCTGCTAAATGCATGTAATGTAATGTAATGTGATGTCTCAGTAACTGTGCACATGGTCAAGAAATTAGCCACAAAGGGAGCTGCACAGGGGGGACATGATGTGACTGTGGGGCAGTGTTAGTGGGGACAGGTCCACCATTGTTGATTACTCCTCTCCAGACTCCTCAGGATGAAGCTGTGCCAGCACTTGTTGTGTCACCAGCATCTGTTGTTGTCAGCTGACCTGGCTTTAGGTTGTTAGCATTGCTAGCTGGGGTAGCTGTATTGACAGCGTTAACGTTGCAGTTGTCCACTATCTGTACATGTTTATATGTGTGTTGTTTTTATACTCCTGCACAATTCAAAGAAATACATTTTTTTGGGTTAGAATGGCTAGATTTAACCTTGATGCATATGTAGTAGGAGTTTAGGTTAGTCTCCCACGGATCAGTTCCCCAAACCTCCAATTTCCCACAATCTCTCCCAAAGACGGATTTTAGAATCGCGGGATGATTCCGGAACATAAACCCCATGGTTCACAAGGGACTACTGTATTCATGATACCAAAGCCCGATTTTTTTCTGAAAACAGTATGAAACTCAAGTTCTTCTTGTCTAAATTATGACTCACTGCAAAGAGATCTGCTTTAACTCAGACGTAGGCAGGTAAAATGAATAATATCAGTGAATTACCTCTCACTTTATGCAAGTGTCTCACAGTCTCGTTTATGAATATTGATGAGGAGGAACAAAACTCTGGATATTTCTTTTATTCCTTGTTTCTTTTTTGTTGCCATTGTCGATATTTAACAAGCATTTGGAGCCTGATCCAAAGTGTCCAATTACTGATCTCACGGATGGCTGGCTGTTATGATCTCATGGTTGGTCAAATGGCCAAACACTCGGTTACACCAACAGCCATGAGAGGCATGCAAAGCAGAAACTGGACCAACATAAGCACGCTGGGGGTAGGGGGCTGGTTTGAGCAGACAGCTGGAGATTACCACCCTGGCACGAGCAGATGGGCACGCAGAGACAGCCAAGAACACAGGAGACAGATGCCACGCGCAGCCCATCTGAAATCCGAATCTCTCTAAACAAAACATACTGAAACGTGCCGGGTCGAGACTTTATCCGGCGCTGCTAAACTGTATCCGAGCAAACAAACAAACAAACAAACAAAACGATCAGACAAACACGCAGCAAGCTTGGCGCATCGTTGCAATCTTTAAACTGCTCCAGGAACTGATCTCCTGATGGGGTCAGACATCCACACCCAGAAGTTGTGAGAGGTCACTGAGGACCAAAGCATAGGGAGAGGCTTAGCCTTTGCTCTGCTGTTAAGTGAAGGCAACAAGGTCAAAGCTGAGTGTTACTGTTCAGTCAAGCTGAATTCTGATTGGATCTCATCAGGGATATCATTGACCACCACTCATGGTTAGGCCACAAAAACAGCCTGTTGTCACAGTCCCATCTCTGTGGAAAGTCATGAATCTTCACGTATGTATTTACACGTGTATGCAGATGGCGATGGTGGGGGAATGGGGTAATGTCCGGATTGTTCCATTGATAACTACGGTCATGAAGACACAGAGAGAGTGGCTTGTCTTTCCCCTGCAGGCCTGTGTAAATCAGAGTCCTCCAACCATAGTCTCAGATATCTACCAGCCAGGGTGTTTTCCACATCACCCAAATTCACCTGTTTCTGGAGGAGTGGGTCCACCTCCTAACCAGTGACAATTCAATTTAGTGAGCAGCGGTGTGACTCAGTGGAAAGGGGCAAGAATTGTAACTGAAAGGTTGTTGGTTTGATTCCCGGCTGAGTAGCTGTTGTTGTGCTGAGCCAGGTAACCCACAACTGCCTCAGAAAATAGGCAGCTGCATAAATGGAAAAAATTGCGACCTGTGCAAGTCCCCCTGGATAAGGCCGTCTGTAACCTTGGCTAAAGTTAGTTAAGTAACCAGATTGCAGGTCAACATTGTTGCTCATCTGTATGATGAATCAATCAGTCAGTCAGTCATCTATCCATCCACCAATTATCAGTAAAATGATTTCCTAACATGTCCATCAGTCAAGATACCCTCGATTCCATTGTCAGTCGACAATGGTTAGTTGGCTACTTTTTTCAAGTGTCAGTACCAAAATTCTAAGACAGGCAAAAATGGAAGTTCAAACGAAGATTCAGTAGGAGAATTTACAGACGATCCCTACACAATTATCTAAAATAATCCCATCCACGACCATAAAAAACCACACTTACCACATCCTTTCCATGTCAGCATCCCTCCCTCTCCTCCATCACCCCCCTTTCTTTTCCCTGTTTATGACGTCCACACTGAGGGGTCAACGACCTCAGCCCACGACCAGGTGCGATCCCTTTGGACTTCAAGCCAAATAAAGTACAGCTGTGACCACATCAAACGCAACCTTCACGCTTTGATTGTACAGAAGTTCATATGGTATCTACTGAATGGAATGTAGTATTGCAGCAGTTCCAAGGACCATCGATGTTTGCTCATGCTGTCTGGTTCTTTCCAGGACCTCAGACTAGCAGTTTCAGTGCATCACCACCATGCCTGATGCCGTTGCTCCTGTGCTTGGACTGGAAAACTCTGTGTAAATAATTAGTGCTTTGCAGCTGGACATTTGTACACAGATGCATAATATGTCCATGTTGAATTCTGTTCCATATTATGTGCACAAATGTACATGTAAGCTGTGCTTACACCCCCACAAACACACACACACACACACCCCCACACACACACACACATCCCCACACACACACACACACACACACACACACACACACGTACACATACATTGTGGCATTGTGGGAACACATGCATTCTGATACACGCATCTGAAATCATAGGTTTGGGTATGACCTGAAGGATAAAGTGAAATGCATTAAACGAAAGGCCTCAGGTTCAACGTCTCGTCGCTGACCGCGCACAGGCGAGACCCGCTGAGTCCCGGAACTTCGCTCTCAGGCGGCTAAGGTGCGAATCGGAGCGCAGGTGTCGCGCTTCGTGTTTTGAGTGAATCTGAATACAGTCATGATGACTCCATGAACTCCGCCACTTATTCTTTATTCATGCCTGGCTCGGTGCTAAATCATGATTAATGGGTGGGCCATTCGAAGCGTTACTCATTACTTTTTTTTTTTTTTTTTTTCAGGCAGAGCTGCCTCCCGCAGCCACACATGAGGGTACAGTACAGGGCTGAAATGATGTACAGCGCTGCCAGCAATGTCTGTGTTCCATCACCTGGAGTGGTCTGATCCATACATGAGTCTATTATGAAAACGAGCTCCGTATTAGAATTGGAGGCCCTCCAGCGCGTCAAGTGTTGGCAGAAAGCACTTCTGCCAATTCCCGCTCATTTTGAGCCAATCGAGACCAGCGCTAACAATGCTAACTAAATTCCAGCCATGCCTCTTTGCTGAAGCTGAAAAGGCTATTTGTGAAAGCTATAGGCTTAAGGCCTTGGGCCAGCTCCTATTAATAAAAGGAAGAGGGGATAAAAAAAAACCATTGGGCTATTCTGCGGTGGTGAGAACAGTATTGAAAGACAGAAATGTGTCCATGAGATGAGATGTCCGCTTGAGACAGAGACCCGCACTTGAGTGCCTTTTCTTTCAATCTGATTTCCACAAAATGAGCCGTATACCATTCTGTTAAACGAAGCCGGGCGCTAAGGGATTTTGCAAGTATATCTGGCTCAAAGCGGACCGCAAGGTTTGTGACAGAAAAAAAAAATTGCGAAATTAGTTACCGCAACCAACTGATCGATGATGAAATGCAGGCCTACAATTAATTCAACACCAGCCATTACCTTGTCGCTGCTCTGTCACGAACGTCCAAAACAATCAGGTACACGCTGTATACAACGGAGCAACGGCTCCTTTTATTTATTGCGGGGGAAAGCCATGCCCTTGCGTGCTCTGTGCACCCTGTATGATGCAAAGTACAGAAAATAACAATTTTGCAACAGGCAAGAGTAGGTGTTAGGCAGAGGTGAATTATAGATGCAGCGAAGCATGCTCCACCCCAGCCGCACTTTTGAGCTCCCACCACTGAAAACACCGCTCATTACTCACGCCGCATTGACAATGAGCTCATATATCTCAGTGCAAAGGTATCAATTTGATGAATATGCCGGCTAATTAAAATTATTTTTCGATTCCTGTGTCCTTTAAATGAAATCCGTTCCGTGTTCATACGCCGTTGCGTCCGCAGCCTCGCCGTTAGCTGGGTACATAGCGCCACCTGTGTCTGTCCGAGGTACCGGCGTCAACGTTTGCTTGGAGTTTTCGCGCCCTCTGCTGCCTACATCCGGTACTTGCATTTTAAGGATTTATTCAAAGCAACTATGCGGGATACCAGACCGGCGGTCAATTTTAGAAACTTTGAACAGTACTCTGAACTAACAGTATGTCATTACATTCTTCCGTCTAACACCTCAACAATTCTGTATTTAATTACGAAAATTACACATAAACCAATGCTGTATTGATATGTAAATTGGACCATAATTTTCTATTCACAAGATACCAGAAAACTCTACTGTAGAGACAATCGTGGGTCTGTAATATCACAGCAAATATGGGTCGTTACTGAAGTGAAGCTCAACGTTTTAGTGGAGCTTATGAGGAATTACCAGCGATTATGAAAATAAAAGCTTGATTTCGACAGAAAAAAAACATTGGTGCAGACAAGCACGAGGACTGCACCGCAGATATCGCCCGGCAGATAGAGGCGCAACACGAAACGCAGGCCGAATACAGATGCCGCTAATGAGAGGAGGGCCGACAGTTTTTCAACGTCTTTATTAATTAACACGGGAGCAGAGTGCACGTCCCCGCGGAGTTGCGCTGCGCTGTCACTCAAACTCCAACGGCTCAAGAAATCAACCCGCGCCGTTCGATGGACGTTAATTATTGACGGCGGATGCTCTTCGCACCTGACCTCACGTAAGGAGGCTGACATGACCTCTGGATACCTAAACAGCATTAATGGCATCAAACATGAGACAGCCGAAAGCTCACGCCTTCATGAAAGTACCGTTTGAGGTTTATAAAGCTGTGGGTAGCCAATATTCTCGCTGTCTATAGCATTCGATATATTTTATTTTTACAGACTAGGAAGAACATTCTAAATACGCAGGCCAGATAGGCTACTCGACGAGCCAATGCAGGATATGGGCCATAAATCTGGAATTTAAAAATTGATGGGCATAATTAGTTTGGGTGTGTTTATCTGTATATCTGTATCTATATCCATCTATCTGCTATCTGTCACTCTCTCTCTCCCTCTTTCTTTCTCTGTCTCTGTATACACACACACATGTGTGTGTGTGTGCGTGTGTGTGTGTATGTGCATATACCAATAATGTATATGTAACATCCAACAATGTATGAATATTTAACTAATAAGGAGTTGGACTGCCCAGCTGCCTTCAGAACAGCTTCAACCCATTCTTGGAATGCCATTATACAAGTGTTTTTGCTGTTTCTAGCAGGACATTGGACCATTTTCCAAGAAGGAATGCCTCTAGTTCTTTGAGAGATGAAGGAGGTGGAAATCTACACCTCTACATTCCAAAACCTTGCATAAAGGCTCAATGATGTTTAGATCTGGTGATTTAGGAGGCCTACGGGAGGTGATTGACTTCATGCCGGTGTTCATGAAATCACACTTGTATCCGTTTAATGGTGTGTATGGGGGTATTATCGTCTTGGATATGAGGTAACAAGTTACCTTGGAACCTCTTCAGGAAACAAGGTTTGTACCATGTGGTGTATCTGGCCACCTAAAATGCCTTAGTTTTGCGACCATTGTTCCTCTGGCCCAGTGCAGTTTTTCCTTGTTTGATGTTCACCACCATGATTTTCAACCTTGTTCCCCTTGACGCTTTAATTAATTTTGCTGGTTTTGTGACCGATGTACCTTCCCTATAGGGCACTAGCTATCTGTTCTCTTTTAAAATCTGTTAGATCTCTCATGTTGTTTTAGAAACGCACAAATATAAATTGATTTAGTATTGACATTAATATAAAACACATTTGTTACCTCCTGCATAAATGAATAAAACTGTAAACTATGCAAGTTGCTCTGAATAAGAGCATCTGCTAAATAACTATATATATAATACATAGATAGATGTAGCGGGGGTAAGTGTACTGAAGAAAGACACCTACATTTCACAATGTCCTACAAGCAAAGGGAAGACAATACACTGATGGCATGAGGTTTTAAAGTCATGTGCGAGTCACCTGCAGAGTTCAGCTTCAGCATTGTGTTTTCCCCTGCCACTGGACTTAATCTGGCCAGATTTAATCTCACTACAGTGGCCTGTGTGTCATTAACATTTAGAACTCTGGCAAGGGTTGCTCACTTTCTTACGCAACGTCTTCCATGCCTTTCATTGACCGTCAAGCTTGTTTATATTGCATTAGAAATGAAAACTTGATTAAATTTGTTTCTCAGCATTAAAGACTTTGCAGTTAGACCAAATTTAGTTAAGTAGGAATTCGATAGAAAGACTTTCAGTCCATTGAAGACTGCCACCATTTTACAGACTAAGCAGTTTGAGAAGACTCCATCCTAGATGGGCTTACAATGCAAATTGATATACAAAATGTGAAAATTTTCTGCACGTATGAGCACTGAAATTTTATATTATCTGTGAGTTTGGGTTTACATAACAAAGTTTCAATTAATTACTGTTGTGTCAAAAGATGATCTTATACCTTGTCCAAACAAGAAGTAATTATAAGTAATTATAAATTATAAATAAGTAAGTTATTAAGTAATACTAATACCTTTATTATTAATATCATTATATGCAAGATAAAGTGCAGTTTTGTTCTATTCATTGTAACAGGAGTGGTAAAAGCGGTTTAAAAAAAATCTTCTTGGTTCAGACTTCCTATAATTATCTGCTTAACGCTGAAAACTCCCCAGAGCAATTGGAGTCCCACCTCGAGTGAATGAACACACGGAGCAAGAGGAACAATATGTCAGGGAGCAATGTAATATACTGCACTCTAATGCCTCCTGCACACTGGCATAGCAGCCGTAAATTACAACGCACAGGGTGGGGGGGGGCGTCACGGTTGGGTTGGGGTGTGGGTTGGGGGGGCCGGTGGAGGGCGGGGGGTGGTGGAGCATAACTGAAGGACCTACATGTGCTTTGCCTCCCTGGAGTCTGTAACGAGCTTGGTAATTGCATTTTTTTTTTTGACAGTGCTGCTTCTCGTTTTCATTGACAGAAAGTTGACCAGAATGGGACAGTGAGATATTTTAAGGCCCATTGATTGTGAAGAGTGAGAGATGGAACAGAGGTGTGTGCTGGTGCGTGTGTGTGTGTGTGTGTGTGTGTGTGTGTGTGTGTGTGTGTGTGAGTGCGCGCGCATGTGCCAGTACTCCAGGGGGTACGTGTGAATGAATGATGACACAGAGGAGAGGAGACATGTTCCCTGCACACACACCGAGACCGGTGACGAGGCACTATCCTGCGTATCAGATGTGTTTTCACGATGGACGTTAATCCACTGCTGTACGCACTGCAGGGTGGTGGAAGCAGAGAGCCGGCCAGGCTTGACACAGTGTTAGATTACACTGTAGACCGAGGGCGGAACGAGAAGCACAGCCGGGCTGAGTGGCCTGGTGTCATCATTAAACTTCTTATGTTCTTATATAACTGAGTGTCTTTGCAAATCAGTTGGGGCAAAGGAGCTCGCACAATGAGACAGGGAGAGGGAGAGAGAAGGAGGAAGTGAGAACAAGAGAGAGATAACTCAGAGGTGACAACCTGTGTGCTCTCATCACATGGGTGTGTCTCTCCTTCCAGCTCTTTCTGACACTCTCCTCAGCCTGCCATCTTTAAATAACTGCTGTCGCTGCTGCTGAGAGGTTATCAGGGTTTGTTCTCTTGTGCCAATTTCCACAGAGGAGCCATGGGCACAAATCAATGTCTCTGTCCAGCAGGAGAGACAACTACCACCTAAAGGAGTGTGACAGCCTGTTGTGAGGTAAAAAGCGACTGAAATGAAGTGGTTTCAGGACCAATGAGAGGCAAGGAAAAGCTGGCTACATGATCAAGTGTCAAAGGGCATTCCAAGGACCAGGGGACCTTGCTAGCAATGTCCTCACGACTAACCGCCAACTGGCAGGCTACATCTCTTCGGCCGCAATCCCCTCCCCCACCGCAACACGCTCTCGTTTCACACATCCTGACAAGAAAAATAACCAATTAAGTAAGTAAATAATTGACAGTGAGCCGGAGTGAAGGACTTTTGTTTTCAGCCACAGACAGGAAACAGCAAAGTGTCATCCTCCATCTCGTCAGCACCCTTGAGCACCAGCAATTAGTTTTGATTATATGCCATGAGCTGAGAGAAGGGGATAAAAGCTGGTGTCGCCCTCAGCCTCTCAGGCTAGTCTCCCTGTTCTCCCTGAATTAATGTTGATTAGGGGCTTATTGAGGACGGTTAGTGATTGTGCGGTGTGAGAAGGAGATCATTCCGTTCCTGACGACATGGAGGATTGAATACATTTGGCAGGGAGGACGAGCACAGCTGCTTAAAAGTGTTCCTTGAGCGCCCTCTGGTGGCGTATGATGACATCACTGCTTCTGACTTTGGCTGTGTTTTCTCAGAAGAGCGCCGACCGTGATTGCAAAACAATACTCAGTACGTTGCCCTTATTACTGTATATTGCCAACACCGTACGTGGCATTTTCTCCTCGTGAATTTACACTGGGGCTGAAGGCAAATGCACTGCACGAATGATCAGTTTAACAGGATGAAAGTGAAACGTGAAGCGGCGATCAGATGAGCGAGTGAGCAAGCCACAGAAGGTGATGTCACCTTCACTAGAATCAAGTCAAGGCACGTCAGGATTGCTTTCCAGTGATTATTTACTCATTGTCGCAACATAAGAAATTTATGTTCAGCCATGTGATAACAGCAAATATACGTGCCGGCGACGCTTGCAGTCTTTTATTGATAATCTTGCTCTGTAAAAAGTGATTTGCATGATTTCGTAGTTTAGTCATAGATACTGGAAGTCAGTCATAATTTCACATGGTGATGGCAGGGTCATGCAATGTAACGTATCGAGGAGGGTTGACGGTGGGATGCATTGGTGCTGATGCTGGACTTGTAAAACGGGTCGGATAGGTTAGCCACGTTTTAAACCAAACCCACAACGTGTGATCGAGTAAACTCCAGCACTGTGAAAGGGAATGTGTTTTGCCTTTTGCAAAAAGTAGTGGCTTTAAGGACCTTTTGGCATGCCTGAAATGACTCAACACCGAATATATGCTTCCGTTGCCAATCTTTTAAAAAACGCTTTTCAGCCTGGAAAGTCGTTGGATCCTATTGAATAAAGTTTGTCCCTTCTCCGTTTCCGTACTTGATATATAAAGTAAACTGACGCGGAAGTCCCGCCCCTTTTATCCCTCGCTGGCAAGTTGCGTGAGTAGCATTTTCCGTAATGCATTTTTGTAGTTATTCAAAATCTATGTCCATCCTTACATTTACTGGCAATTATTTCATTAAAATGGTTCCATAACGCACCTAGAACATCTTATCACACAATTTCACCGTTATTTAATTGTTATTTGCGGATTTTAGACTAATTTTTGTCAGCGGTATTCTGACTCCATCTTGCTCTCTTTTAGGCTCCTGTGTCCAGCAAACACAGAAAGATGGTAAGAAGCATTTTGTGCTCGAGTATCACTAGATCAATGTGTAGTCGTTTTGCAGTACGTTTAATTTACTGCCCAAAAAAACCATCGGTTTTTGCAAGTTTGTTCGAAAAAGTCATAGTGTGGCCTATGTTACTACCCCTCTTGACGGCTGGTTAGCCCGCTACCTAGCAATCGTTCACATTGTCAGTTGTATTTCTCTGAAACATGCCTAGGACCGGAATGTACATTTTCCTCCAGATGACGCTTATTTTGCCCTGTTGGATTGCTTACTGACCAGCTAGCTAAATAGACAGTTGTCCAACCGTGATCTAAGTAGCTAGTAAGGCCTTTCTCAGTTGCAGCTTCAACAAGCTAGATTGCTCATGTTGCTGGGGTAGACAGTATACTGCGGTAAAATTAGTAGTTATGTAATATTATAACTGGATATCTCGTTTCAAAAACATTTCAGAAGTGCGCTCTACAGAAATTCTTTGGTTTTGGTGACATCTGCTAACTATTGCTAACGTCAGGGAACTTACAGGCGTTTTCTCGTTAGCTAGCTGTCTGGCTAGCCGTCATGTCACGCAAGTTGTCCAAACACAGCAGGTCGTACCGTATCTGTGGTGTATTTACACGCTTGCCAGAACAACGATGGACCAAGTGCTAAGTTTCTCCTCCTATAGGAACCTTAGTTCCACCGGTCCACTGACAGACAGAAAATTGTATTTTTAAAAGCTTTTCACCTTCATCAATAATTGGGTTTGGCCGAATGTGTAGCATTAGTGGAAACGTAGTGGGCTAGATAGCCAGAGTATGTAAAGATTGTGGTATCTACAGTCATTTAAAAACTGTAGGATCCTGGCTAGCCGTCTGTTGGAGCAGTAATGATTCTCCTGTTTTGTTTTAGCCCCGTAAAATCGAAGAAATCAAAGATTTCCTTCTCACGGCCAGGAGGAAGGATGCTAAATGTAAGTGTCATTGGTGCTCTGAACTTGCCTTTCCTTACAAGCTGCCAGTGTTTCATCTCTTGTGGGAACAGGGGCTCGTGAAAAGACATTAATGGTGTAATGTCATTTACTGTGCTCGGCGTTGTTCACATGATATACTCAGACCTGTAAAACTGTGTAGCCCTAGGAACGTGGGATGTTTCATATGTTTTGTCATTTGTATGTATTAAAGTCTGACAATAGATAAGGCAAGGTGAAGTCCACAAATCAACAAATTAGAATGCTATATGCCCTTTTGCCTTTACACCAAGAAGGTTGAGAACCTGTCCATTTTAATCGAATCTGCCAGTTTGATGTTAGAACTGGAATAGGGTTGTCTCCATGTGTGTAGCTTAGGGTACTGTGTTGTATAGCCTTAACGGATGAAAATCAACTGCTTTGGGTAAAAGGATTGCTCTACATGTTTTTTTTTTTTTTATCGTCTTACCTTTTACAGTGTCACTGCGCATGCTTTGATTTCATACTCCCCGCCCAAGTCATACATCTGGGTCTTCATTGCAGCAAACGTATTAAACTCCTTCATGGAACCTAAAGCTGTTTTAAAATTCAGAACTTTGCCTTATAGATAAATATGCACAATGGAAGGTTGTCTTCAGCTAATTTTGTGTCTTATTATGAGGAACGTCACACTTTGGAAACTGCAACGATAAAACATTTCACCAAAGAAAACTATTGCTAAATAATACAGCAGTTCATTCATATTTGAGCAGTAGCATGCCCTATTTAGACAAACACATCTCCACAACATACGCACACTCATATATGTGCATGCATGCACGCATGCATTTGTACGCAGTACAAACATGCTTCATACTTGTTCATATCCTCTCCGTGTTCAGATTCAGGTGGAGCTTGGTGGTTGAACATTACACTTCTCGTCCTGTGAGTCAGTCTCTCTCTTTCCTGTCTCTGCGCAGCTGTCAAGATCAAGAAGAACAAGGACAATGTGAAATTCAAGGTGCGCTGCAGCCGGTACCTGTACACCCTGGTCATCACTGACAAGGAGAAGGCTGAGAAGCTCAAGCAGTCACTGCCCCCAGGTGAGTCGGTCAGGTGATGACGGAATGTTTCTGTATGGAAAGGTGAGGGAGGAGGGAACCACACCTGTGCAGGTCAGGTTGGTGCCATGGTACCGTTCTTAGACCTGGTAAAATTAAATGGACCATGTTGGGAGTACCCTATTTTTCATGCTGTATTTCATAGGTAAATGTGAGAGCAGTCCTCCCATTGTCAGAGCATGCCTGTAATTCCAATTTCAGTAATATTGCCAGCAGTTTTAGCATGATACTTATGAAAATCAGGTCTATGGATGAAGGACCACCACAGTTGTGTTAAGCTCAGTCGATGCTTTCAGTTACATATTCCCCAAAAGATCTGCAGGGTTGCTTTTGTGGAGCATTGTTGAGGAATGGCCGACTACACAGACTTAGTAACTTGCAATGCTAAAAGGGTGATTCAGTGTGATCAGTCAGTTTTGCCCAATGACTGCTCTGGGTCCACATGAGCTCCACTCAGATGAACCCTTTATACATTTAGCATTATTCCAACATTGCTTCTGCAATAGTCCCCGCCCTGAAGCCTAAAATAATGCCAAATGAGCTTTTGAGTCAACAGGAGATTACTGGCAGGCCAAGTCTCCTTGTCTGGCGAGCCACGCAAGTTGTCCAAACACAACAGGCCAGCGGCAGTGCCTGGGGTGCATTTACACGCTTGCAAGAATAATGATGGATCAAGTGCTAAGTTTCCCCTCCTCTGGAATCTTTAGTTCCACCGGTCCATTGACACAAGCGCTGGCAGCAGCCCACATGGTCTCCATTCCTGTGGAAACGTGTCTGTTGGATGTCTGTGTACTTGACTGTGTAGTACTATAACAGGCAAACAGAAGATGGCTCTAAAATTCAGACATTTGGAAAGTGGTTCAGTTGTCAAACCAAATGAATTTAGCTTGCTCTGAATTAGAGGACTCACAGCACACCAAGGGCAGAACTGAGAAGCACCACCTGTGTCTTAAACTCTTCATGAACCTGAGAAATGGAATGCCAGGTGTCTGCTAGGAAGAACCAGCCAGCAAGATGTGCTTGTCACTTTCTGCCTGGTTGAGCTGGGATATGCATTTAGTTTTTTTTTTTTGGCGATGCTGAGATGCTGCACAGATTTAGTCAGATGGTCATGGTACATTTTCTTAATTTAGTATGGACAGGTTTACCTTGTTTAATTTCTTAGTGCGTTTTGCTAATTCCAATGTAGAATGTGTCGGTTAGTGCCCCTTTGAACTTTTGAGTTAGCAGTTAGACATAATGAAAGCATGAGTCTTAACTGGATTTCTGCTTGTCTCCCCCTAGGTCTGGCAGTGAAGGAACTGAAGTGAACATCGTCTCAGTGTACAGAAAATGTATTGTAATAAAAATTGCTAAAAAAAAAGGAAAATCTTGTCTTTGTTTTTGGTGAAAATCTTGATGCCAAAGTAAAGCGCTGAGTAAGCATGCATGGGCATATGATGCAAAAATTATTTAATGTCACTTCATGTCCGTGGAACCTGAGGACTACTTAACTCCTGCAAGAGAAATTCTGTGTTAAGTATTAATTGGTTTTTTTGTTGAACTGCCCTGTGTGTCCAGTACGGAGGGCGCCCCTGAGTTCAATTCTGAGGTGTGCTGATAAAATTCTGAAAAGGATCAGAAAAACATTTCAGTGGAGAGAATTCTCCAGGGTGTATTAAGAGACCACACCTTTGTTTTATACAGAAGTTTTTTTCCCCAGATAGAGGATACACCACTTAAAAAGTACCACAGCAGGTTATAATGTAGCCCTACGGCGCACTGGGGAAAATAAAAGCTAAAAAATTCTAGTACTCGGAATATAAATTTTTGCACTCCTTTGCAGATTTGTTCTATTACAGGGCCGTTGTGTTTTGGGTGCTGGTTTGGAGTGGTTCGTTCATTTAACGCTGTGAAACAACGCTTAACCACTAAAGTGCCTCTACAGTGTGTCAAAAGAATACTTTGTGAAATGTTTGTTCAGGAACGGCTCACCAGGACAGCATTTTATGGCAACGTGAGGGCTTTTTTTCTACTGTGCTATGGGAATCTTCACTTATGCATAATTTGTTCTCACAAGGGTTTGTTGATCAATTATACCATCTAGTCAGATGAAGTAGCCTTGACACCTGTCTGAAAGGCATTTTTATATGGCATCTCTTAAATTGATATAGGAATTTTGAGTCAAACTGCCTAAAACGGACTTTTTCAACTAATGTTCCAGCAAGGTAAAATTTGATTGCAAAGACGGCTCTTAGAAAATGTGTTTAACTGGGACACGAATTGAGAATTCACAGTACCCGAACGCAAGAAGTAACACTTGTCAATTATTGGAAACTATTCGAACACGTATGACAGTTCCAGGGTTCTAACCAATAGGAACTGCAGTATTTTTTCCTGCCCAGATTTAGATTGCAACAGCAAGACTTGCGTTGGAAGATGACGAGCTGCCGCTTAAAGTACATTTTCTCATAAACAGACGTGCGAGACAAAGGGTACGTAACCCTCATTTGGTTGGGGTGGCAAACAAAATAAACCACCCCTTTTGTTATCTGTGTATTAATGAAAATGTATACAAACTGTGCACGTTGGTGGAACAGTAGTTGGTGTTGGTAGTTGATCACGTTAGTCATTAAATATCACGTAGGATGTATATCAAATTGGCAAAACTGAACCCCGTGTGCCAGAGATAGCTTTTATCTTTTCTTACCCCATCCAAAAACGTAAATATTTAATTCTACCGTTATGTGACAGTTATGTGCCGCTGTAGGAACAGAGACGGCCAGGAATATACTTGTCTGCCGTTGCTTTTCGTATTTCCGCCCTGCGAACGTGTAACCCCGGTGGTTTTTAACTCAACAATGAATGTTTTGTTAAGCTCAGAAATGGGCTTTTGGTATATACTGAAAACACGTACAAGTAGGAGATTTGCGAGTTATGTATGCGAGTAACAGTAGTGAAAATGTAGCTCCTTTGTTTTCCACAAGATGTCAGGCTTGCACTACCCTTCGTAAGCAAAAGATCCACTCCATATAAAACAGGACTACTCAAAATATTTTCAATGTAACCTAACAGTTGATTAAATATTTTACAACGAAAAAAGGTTTAAATGCAAAAAGAGCTTACATTTACAGGCGTGCTTGTTTGCGTAATCAAACTCCAAAGTGAATTTCGATTAGTTAAAACGTTTGCATTTTGTGATTTTCAAATATCAATGGCAAACCGTATACATTTCGTTGAATTAATGACAGTGCAAAATCAAATTATTCTACAGAATAAAATGCAATGCTCGCGTAATTTTCATAAGTCTGTAAAAAAAAAAAAATCACTTTTGCACTCGCATCCGCTCTAGTGATGTTACATTCGCGACCGATCCGAGTCTTTTGAACGGCTCTCGGAAAGGAACGGAGCCATAAGACTCCCTTCAAAGAGCCATTATTCCCATCACCCGTCGCGGGGTCTTCCGCGGGACACAAAGGCACGTGGGACCAGAAGGCGACGCAGCGGTGCAGCAATATCACAGCTGTCGCGAGCAAGACGTGACCTACAGAAATATAGCTGCCAAGTAATTGTTGTGGGTCAGTTCTCATGCGGCAATCTGTGAGCAAATGCATTGAAGTGCATGACTGGGCGCTCAAGTGCCAACCAACAGAGAACGTGGCCCTGACACACCGATGTAATGTTTGCTTATTGAAGCGTGGAACGTATGTCCGTAGGTACACACCGGTCTTTCAAAGGCCTGCTGTAGTTTTACAAAGATTATGATCTCAACATCGGAGTTCACTGCCAAACCAGGCTTGCTGTGTATTAACAACAACAGCTAAGCTATTTAATGTTTTCACAAGAAGACTTTTGACGCATTATTCTCTCTTTGTAGTCGATGGCAGTATTTGGCTAAGCCTTTGGCTCGACAAAAACTCCAATATCTACGCGTGGAGGAGGCGAGGGAGTCTGAGTATACACCCTGATTTAACATGACAGTTATATACAGTAATTATATACTATATATATGCAGTAATGTCGCCGACTGTCTTATTTCATCAACCCTTCAGAACTCGTAATTGCAAATTGCCTTAATGTTACATTTTCCTTCAACGTCGATACCAGCAATAATGTGAGTAAAGCTCCTCGCTTTTTAACGCTTCACTATTTCACTGTCTGACAAAGCGACCGCCTTCCACAGCTGCACGCTCTCGTCATATTTTCTCAAAGCTCTGTCCCGTGCCCCTGATTCACGCGCGCTCCCGAGAAAAAAGGCAGTTTCCATCTAACGAGCATTCAGTGGAGCGCACTGGGTGAATGACCTGACAAGCGGAAGGATGGCTCTCATCGAGACAAAGCCATGGGACATCGGAATAACTAGTTAATCGTCTCGCGTGCAACATTTCTTGGTGCTCAAGTAGAGAGGCCGACATAATTTACGTGTTTTCCCTCTCTTTCAGAAAATTTGGCTCTCTCTACTTCGCCCCATGCGCTGTAGTAGCCGCGCTAGCTAGCAAGCTTTCCAGCTTTCGAGGCTAAATGCATTTTGTTTAATGGTTGCGGACGGGGCTGGTTGGAGGGATTGTCCAGTTTAGCGGACAGTGCATTGGCTGCCTTCAGTACGCGGAAGAAAAAAAGTCTTTAGCTGCCTACACTAAGCGAAACAGGGATGTCTACGGCACGGGTAGACTACATTGCACCATGGTGGACTTACTGGCTACACAATTTCCCCCACATCAACCTGAGGTTCCAGCCCGTTGACAACAGCTTCCGACCGCAGGAGGAGAACTACCAGCAGGTCAGTAAAGAGACCGAGAACTCGGCTCACGAGATCCGAAGGGGGCGCGTGATGGAAAAACAGCAGGGGGCGGTGGGCGCATCTACGGCGAACTACCTATCTGGCTCTTGCGAACACGTTTAATTTGAGGTAGCTGGGTGAATTAAACAATTATCACTACAGTGTGCCTTCACGCTCACTCTGTGATGTTGTGCCAGGCGTACCTGAAGCTCGAGCCCTCTGATTCTTGGACATTCTTGGCAGGTTGTACTGGGTCGCGCGAGAAGATAAATGGGGCATCAGTAATCAGTGTGCAATGATTACAACCACCACTCTGCACCGTGGAACTGTGTTTGCACTCAAAATATTTTCACCAATTGAACTCTCAATTAACACTCAGCACAGTATGCTTAGTTCGTCAGCGGGAAGTGTTTATTTCAGACATTCAAAACTATCTCTGTAGCATGATGATTACCTTAAATGCTTAGAAATGTATACCAGACTACCTTTAAGTGTTTGCTTTTTAAACTGCCGTTTACTTCTCACATATACATTTGATGTTTGCAGTCTAGATGGGGCATGCTGGAGCAGGGAACTTTTTATTGAGGTCGCAGAACCAAAAAGCTGAAGACCCAGAACCCAGCTTGTGTTTTTGACATTTTGTTTTATTCGCTTAAGGTAGTGCTTGCAGGCGCCCCCGTCTACTTCGATTTACAGTCCTCTGTAACCCCATTTCATACTGCCATTTTACAAGGACCTTGCTCAACGGTAGAACAGTGTTTCGTGAGGGTGACGAACCCACAAACCTCAGTCACCCCAAGAGCCCAGTTGCTCTAATCCCTCTGGGTCCTTTACCGTGTGCTGCAAAGCTCTCCTGTAGGTGGATGTTCCCGTGGGTCCAGCTGTCGCAGTAAAAGTTCTCCACGCTTGGAACAGATATTAATCTGATCCATAATTGAAGTGAAATGAAATATTCCTGGGGAAGGGAACATGCTATCTTCATCTCGCGCGTGTCATTCCGGCGCAGCGAGAGGAGGCCGAGCGGACAGAGCCCACGTTGTGGGCAAACCACATCATGTCTGAAATGCTAATTAAATGTTAATGGCGTTTCCGAGCCGAGACGCGTACCAAATCAATCTGCATTTTATGAGTTTATTCTGGGATTGGGAGGAGAGTGTTGCCCCTCCGCCGCGCTATCCCTGCGCTATGCTCCTTTGTTAGACACCTTTCAAAAATGAATCCCCCCGGCGCTCCTGCGCGTCTCTGAAACAAAGCCCCATATTTTGAGCCGCGCTATATGGAAGGTACTACGGTGGCTGCAGAGGTGTCTTACAGGTGAAGGTGTTAGCGAGGGCTTCTAACACGTCATGTCATTTTACAAACCACAGTTTCGTCTGTCAGAGTTGCAGAGGTCAGACAGGACCTTAGTCCAGTAAAGTAATGGGGATTATTGTTTCCGTTATCCATCCTCTCTGTTTACACGTTTCAGCCCACGGCTACACATGGGGGTGGAGTTGAACGTGTGCTAAACATCTCTAGGACTAAATATTTTCAATACATTGAACAGGATTTAACAGGGGGTGGAATTTCAGTGCGCACACTTCGGTTTTTTCCCGTCGGTATTTTACTGTTGTTGTTGTTTTTAATCCCAACAGTTCCAGTGGGACTTGTTTTGGTAACCATGTATTGTGGATTTCAGGAAAACCCAAAACGGTAGGAGATGTTTGACTGGTTAAAAAGCGAATAGAAGTGTAAGCAGCTGAAGGAGCACACTTCAGCCTAAAAATGCCTAACTGCCTAAAAATCTAGGCAGATTTGAAAGGTTCTAAAAGTGCGCCGCCATGGCATCCTTTGAGAGGCCCTCTTGAGAAAAAAAATACAACTTGGAACTGTTGTTTACTGTCCGTAAAAGTGGGTAATTCTGAGGGCAAAACGTCTGTGTGAACGATCAATCTGTGCCTTGAATGATGCGCGTGGGAAATTTGAGTCCTTCGTGGTCTCCACACACGCAGTGAGAGGAACGTGCGTGTGTGAGACCGAGAGACATAGCGAGAGCGCGTGCGATGCAAGCGTGAGAATGTCTCGTGAAGCATCGCAAATTGTTCCATTCATGTGTCCACCGTGAAACACGTTTTCTTTTTTTCTTTCATTGATATAAAGAGCTAAACCAGCTAAACGTGTGTGCTTTGGCTGTTTACCCCAACGGCAGTTGATAGTGAGTGATGGCTTTATTTCTACACTCATAAATATTACAAAATTTTAATCGACGATCAAAAACGGGCTTAAATATCTCGCTGACAACACATCTCGTCTCGCCGTGTCCTGCTGCTATTCTGGGACCGGCTAGCTCCCGTACCCCTGCCTCCTAGATGAAATTAGCATGTTAATTTGGAGCTCGCTCTCTCTCTTTCTCTCTCTCCAGGAGGGTGGAGACTCTCCTGAAGGGTTTCTGCTGAAATACCAAAGTCAGGAGAAAGGAGCCCCAGTGTTCATAGGCGTTTGCAGAATGTCACCTGACAGTTGGGGGAGGAAAAAAAAAAGCCCCAACAACATTTTCTTTCCTTTGAACTTGGAATCTGTGATTCATGCAGTGCTGGTATTAAGCCCACCCCTTCCCCCCGTTCACTGTGAGATGTATTTAGATCAAAAGTGCTTTTAAAAGTTGTGCGTTCTCGGCCAATCATCTTCGGCATAATCAGCCCGATGAGGAGTACTGAGAGCGCCATGGAAACGAATCGAATGCACTCTGTTTGGTGTCCCCGACAAAGCAGTCAACAAGGAGGCGTTGTCCCACTGCAGCCGGCAGAAGTGAACCGCTATGACAGTGTCTCACTTTGATTTGAGAGGGCAAATTGGGATGTATAATTTGGGGAAAAAAATTGCACGTTCTCGCCTCACATCAAAACCCGAGCCCTCTCGCACCCTGCGGCAGTTTGTGAAAATTCAGCGAAACCGGCTAATAGGAAATGTTAAACATGACATTGAGAGCACTGCATTGTGTTCTGTGCAGATGAGCTCGTTGGTGGCAGTTTCAGAACTAGATGATAAAGCAGAGGGCCCATTTGTACAAATTGGTGTAAAATCTGGTGAACCTGTGCAGAATTATGAGACATGCCATTCTTAGGGTCTTTGAATATTACTGATCCGCTCAGATCACTGAGGAGGAGACTTTGGTTGTTGCTGTTGTTATATTTTAAGTGACCGTGTGTGAGGGCTATGCTAATGTGTGTGTCTTTGCCAACAGACCCAGCTAATCACCCCCTACTGCAGTCCCTTGAGTGTGCCTGTGTGTGATTATCTTATAATCAAGTCACAATTAAATATCCGTGGTGCCCCTGAAGGTGCTCCATATGAAGTGCGTAGAGCAGTGTGTCATGTTCATTTGCTGTCTAAGGGGTATAGAGCGTAGTGTCACTTACACTGTCAATGTGGTACAGAGTAGTGCATCATTTTCGCACACTGTAGGAGCTGTAGAGCAGCGTGTCACTTTCACACACTGACTAGGAAATATAGAGCATGGTGTCATTTACACTGTCCAGGAGGTGTACAGCAGTGTGTCACACTGTCTAGGTAGTGTAGAGCAGTGTGTCGTTTACAATGTATGAGTTGTAGAGCAATGTGTCACTTACACACACTGCCTCAGAGTCATAGAACAGTGTGACATTTTTACTGTATGAATTGTACAGTAGTGTGTGTCCCTTTCATACGCTGTCTAGGACGTGTACAGCAGCGTCCTTTTCACACACTGTGTAGGAGGTGTAGACCAGTGTGTCCCTTTTGCCTTAGGAGTTGTAGAGCAGTGTGTGACACTGTCTAGGAGGTATAGAGTATTGTGTCTCTTTCACACTCTGTCTAGGAGGTGTAGAGCAGTGTGTCTCTTTCACACTCTGTCTAGGAGGTGTAGAGCAGTGTGTCACACTGTCTAGGAGGTGTAGAGCAGTGTGTCATTTACACTGTCTAAGGGGTGTAAAGCAGTGTGTCCCTTTCACACACTGTGTAGGAGGTGTAGAGCATTGTGTTCCTTTAACCATAGGAGATGTGGAGCATTGTGTCACTTACACTGCCTAGCAGGTGTGCAGCAGCGTGTCATTTTCGCTGTAGGAGATGCAGAGGGCTCTGTGGTGCTCGCACACCGCCCTGCAATGCGCTCCCGCCCCCCGTGAGGGACGGCTTCCCCCTGCCGCCCGAGCAGACGAGCCGTGGCTTCGCTTGGACGGGGCCCGGGCCCGAAGGTGGATGAAGCCGTCTGAGGATTCACGTCCGCGCCCGGCGAGACGCGACGGAGAGGACAGCGCGGAGCGATCCGCCGGCGACGGACGGCGGTCGGTCTGCACGCTCCTCTCCCTTCGTCTCGGTTCTCGGAGTTGTTTAGGGTCGGCGAGTTTCGATCTTCAATGCCTCGTCCAATTCTTTTCTTTTTTTTTTTTTTTAACACAGGCACACACACACAGATACACACACGCACACTCTGTCTCGCTGAATTTATCTCGCTGCTCTCCATCTAGGGTGACTCTCCACACAGAGCCCAGAACAGGCCTGGCCTCTTGCTTTAGGGAGGCCACAGCGAAGTTCCTAGTTTGAGGTGATCTGGGGTGGGGCCGGGGGGATCTACTGTAGCGGAATGAGACAGAGAGAGAGAGAAAGGGAGACAGAGAACAGCAGGGAGAGTGCTTGTTCCTGTAGCTGTCTGCTCCCATCAGGACCGACAGCAGAGAGGGCGGAGAGATGAATGGAGGTCCACTGTGAGAGACCATTGATTCCCCACCGATACGAGACCACCGATCGCTTTGTGTGATGGACATTGCATTACACTACATGCATTTAGCAGACGTTCTTATCCAGAGCGGCTTCCATCACAATAGAACATAAGTGTAACCATTCAATTTAAACAAGCCACAGTTGTCAGATCAGGGTCACAACACTCCCAGACCAGTGAGTGTGAGCAAGTAAAGGAAGGGGTGGGGTGGTCAGAAATCTGGCCATGGGTTACTGTGTACAGTGGTCACAGTGGTGCAGAAGTGCAGGGTGAGAGAAACTGAAATTTCAATAGAACATAGACACAAAAAGCATTAAGGCTTCAGGGTTCCCATGGTTCCTTGGGAATGTTTTCATTATAGAAAGACACAGCAATTGGTCGTATGTCCCACTGTCCTTAAAAAGTCATGGAAAATTGCCTGACTAAAAAGAAGAAAAATTCTAACTTTATTCTTAATTTTTATAATGAGCAGACTACATCCATTTTTTTGTTATTAGCTCACTCATGCTCATTTGATGCCCTTTACTGAGACTAGCAATGTGCGCTAAAATCACATACAAATCGGCTAGCTTGCTGACTTGTACATTCAGGCATCTACCGAATGTGATTGGCGACTGGTGTTCACTGCCAAGGGCATCTTCAAGTGTTTGCCATCTTTTCTGCAAGGTGTTTCTTCCCAGTACAACACACACACACACACACACACACACACACACACACACACACACACACACACACACACACACACACATAGATTTGGCAAGCGCTGAACTGTGACTCAGTTTCACTGCTCTGATTTCTGTCCCTCTAATTATTGAATTATGTTGAACTGAAAGGCATGATTTCGGTGACCGTGACATTGAGCCTGGCTGCAGATGGCTTCACCCTAATAGTCTTCACACGGTTTTGTCGGTTATAAGGGTCATTTATCTCGCCACGTTTATTGGCTTGCAGGCAAATAATCTGACATGCTAAATTGCGCTTTGAACCAAGCAGAATGCATTAACCACTTTCTCATAAAATATTAACATTTGCGCGTGTACTCTGTTCCCTAAAATAATCTCTGACACAGTTGGGAGGGGAACAGAGCTACAGTTTACACTGTACATGACCCTCTCCAGTGAATCAGTTTTTTTTTTTTTTTTGTTTTGTTTTTTTTTGGTTTAAGAATCTCATTAATTTGAATTGGCAGAGTCCACACAGAGCAAATATTGTTCTTCAGTTGATTAATTTCGCAATTGACAATAAATTGTGTCAGGTTTTAGTGGAAGCTCATTCAAGCAGAGGCTACACAAAAGAGTCTGGCAGCGGAGGGACGTGATGTGATTTCACCTCTTGGCTCGGAAATCGGGGGCTTGTGGGTCTGAGTACTGAACAGAACGCTGCCGCAGTGGCTCGAATAGTTGTGGCCCGCCCGTGCTATGCCGGGGATTTTAACCGCTGAATTTTTGTCATTAATGAAATCCGACGACGGGGATGGTGACCACAATGACAGCCCTGTTACTGTGGGGATTAATATCGGGGGCGTGTGACGGGCCGCAGTGTGACCAGGTTGTCACAGGTCGGGCCATCGGAGGTCACGGGGGTTGTGGAATCCCGAACGGGGACACTGCCATTTTTGAGTGCTTAAAATGCTGCGCTGGAATCGCTGCAATTGCTGAGGTGCGCTCGTGAAACAAGGCGGCTGTGTGAAGGGTGTACGGAACGTGGTTCAGTAGCAAATTTAAGTGGAATTTGGTGGAATGAAGGGCCGTTTCGAGGAGCCGATTGCCATTATCTTCTCCCGGAGGCGTTCGAATGCTTCTCAGTGTGTCGTGTGGCTTCTTCGGCCCCCACACCAGCAAAGTTTTTTTTTTTTTTTATGGGTGTTAGTGAGACAGAGCTGCCTAGCCTACCGGGGCAGCAGTGTAGCATAGTGGTAAGGAGCAGGACTTGTAACCAAAAGTTTGCTGGTTCAGTTCCCTACTGGGGCACTGCTGTTGTACCCTTGGGCAAGGTGCATAACCCAGAATTACCTCAGTAAAATATCCAGCTGTAAGGTAACATGGGTAACATGGTAAAAATGTGATGTAAATGTAAGTCGCTCTAGATAAGAGCGTCTGCTAAATGCCAATAATGTAATGTGGCTTGTGCATCAGAGAAGTGTCCGCTTTGCATCTTTGCTCTTTTTTTCTGCTCTTTCTGCCATAGCACTTGGGTACATCCAGAGGTCTCCCTTGTGGAGCTTTTTTTTTCATCTGTCAGAATCTGAATGGCAGACATTTTTGTTTTGTGCAGACAAAGCGTTTCCTGGAAAAGATTCGGAAAGCGCCGTGCTACATCCCAAAACTGAGCCACCCTGCTGTGTGTGCGTGTGTGTGTGTGAGTGAGGGGGAGGCGGGGGAAAGACATTCCAAAAATAGGTCAACACTCCTCTTCTCCTCAGGTTCAAAGTATGTTGTGTTTCTCTTTTTGTTTTTCCTCTTGGTTTGTTTTTTTTTTTTTTTTTTTAACTAGGCCTGAACGCGTTGAGTGGTAGAATTTAGGAATTTAGGAATTTAGAATCAGTTTCCCGCCCATGAACACAGTCCACAACGCTGCTGCATTGGCCAGGTGGAGTGAGCACCCCCCCCTCCAGTTCAGGGGTTTCTTAACCCGCTTGATCTAGGCCTTATCCTTCCAGCATGACCCGCCTGAACCATTTCCCACAACGGCCGATCGCCGGAGGCGGAGTCAGCTTTGTTCTCGCCGGTGTTGCCGGTCTCGACGCGTTCCAGTGGGATGCTATCAAAACCACTCTGAACAATAACCGTCAGTCGACATCCTGGCCCTCCAGGGTAGCCTCAGAAACGCAGTGCAGAGCCTGAGAGGTCCAAACAATGCGGCACCACCGCGGGTCACGGATCCCGGAGTTCGGGCCTTGTGAGAACAGCCACGGTGGGGCTTCCTTCTTGCCAGAGCGCTTTGATCTTGCATCCTGTCAGGTGCTCAGACTTCACCCACAGGTTCTCTGGGTATTATTTTTTCAATGACGGTTTTATTTGCGGTCCGTTTGTAACAGATGACCGGGGAAGATGCTGCCCAAAGAAGGAATTGGGGAATGTAAATCACTGGAGTCTAAAAAAAAACCATTACTCAGGGAGGTTTTCAGCAATTCTCTTCTTTTACACTGTAGAGCTGTAGCTAGACTGGCTAACTTCACTTCAGGTTCTGGGTTGTTGCACACTGTCTCCATGGTTACCCATGCCAGCCCAGTCCTCTTACATGTCTCATTTTGGGAGGCATGTGAGAGCTGTGGGCAGAGGTCACTTCCTTTGGCATCAGTACCAAAAGCTGAGGCAATTAAGAAAGAGGGAGAAGGAGGGCCCAAGGTCATCGCTGGTCACAGCGAACAATCAGAGGGACATAATTACTATGGAGTCTAGGGATTTTCCTCATTTGTTTTTTTTTTTTTTTTTTTTGGAAAACCTTGAAGTCCGGGTTAGTTGTCTTGATCTGGGCAGACATTACATGTCATTTAGCAGACACTCTTATTCGGAGCGACTTACATGGGTTACAATCTCACATTTGCCCATTTATACAGTTGAGTATTTACTGAGGCAATTATGGGTTAAGTACCTTGTCCAAGGTTACAACAGCAGTGCCACAGCAGTGAATCGAACCCGCAACCTTTCAGTTACAATCTCTGCTCGTTACCACTACGCCACGCTTCCCAGACAGTGGTGCTTGGTGCAATTTTGTGTTGTACTGCCTGAGATTGAGGTAATGCTGTACCCGTCCTGCCAGCTTTGGCTCCAGCTATTCAGTGGGAGGTCAGGGATAAGATGCAGGATCTTCTGACTGCCAGCCTTGGCTTCCTTCACATTGGCTGCCTCATATAAGAGGTGGATTTCCCATAATGCCCTGCTCACACTGAACTGCTTTCCTGGCACCCCCAAGGAATTTAATGACTCATTATTCACCTCCATTCGTGCGGTCCTGGGTGACTCGTCCAGGTGGGGAAGTTTCCTGAGGTTATCCTAGAACTTTACATACCCTTTTAACCACTTTTTTTAAACGTGGCTTTGGGTTTTTGCTCAGTTTCGGACACTTTATGGGCTAACATCAAAAACTGTTTTTAGCAAAGAAAGACAGAATCTCCACTTAATAATAGTGTAAAAAAAAAAACTTCTAAACTATCTATCAGCACATGTTGTAATTTAGCAGCTCTACTAGCTGAGTGTATATCAATTTCTACCTGCAAGGCTGAACGTTAATGACCTGCCTGAAATACACGAGCCTGTAAACTCTACAAGTTGCAACAATCCCCGTCTCTTTGCCAAAGGAGCGCCCCTACAGGTGAAAAGTTCTTCCAGGTCTGTGACCTCACAGAGGCTGAGACATCAGGCGAGACGCCAGGGGGAATGCCGGGATTTTCAAGTCCTTTGTGAGTAAGGTTTATGTGTCCTGCTTATCGGCGCTGCCCCGCCTCGAGGCCAATCGGAACGATTAGATCAGATCACTCTGTTCAGACCGCACCCGGGCCGCTCGCCTTGCAGGAAGTGACACGACGACAGGATCTGGCAGCGTAGCATAGTGGGTTGAGGAGTAGGACTTGTAACTGAAAGGCTGCCAGTTCGATTCCCAGCTGGGGCACTGCTGCTGTACCCTTGGGCAAGGTACTTAATCCCATTGCCTCAGTAAATATCCAGCTGTACAAATGGATAACATCGTTAAAAAAAAAAAAAAAAACTGTAACCAATGTAAGTCACTCTGGATAAGAGTGTCTGCTAAATGCCTGTCTGAATGCCCATATTTGTGCGGAGGCTCACGGTAGCAGAGCGGGGCCATGCAAACTCACGCCGGCTGAAATCAAGGATCGTAGCGCCCAGCCTAAACTCCAGCCCGTACGGAGGAGCTCACCGACACGTAAAAAATACCGCGAGCGATCTCACTGGACGAGTCGGGGAGAGGCCAGGGCGGCCATCGCCCTCTGCCCATCCGCGGGGCGATAGCGGGTCGTCACAATCCGCACTCGTAATTTACAGAGGCGTGCGCAAATTCGGCCTCTGTTAGCCAAGCAGCTTGCGCACCGCTTACCTGACAGAATGTGGTTCCCTGCCGTATCGGCTCCGACAGGCCCCTGAGGGTGGATGCGCTGTGCATAAGATCAAAGCCCAGCTGGCGGGAGCTTCCCACGTGTGTCGGCAGAGGGTTGCATTGCGCTTTTACCCGAGCGTTTGTCAAGGTTGGCGATCGAGGCGCGGATCTGAGAGGGCAAAATGAGTCTGCCAGCCGGCTCTCCTGCCTAAATCCCTTTCCACAACAAGCGGAGGGGGATTTTCGTCAAAACCACTTAAGCCTTAACAAAGAGCCAGTCCGAAGAGGTCAAAGAAGGGCGAACTACAACGAGAAAGCACACACACACACACACACACACACACACACACACACACACACACACACACAGGCACACACAAACTCACCATCTTCCTTTCTCACTCTGTCTTCACACACAGCACACACACGCACACACACACACACACACAAGTCTTTCCATTTGAATGCCCCTGCCTGCAGAGAGAGCCCAGGACTGGTGTTGTGCTTCAGTGCTCCTGGACAGCCTCCTTTTCCCAATCTCCGCCCTCCTCTTGTCTTTCTCTTCCTCTCCCCATCCACTGCTTTCCCTTCTCTCACCATTTTGCTGTCAGTGTGATTTAAATAAATAATGTTCATGTAAAAATGAAGAGACAGTGAGCTGGAAAAGCATTGTCGCTCATGACGGACTTAGCAGAAAAAAAGAGTAGTTTGTTCTAAGTAAGTGTATGCGTATAGATTGATAGGCTTAAACATAACACAACAAATTTTATTCTGCACTGACATCTACGTAGCAAAACAGTGGCAAAGACTTGGAGATTTCTCTACTGTGGAAATCACGCTTTTGCTCCCGAGTAGCTCGGTGTTTAAAGCTTTCGCTCTGAGCGGGTGCTGAGCTTTACGGCACGGGTTTGGTCCCAACCGCATCGCCAGGTGACGATGACCGGGAGCCCACATCAGCGGAACAAATCATCCTTCCTTCCGCTGGCGATAGGGGTGATAGGGGTGGGCGTATCGGCAGGGGTTGCTCATCTCTCTGCTCTCAGGCACTCCCCCACCCACCCCACCCCTAACCCTAACCTCCCCCGGTCGGTTTGTCAGGCGCCTGCAGGTTGCTCGGATGAGGTCAGCGAAGCTGCGCCCATCCTCCACCGTGCTCTCGGCACGCCGGGCGACCCGCGGTGTGGAAAAACAGCTGTCGTCGGCGTGCGAGCGCATCAGAGGATTGCATTCGCCACACCCAGGCTCTCCCGCGTGAGCCCGGTGGCTGTCACGGCGAGACGAGCGTGACATATCCAATTCGCGATTTCCAAAATGGGGCCGCGTAAAGGGAGGAAGAAACAGCATTTACAAACCAGCGTTCTACCTCAGGAAACAGAGCGTGTTCACTCTTCTAACCTGATATTTATTATAATTACATTTACATTTATTCATTTGGCAGACGCTTTTATCCAAAGCAACTTACAAGTGAGGTGGAGTACAACACAAGCAAAAATATTATTTATAATAATACAACAATTTTAATATTTAATTATAAGAAGTAGAAAAAGAAGAATTAATAATATAACAATAATTAAAGTAATAAGTGGAAGACAAAGAAGAATCTGTAAGTAGAAATGAGGCAAAGCAACCAGGCTTAATAAGCACTATAAAAATATAATGGTATCTAAAATGCCACTAACATGGGAGGTTACAATCTCGGCGGAATCAAGACGATTATGTGCTAATTATTCATTTATTCTCATATTTATTTAACACACCTCCTGTTGTTACCACTCCTTCTGCAACAAAGCATAGGGTGAGAAAGGACCGACGGAAAAGAGAAAAATAATGGCAGGTTTTCGTTTTTTTCGTGGATTTCAACCTCTCAGTCTGCATCCCTGTTCCCTTGGGTCCCTCTTCCCTCAGAACAGAGCGCGCAAAGGTGGGGTTGCTCTGTAGGTCTGGGCGGGGAGGCTTAAACGCATTATAAAAGCAACCGATATTTTAAAACGGCATGTTATTTTTCACAATAGAGTGATAAATGTCCAAGACCTGTGTGTCTGTTTGTAACGAAACCAAAGAACTTTCATCAGATTAAACATTTATTGCTTTGCCAATCGCCACCAGAAAATCAATCATTTTAGGCACGTCTTTTTTTTCCTTTCGGGAACAGTCCTCCACTCTCTCTCGGGCTCTCTCTCGCTCTTTCTTTTTCAAGCTCAAAATTCATTATACTGGCTTGAAATACGAGACAGTAGAACACAGTATATATTAAAGAAACATCAGAAAATAATTCAGTGTTAAAATACTATGTATGTATAGGCATGAACTTCCCGAAGGGACAATTTTGTCTCTTTGGTCAACTACGTGCTAAGGTGCTGTGTGCCTGGTCAACCGTAGTTCTACACAGTGCTACAGTGAACTGTCCAGTCAAGTGACAAGTGACTGTACTCACTGCTGTCTTGCCTGTGCCACCTTGTCCTTTTTTTCCCCTCTCTCTCCCTCTCTCTCTCTCTCTCCCCTTTCTCTTTTTGTAGTGTAACTACTGTGTTCACAGTGAGTAGTTTTTTGCTCCATCTATTTGCTCTGCTGTGGTGAGTAAACTGCACCGAACCCTCTTATGAATGGAGATGGGGCAGACGTGACCTATCTGCGCTTTTCCACCCCTCTGCCCATCCCAGAAGAGCTGGATGGAGCCACTGAGGGGCATCCCTTGAAGATCTCTCTCTCTCACACACACACATACACACACGTACAGTCCCTCCCTAGAACAAGGTCCCAGTCCATCATAGAGCCGTCTATTGCCATCTGTTTCCATAATTCTGTCATCAGTGCGGGGAAGGAACCTGGCTGATGTCTTAAACACAAAACCGCAACATTTCTAAAGGGATTTGCGCATAAATCAGCGCAAACGTTACCCATAATTGACAATACCATAACTGGATTGACAATTCACCGAATCGGAGCCGTGGGGTAAGCTCCTGTTTAATTCAGGGAAGGCGGGGAGTGTGTGGAGCAATTCAATGGTTGTAATTCAAAATGTTGTCATTTTGAGAACAACACCATGAAGGGAAAAACTGGAATATTTATCTATTCATTCATCGTTTACTAACTCTTTACTGTGTGAACACTTCACGTTAGGCTCTTGTTGCTTTTTCCACACTGATCCGCAAGTGTAAGTGCTGTCGATTCCTGTTGGATCAGACCCAGCTGGAAGCTGAAGCTAATAACGCAGCAATCTCTTGCACTCCTGATTCCCACATGTGTGTCATTTCTCTGCGTTGATGAGAAAATGTGTATCACATGGCGTGCGGGGGATGAGTGTGTGTATGTATTTCATTGGTTTCAAGTGGGTCTCGCTCTCAAGCATGCCTGCAGGTTAAAAACAGAGGCGCGTATCCAATTACAGTAACTGCATTCATGAAAGGTGCACGCTGAGAGGGTTTTTTTTCTTTGACGAAGACCGGGCTATGATTCAGACGTTCCGGCACACTGCCTTTTCACATTACACTGTGTGTAAAATCACAGCGAATCCCACGCAAACCGGGGCGATAGAGTAACGGCTTTCATCGCGTCTGATGGCGGGATTTCACCAGACGGTGGCCTGGTGCATAACGCTGGGGGTGCTTGCAATGTGAGCTGGCAGGAGGACGAGACTCTTCCCTCCATCCTCTCAGTCTGTCACAACAGTGGAGCCCAATATTACAGTCTTAGCTGACCTTCTATCAGGCCATTGAAGGTAGATGTTGGGGCCGGGGGCAGGGCAGATGTGGAGCATGAAAGGGCGGCAGTGTGGCGTACCGGTAAGGAGCAGGGCTTGTAACCGAAAGGTTGCTGGATCGATTCCCCATTGGGGCACTTCTGCTGTACCCGTTAGGCCAAGTGTTAAACTCAGAATTACCTCGGTAAATATCCAGCTGTATAAAGAGAACATGTAAAAATCATAAAACCATGTAAGTCTCTCTGGGTGAAAGCGTCTGCTACACGACAATAATGTAATGTGAACATAAGACAGGAAGTAGGAATCGGGGGAGGCCACAGACACTCAGCACAGCTCACTAACAGACCCTCAGGCAGACAGACGCAGATGAGCCGTGGTGAGTCAGCCAGACTCATCCAGAGGTTTTAAGATTTCAGTTCTTCGGCAGCTCCTCCCCCCCGAAGACTGTCGGCCAAGGTCAAGGCGTCCACTGAGTCAAGAGTGTCATTTTGGAACACGTTCGTCTTTTTTCTTTCTTTCTTTCTTTCTTTTTTCCTTCCTTTTATGCTCGGCGAGCGCTCTTGATTGCCGAGGCACATACCGGCGAAAGGCCCTGGTGTCAGATGAGCACAGTCTGCGCCGCAGACCCGTCAGCTCGTTCGCAGATGCTCAGATGGAGAGTTTCGAGCACGCCACGTGGCGGGGGCCCTGTCCCTCTGTCTTTATGGTGATGGGAGGAAGATGAGCCCGCCGAGATTAGAATGAAGTGTTGTTCACTCCCGCCTGTATTATTCCTTAAGGCTTCAGCACCCGCGCAAAAAAAAAAAAGTCCGGTTTCGTCAAGACGAGATGAGATTTCTCTCCATGCAGGGTGGCTTCGGCGTTTTAGGCAGTGTTGAGTTATCATTTCCACCGCGCGGTATTTACCGCCGCCTTAGGGCACGTCGAACAGCGCTGTTTAAGCGCTTTGAAACTGTCTCTTTTTTTTTTTTTTGCGATAATTCCAGTCGAGTTTGAAATTGCGATGTAGGAGGACCTCCTCACAGCTCTATTAAAGCTGCGTATTAATATTGCATTTCTCATCACTCACCTTCATGGTCCTGCGGAGTGGGGAGGGGAGGAGGCGGCTGGTTTCCACAGGATCTGCTCTTAATGAGGCATTCACACTATTAAGCCGGAGTAGTTCCCGTAGGCTGGAGCTGACGCAGAAAGACCTGAAAAAGGGCGTTAAAACCTTAAAACCGCTACGGCCAAAAGTAATCATCATGTCAATTGTCTTGAGAAATAATTTGCCTGATATTACATTACGTTACTTTATATTGCATTACATTACATTACATTCATTTAGCAGACGCTCTTATCCAGACTGACTTCCAGCACAAAACAACTGTGTATCCACTCAAGGTGAATGAGAAACAGCATCAGACCAGGCTAGCAACACTCCCAGACCAGTGCAGTTGAGCTTAACAGTTATGTCACTTGCATGAGTCTGTATTCTCTGTTGAAGCACCTGGTGGCAATTAGTCTTTCTTTTATCACTTTCATGGTATTCTGGAAAATCTAGCTATGATTGTTTTCAGTGGCGTCTGAGACTTGCAGGACTGAATCTAAACAGACAGAACTGACAGGCATTTTAAAGATTATCATATTGCAATCTCCGAGTGTGCAATGCAATTTCCTCTTCAGGGTTTAAGTGCAATATCTGGCTGACAAGCACGGTCCCCTTGCTCTGAGTGCAGACCTTGCTGCACTCCTGTCTCGGTAACAACAGGCTACAGTAACGAGGCAACGCGGTAATGGGAAGTGTAGCCTATTAGGAGGGCGAGCCCCCTCTCTCTGCTCCAGGGACGGGCTGTTTGTTGTGCTAAGTGGTGTGGAACGCTCCCTGGAGACCCCGGCTTGCAGCAGAGTCCGTGTTACCTACTCCTCTCCTCTCCGTGACCTCTGACCCCCCCCCGCTCCACTTCGAATGGTGTCCCGGCTGTGGCAGGAGCGGGTCCGTCCGAGTGCACTCTGCCGGAAGGACCCCCTGGGACCCGGAGCGACAGACAGACAGGAGGGGGACGGGGAGGAGGGGGGGCTGAAGGCACAGGCTCAGAACGTGCGTGGGCTCTGGTGTAATTCAGTTCTCTTGGTTAAGACTGGCCCTAACGTCACATTGAATCCTTTGGACGGTCGCCAGCCTAAGAGCTGTGGGACAAGGGAGGGAGCTTCCAGCTCCCACCTGCCCCATCACCAGAGGGTCATAGGCTCCAATCCCAAAAGTACAGAACTCAAGCACTGTTGCACCCTTGCATTTACAGTGAATATTCTGTCCCAGCAGATGGTGTAGAGTACAGTGGGTAGCACGAGGGGCGATCCGTGGACTGAGGTGACGTGAGAGAGGGTCTGTGAGGATATCTGTGGTTCCCTGATATGGCCCACATTCAGGAGCATCTCAAACCCCCCCCCCCGCCCCCTCCCCCCACAGGCTGACAGCTGTGTGCCATCCTCAGCAGCCGCCACGCAGATGGGACAGGAATGACTCGGCTCACGTACGACGCGCGTGTGATGGATCGAGCCAAATACGTCACGCAGGAAGCGCTTTGTTCACAGAATCGTTTCGCTGGCATCCCAACGCGTTTCCTCGCGCCGCCGAGCAGACACCCTTTTCTAGCCAGGCAAAAATTTGCCTCGTGCAGAAAGTGAAAATACGATATTGCCCATTCACGGATGGGGTCCCTGGATTGGACAGCCAGGTCAGCAGTGGCCCCCGTATGGTTTATTCCCCTGTGCATTTTGCTTTGCGGTGTGTGTCTTGGACCTTTCGTCAGTGCCCGTGGAGCCACTGTCAGGCCGCTTACAGACAAGGGGAATCGGCAGCCGGTGAGCCCTTGTGGGGCGGAGTGATGAGACCGTCCGTCTGGCCTGAAGAGAGCAGTCCATCCATCTGTCTGAAGCCATCAGGCTCCTCTGTCAGCACAGTGTGGAGGTGGTGTGTGTGTGTGTGTGTGTGTGTGTGTGTGTGTGTGTGTGTGTGTGTGTGTGTGTGTGTGTGTGTGTGTGTGTGTCTGCATCCTACTACAAAGCCATAGAGAAAGCCAGAGCGCTTTTACCTGTCAACTTGTCATGACTGGCTTTTATACAATAAATCCTTTGTGTGTGTGTGTGTGTGTGTGTGTGTGTGTGTGTGTGTGTGTGTGTGTGTGTGTGCGCATGTATGTGCCTGTGTGTGTTTTGTGTGCACGCATGTGCTTGCCTGCGTACACATCTTTGTGTATGCATGCATACATGCACACGTGTGTGTTAGTCTCCTAGAGACTGTGTGTGCGTATGCTGACGTCACGCCCATCTTGGCCATCCAGCTCTACAGCATACAGATCTTCCGGTGCTGGATGCTCCGGTGGAAAGAGTGCTATGCCACGTAAAAGAAAAGGAAGGAGATTGGAAGAGGATACGCGCTTGTCGTCATGTCTGAGTGGCCGTGTAGGTAGGTCAGTGTTCGCTTCAGGACAGTGAGGTCTATTTTCTGCTGCCAAGCGACAACAAAACTTTCCAGTTGGTCACAATTCGTTTTGTTTCTCAGATGGAAAACCAGCCTCTTGCATTGGCTGGATCTCCATTTTGCCCCGGTTTTGACAGTCAAACAGCAATATCAGATGTTAGAATTTTTGAGGCACGTGGATTTACCTAAGCCTAGTATGTGTGGGGTTATTTTAACCTGTAATTTGGATTTTCCTGCTTGTTCAAAATCCCACAGCCTAAGGAGATGTGAGAACTGATGTACCGATCAATCAAAAAATCATAGTATCATAATCTCAAATCATAACATTTGAGATAAAAGGCAGTGACTCAAAAAAAAAAAATCAGAGAGAGAACATGAAGCCAACTTTAGGGAAACGGCTTATCCATCCTGCTTCACAAAAAGAGGCCTATTTCTCACTCTCACCAGGAGGGAAACTGGAGCACATGGACCTGAAGGTATTGCCCCGGGGCTTATGGGTGCCCTCTCTTGTCACAGACCGCTGCCTAAAAAGAGTACAGCACAGCTAAGATGTATTCACAGTTATGTTTAGTCGCTGGAAGAAACACTCTGATCCAGTACAACTTGCCAAAGTAAGTTACAGAAGTCCATTTGGAAAATCACATGAACATCAGCACGTTCAGAGAGGAGATGTGTTAATCTGTCACACACTGCGCTATAATAAGGAGCCCCACACTGAATACAGAATGAGTCTTATAATGGAAAAAAAAATCAACAACTACTGTCAACGTGCAGTAACACCCTTCAGAAATAGAAAGGGAGAGATTAAAGTGTTCTTGCTAGCAGTGGAAGCCAGGATGCGGTCTGAAGAGGGCCTGAGATCTGCAGCACGGGGTGACCCGGCGACATTGCGTTACATTTACTCTGGCCATTTTGGTTACGCTGCTCCAACAGTGCAACGGCAGCAGCCTGATGGGGAATCAAACCTGCAACCTTTAGGTTACAAGCCCTGCTCCTTTCCACCACACCAGTCTGCTTCCCCTGACTCCACTGCATGGAAGATCACGCGAGGAAAAAGCTACACTTATATTATTGTCATTTAGCAGACGCTCTTATCCAGAGTGACTTGCATAGGTTGCAATCTTCACATTATCCATTTATACCAGAGTTTCCCAAACCCCTCCTGGAGGACCCCTTGTCCTGCATGTTTTAGATCTCTCCCTGCTCCAACACAGCTGATTTAAATGATCAGTGTGTTATTAAGCAGCTTCAGGAGTTCATAACAAGTTGATCATTTGAATCAGCTGTGTTGGAGCAGGGAGAGATCTAAAACATGCAGGACAAGGGGTCCTCCAGGAGGGGTTTGGGAAACGCTAATTTATACAACTGGATATTTACTGAGGCAATTCTGGGTTGAGTACCTTGCCCGAGGCTACAGCAGCAGTGCCCTAGAGGGGAATCGAACCAGCAACCTTTCAGTTATGAGCCCTGCTCCTTACCGTTATGCTACACTGCTCCACTGCAGCGACTCTGCTGTCGTGACTGTCCCGGGATGCCCGCGCCGGCGTCTGAGGCGAGACGTGGCACCTCCAAGGCGGGGACAGCGGGGTGTTTGTGGGTGACAGCGACTTTGTGTGCGTGTCACATCTGCGCTCTTCCCAGGCCCGTAATTAAGTGTGTCTGCCGAGGTAAGGGGGGGGATCCAATCCCCCCCGAGGGAGGGAGTGCGACTCTCGCTCAGAACAGGCAACCCCCCTCGAGTCTGTGAGGGTGGGGGCATGTTAGGGCCGGCGTGGGTGGGTACTGTAAATCTGACCCCCCATCCCCCTGCCTCCTGGGAAATGTCTCCAGGCTATAAACAACAAATAATGGTGCTCCTTTTGTCCCGTAATGCCACAGACCGTATTTGTGGCAGCTTGTGTCTGTCCACTGACAGACGAGTCTATTGACAATGCTGTTTGATGAACTTTTGTAAAGAACATGTTATTCGGCACTTGCGCTGAATCTGACACTCTGCATTCAGAATCAGTTTACAGGGCCCACTGTGGGGGTTTTAAGATGCAGTGAGACAAATGTTATAGAGCGAGACAAATATATCACTCCAGTTTTGACTGAGGATAACCTAAAAGGGTCGTTTTGACCAGGCTGTGTTTGCTGAACTTTGGCCCAAAGCCCGGCATGTGAAATTAAGATTTTTTCCTGTTTTTCTTCCAGACTATATTTTGTTCCGTTCAAAACACGGTCAATATGTCATTATGATCCAGCCCACTCCGTAATTATGTAATCCACTGACTTGGAAAACACATTCCATATGTACATAAATAGAATATTTGTATGTACATATGTATGGGCACATACGCATCAACAGCATAATTTTCTCGACTTGGAATGTCATTCCGTGTAGAAATACAGTGTGCGTGTGTGTGTTTACATAAATTCACATATTCTATTTATGTATGTATATGGAATGCGCTTTCCAAGTCAGTGTTTTTTGTAGTTATGCTGCCAACTCGTGTGTGTGTGTGTGTGTGTGTGTGTGTGTGTGTTAGAGTCTGGATGTGTGTGTATATACTGTATGTATATAAATAATAAATGGGGTTGCTATCCTTCTATTTTCATTGTCTTCAGAGATAAATGACAGTGCGTTTTGTTAGGTTAGATAGCTGCTCAGCTCTTCCCAAGCGTGCATCCCAGGGGACAAACGTGGTTATTTAACCCAGGGGGCCTCCAGCATTCACGCAAGCGGCAGACCACCCTCCCCACCCCAAACCCCCCACTCTCCATTTTACCCACACTCCCATTTGTCTGCTCTATATCGCACTGCCCCACCCCACTATTTTCCTTTACTCATCCCCCTGCTTTATGTCTGCTCTCCACCCCCCCCTCCTTCCCTCTCTCTCTTGGATTTTATTTCTGCTGAGCTGCACCCCCTCCTCCCCTGCACCCCCCCCCCCACCATCCCCATCCCCCGGGCTTCGCAGACAGGCAGGGGAGAGATCGCGGGGGTCTTACGGGCAGGGAGGGAAGGTGTTGCTGGCAGGACGGGGAGGCACGGCTGCCTAGCAACACAAGGTGAAACCCGACACCGCCGCCTCGCAGTTGTCATCTTTTTTTTTTTTTTTTTTTTTTTTTGTTAATGTTCCATCTTGATTATTTCATGCGGATTATTCATGCGCAAACGTGGCGGAAAGGTCACCCCCGCTCCCGCCGTATCAGAAATCAGACTGGGAGCATGAAGGAACAGCCACGGAGGGGAGCATGGCGGCGACGCCCACAGAGAGCTCTGATTCACCCTCCCGCCTCCCTCAGAGCCCTGCTTACGGCGGAGATAATACCATAATCCTCCATGTACGGATACGCGATACGTCAAAGAGATAGCCCCGGCAAATAAGGCGTAACACAGAGCCAAGTCAGAGGAAAATCCCAGTTCAGCGCAATAACTGCAAGAGTAACCGATTTTAAAGGTAATCAAAAGGCAGGTAGGCGGAGTCACGGCAGACTCCTAACACGCAGGTTTCCGGCTTTTGACCCCCAGCTATGTGAGCGATGCAAGTCGGCCTAGCCAAAAAAAAAAAAAAAAAAATACAAATTAGACTTTGAAGAGTATTCATTTATTTAATCAGCGATTTATTTACGCAAGTGAGGGAGGCCAGCCAGGAGCAGAGCTGGAAGTTGGCAGTGACAGAGGGGTTTTGGTTGTGCAAAGGTCCCGCTTGCAGCGTGGGCTCTCCCGCTTCCCTGACTCCTCCGAAGTGCTGAACGCAAGGCTTCCATTATTCATGTGTCATTATTTTTGCACACCCTCTTACTGTGAAGGTGATTCAGAGCTCGGGCTGGGTGGGCAGAGGGGGGGGCGGAGTGTTGGGCACTTACAGAGCTGTTTTAAAATGAACTATCAGTACTCCATCTCAGTTTATTCACTTCTTGGCCTCATTGTGCTTTTGCCTGGCCTCCTTCTCTCTCTCTCTCTCTCTCTCTCTCTCTCTCTCTCTCTCTCTCTCTCTCTCTTTCTCTCTTTCTCTCTCTCTCTCTCCCCCCCCCTCCTCTCTCCCCTTCATTTCCTCTGTATCTCTTCTGTTCAAGCCCTCCTCCTCCCCCCCCCCCTCCCTCAGGTCTTGGCTGCTCGGGAATCACAAGACTGGAGCGCAGTGTTTTCACCGCGCCTGTCACATGCTGCTTAATTCAAATAGACTGTGATAATTCCTCCTTTCAGTCACCCCCAGGCCCCTGTGCGCGGGCACCCAACAACCAGGGGGTTGCCATGGCAATGCCGGGAGCGGGGGCGCTATGATTTTCTCCCCCAAACCCTGTGGCTGGACCTGCCTCCCAGCATTCTTTGCTCATCCCTCTCCTCGTGCACCAGCACCCCTTCTGTGCTACCGTGACTCCGCCTCCCTCCCTCCCGAGCCCCCCCAGCCATACACCAATACTCCACCTCCACCTAATCCCCTAACCCCCAAAACTGCCCCCAACCCCCCTGCCCTCTTAGCCAGCCTTCTCCAGCCTCTGCTTTTGACTCTTATGGAAGGCCGCTGCCACACGACAATGAGAGACTGCTTTTCATTAATCAGCCAGGCGTGCCGCTTGACTGCTTCTCCTCCTTTTATGGGGGCTTCCTCCTTGCTCAAGGGAGGAAGTGGCAACCTCCTCACAAATAAAAAAAAAAATAAAATAAAAATACGGGACGTTTTGCTCACTGCTGTGGCCTCTTTGTTCAGCCTCCTGTCCTCAATGCATGGTCCCACAATCTGCCCCACTAGCAAGCCGTTGCTATGTCTTGTATCACCCTGCACACACACACACACACACACACACACACACACACACACACACACACACACACACACACACACACACACACACACACACACACACACACTTCCTACAGCAGCGGATTGATATCACAGCAGCGGATTGATATCATAGTGTTCATGACCCCTCGTCCAATGCACGCATAGTCCATTCGAACCCAAGGTTCCTGTCATTCCTCAGCAGATGGGAAGAGGGTGCAAAAGGATTAGGAGTCGGGGGGTGGGGAATAATCTCATGATGCAAGACACGAGGAATTAAGAGCATTCTTTACGTATTAATACGCACAAGATAATGTCTTCCGAGACTTCCTGAACAGTTTTATCCTGTCCTACCCTTTATGTGTTTTTCCTGTTTGGTAACAGTGATGTTTTATTTTCTGTGAGTGTTACGTCAAAAATGCAGCTCGTGAGTCTTAGCGCGGCGAGGTCGGCTCACCCTGCTGGAGACGCCGCGTGCTGAAATTCGCTCCCTTTGTGTCTGCGAGCGAGCGTCGGCCGGGCGCGACCCGCAGGCCAGAGCCGCCCACGGTGCAGCAGCGGGCTTTGATGATCGCCGGTCCACTTCGGGGCTCTGAGTCATTTTCATGACCTCGCTGTTAAAGTAGACCAGTCCGAGAGAGAGACAGAGAGAGGGAGAGAAAGAGGGAGGAACAGAGAGAGAGAGAGAGAAAGAGGGAGGAACAGAGAGAGAGAGAGAGGAGAGAGGGAGGGAGAGACAGAGAGGAAGAGAGGGAGAGAGGAAGGGAGAGGAGAGGAGAGAGGCTGAGGAGAGGAAGAGAAAGAGGAGAGAGTTTAAGAGGAGGAAAGGGAGAGAGAGAGGAAGAGAAAGCAAGACAGAAAGAGAGAGGGACAGACGGAGAGAGGGAGAGACAGAGGGAGAGGAAAGGAGGGAGGCAGAAGCTGAGAAGGGAGAGGAGAGGGGTGGGGGGGAGTGGGGTGAGAGAAAGCAATAAAAGAAGAGGTTGTGGAAGAGAAAGAGGAGGAAGAAGAAAAAGATGGAGGGAAGGGGAGAAAGAGATAAAAAGAGTAGTGGTGGAAGAGAAGGAAATAGAGGAGGGGGGAGAAAAAGACAGGGAGGGATGGGGAAAGAAATTGATATAAATAGGGGTGGTGGAAAGAAAGAAGAAGAAACAGACATTAAGAGAGGAAAGGGGGAAAGAAAGAGACGGAGAAAGAGGCTGAGGGGAGTTTCAGTTATGTTTCAGTTCGCCACTGTCACCTCTCTGTGAGAGCAGCGATAGAGGGGGGTGGACAGGTGCGTGTGCACCTGCGCTGCTGCTGGAAGGAGAAAGGAATAGGAGGAGGCCGGATATTTTTGTTAGCCTAGCGCACCACCTTAACCAGGGCAGCTTGTGCTGCTTCCCTTTGACACATTTTCACTCGCTTGCGCAGCCTACCTGCTGCCTCGCAGAGTCTCATGCTATCAGTCTCATATACACACACACACGCGCACGCACGCACACACTCACATACACCGAAACAGACACACACGCACTCATACACATGCGCGCGCACACATGTACTCAGTCATGCACACACACATGAGCGCACACACACACACATGCACTCACACACAGTCGTGCACACACAGACACACAGACACACACGCACTCACACACACACACACGCTCACATATACACACTCAAACACGCACACAATAATTCACGCATGCAAGCGTGCGCGCACACACACAGCCCCCTGTTTTTATAACCACTGCTCAATGTCAGCGTCAAGTCCCCGCTCCTGTCCATCAAACCCAGCCCCCTTGAAGATTCGGGTGTTGACTTTCTGAGCAACTCTCAAGCAGAGCTGGTTAGTCGAAGAGATGGGATCAAGAAAACAGGGGATAGGGGAAAATGAGCAGATTTGCATTTGGTAGTAAAATAATTGGCGCGGGGGAGGGAATTTTGTTTCCCGTGTCTGTTTGTGTTCCGGAGCTACACTCCGCCATCCGCAGCGTAGTGGCAGACTGTCGCTCCAGGGCTGAATCTGCTTTCGGAAAGGAAAAAAAAAAAACGAGTATAAAATGTAAAAGGTAGCAAACAATTTGCAATCCCTACAGCTAGTGAGTGAGCCAGTGGAGCTCTTGGCCTCTTTTTGGAGCGTTCCTTACAGACAACAGGAGTTGAGAATTCCAACAGGATATTGACTGGCTGGAGGCGGGCTTTGGCACTGGGGTTCGAGCTCTGATTGGTCCGACGGTGTTGATTGGCGGGAGGGTGTACTGACCGTGTTCCTCCTCTCTCTGTCCCTCTCAGTCGCTGATCTTCCTGGGCTGCATGGCCACTATGGGGTTGGGGTTCTGAGCTCTGATTGGTCTGACGGTGTTGATTGGCGGGAGGGTGTACTGACTGTGACCTGTGCTCTCTGTCCCTCTCAGTCGCTGATCTTCCTGGGCTGCGTGGCGGCCGCGGGGCTGGGGCTGAACCTGCTCTTCCTCGCCGTCTACCTCAGCTGCCTGTGCTGCTGCCGCAAGGAAGAGGAGGAGGAGAGCAAGAGGCCCAACTCCTGCTGCGTCACCTGGGCTGCCGTCACCGCCGGCCTCATCAGCTGGTGAGGGGTGGGGGGGCGCGGGGGGTCTGGGGGGTGTTGGGTGGAAGGGGGACGTCAGGGCAGGGTGGGGGCAGGGGACGGGGGCCAGTCAGTTAGAGCATCGTTCTCCCGGTCCTGGTCCTGGAGTGTCCCTCTGTATTCTGGGTTTGTGTTGCGTGAATTATACTTCACTGTGAATATTAAATATTGTTTTTGAATTTTTGGAAGGGTGGGGATTGGGGCATCAGGGTGGGGCAGGGTGAGCAGAGGTACAAGGGGACAGGTGCCAGTCAGTTAGAGCATCATTCTCCCAGTCCTTATCCTGGAGTTCCCCTGTGTATGCTGTTTTTTTTGTTAGATGAATTAGACTTGACTGAGCGCTGAATACTGAACACTCTTTTTGAATGTGACTTCTTTTGACAGTCATCTTTGGTCCTTTGTGGAAGAAATGTGACGCTGGGGATTTGCCTGCACTAACAGAAAGGGAAAGGTGTTTCTTCAGTAATCGTTTGTGCTTTTTTAATTTAGTAACACATACTGATTATTTTTACGGTAATTAAGATCAATTATTTGTGGAGTTAATTAATTGTTATGGTGCTGAAAACAATTAGGCTTCTTAATAAGCTTAATCAGCAGAGAAAGTTGCCCTGAATTTGTACCAGTACTGGGAAACACGGAAGGAGGGTGTGTAGGGAAGTGCAGGTGTTTGGGTTGTAGTCAGCATGCATGCTGGGATGCAGGAAGAGTCACCTGGGCTGGTCAGCAGGGGAATAGGGCTCCGATGTGGGTGGTCTGTAGGGCAGGAGGTGAGTCCTGCAGAGGGGTTTGGGAGTCAGGATATGGGGTAGACTATAGCAGGCAGCAGAGGCCGACATGAGCACTAAGGAGGGCTTTGGGGGTTAGGGGAAATGGGGGGGGGGTTGAGGACACTTGGGAGAAGGGGAGGACAGGAGGACACAGGAGACGGGACAGGGCAGTGGAAGCATGGTGGTTAAGGAGCAGGACTTGTAACCGAAAGGTTGCCGGTTTGATTCCCCACTGGGGCACTGGTGCTGTACCCTTGGGCAAGGTATTTAACTCACAATTGCTCACAACTCACAAATATCCAGCTGTATAAATGGATAGCATTGTAAAAAAAAAAAAAAAAAAACTAACTGATGTAAGTCGCTCTGGATAAGAGCACCTGCTAAATGCCAATAATGTAATGTAAAGTAAGTCAGGGGGTCTCAGGGGGAGGCAAGGCTGTGTCTCTGAACAAAGAAGAAGCCGGATCCCGCCTGATAAATTTTACACCGCTTGCAGTTAAGGTCACCGGAAATCTGAAAATCCGGACGTTCCAGAAATCCGGAACGTCACACCCTCTTCCCATCGGCTGAATGTCACGTTGCAGAACCATATTCTTAATTCCCGTCGAAGAGATTTCCGTCTTCCTCTGAAAACTGTGTCAGTGTGCCGCAGGATGTGGCGTGCCACTCCGGTACCTTTGAGAATCCGGCTTAATCCCTGGAGTGTCCCTGGTGGCTCAGAAATGTTTTATTTTTCCCGTACCATCTCCACGCGTAGGGTAACAAGTCGCGTTGTTTCGGGCCTGTAGCATTTCGGATTCACCCCGGACACCTGCCGCCTGCCGTCTGTCTTAGACACCCAAGGAAAAGCTGGAGCAGTGAGATTTCCCAAAACAACTGGCTCTCACGGGGGCGATCTGGCCCGAGAATCCTTTTGATTAGATTCGGGGCTTGGGAGCACATAAAGCACGGCCTGGAGGAGAAGCCGAGAAATCACTGAGAGGGAGAGAGGCGCACCGTGGGGCCCCAGTTACTTTTCGCCTCTGCCCTTTACCCCACCAGGCATCACATCTCGAACTTCACAATACAATTGCAAGTAAAGGTATGCTGAACATACCCGTCGCCATTGTTTGTAGGGACGATGCCTCACAAATGGTGCTGAAAGGTCTGTGATGTTGAACTTTACAGGCAGTATATTGAGCACATTACAGACAGTATTGTCTTTACTGGTACTGGACAGGAGTCAGCAAATCATTTTTGGTGTGTAGCAGTGGCTGAGGAGTCTTTCTCTGACACAGTAAAATGGAACAAACCCATGCAGGCCATTTAGAAAAAAAAATCAGGCCAAAGGCATAGGACAAGGTTGCTCAAGAAATTTGCGGGTTGCCAGATTGGATTATTTTTCCCCCAGTTGCTGGAGTTGAGGTGCAAGGGGTTACGGCATAGTAATTGAATGCCTTAAGGGGTGAAGGCACTGTTCCCGGTTTTAGCCAAAAGCCACAGAACATCCTGAGCCGAGTCAGGCGCTCTGACCTCAACCCTTCACAACTGCCTCCGGAACCACAAAAATTCGGGTCTGGAGGGAATTCACAGTCACCACAGCCTCGGGGAGGAAGCAGTCACCGTGAAGCTGGACTCCCAATCTCCTTGTGGTTTTCAGATACAGAACCACACATAAAATTGATCTGAACGATAATAATAGCAATATTAACCCACAGTGATCATCAAAATTGGAGCCGTGCAGCTCTTGGTAACTGGCCTCCTACCCAAGTCTTCCCCATCCCCTCTGCTCCGAACGGGTAATTGGGAACAGGTGGTGGGGGGGGTGAAGGAGATTGTTCCAGCGCTGACTGGGAGATTTAATGATTAAAACCCTCATTTTAAATGCATTTGCACCACACCAGTTCCTTCAGATTATTATCAGGCGAAGAAATCAGCTGCATTGCGGCTCAAAACAACAGCTGGAGCAGACACAACAGCGTGCCCTGTCACATTTAATTTTTACCGCAGTTTTATAAAAGGGAACAAATGATCGACACAAAGTGCTTAATCGAATTGAAGGCAGGATTTTTTGTTTAACTATTCATTCTTTTTTTTTTTTTTTTTTTTGCTTAACCATGTGATGGTCATCGTGGTGCTGAACCCTGATTGAGTTATGGCGCTTTTAACATTCCAGCTCTCCTTTTAAGAGAAGGCTCATTGTCGTGCTATAAGTGCGGTGGCCTGATGTCTGTTAGCCAGGGGAGGAGTGGGGGGGGGTGTTAACCTCTTCCTTCCCCGAAGTGGACATAGCCGACACATGGAACCCACTCTGGGATAAGGCTCACCGTACAGCCGAACCCCATAGAGACTAGTTCTCATAGGACACAGCGGGCCCCGCTAACTGCCTGCTACCATCTGCTCGGGGGTCTCGTGCCCTGATCAACACATAGGGAATCTGCCAAATATGCTTAGCCCCTCACTGCAAATATGCTTAACCCCTCATTGCATTTGATTACATTATGTAGGGCCTCTTTGCTTGAAACAGCGTGACTCCCAGTGACTTAGATATGCGTGGTCATCTGGCCCAGGCTGAGACAGATCTCCAAGGAATAGCACAGGGTACACAGGGTGATGGTGCAGGGCACATCATAGGGACAAAGTGCAGAGCACAGCACAGGGTCAAAGTGCAGAGCACAGCACAGGGTCAAAGGGCAGGGCACAGCATGGGGTCAAAGTGCAGGACACAGCATGGGGGCAAAGTACAGGACACAGCACGGGGGCAAAGTACAGTGCGGAGAATGCGATACAGGGCACAGAACAGGGTAAAGATACAGGGCACAGCACAGGGTAAAAGTATAGAGCACAGCACAGGGTCAAAGTACAGGGCACAGCATATGGTACAGGGCACGGAACAGAGTATAGGTACAGGGCACAACACAGGGTAAAAATACAGGCCACAACACCAGGCACAGGGAACTTGGAGTGAAAGAAGAACAGGCAGACAGAAATACATGGAGCAATATCTGGACAGGAATGGGCTTCCCGGAGACACAAGCATTTGCACAAAGCCAAATGGCATGGTGTCGACTGGTCCAAAGTTCAACCGTGGTGGTGCTTCAATGGCCATGAGAGCTACAGGCTACATGGAGCAGCAGTAGCAGCAGCGGGCATAGCAGCTACAGTATTGGTAGCATTAGCGATAGCGCTAACAGACTTGCTTAGATTTGGGAGGTTTTACATAACAACATTTCTACCGGGCTTAACAGGGTTATGATAAGTAAAGGCTGACTTATGCTTCACATTTCTATGTGAGCACAAATGTGAACGTGGACATGTCCATGCCCTCTACCTGCTTCACCAAGACCCTTCACGCTACTTGCATTTTTGCAGGACAGTTTGTGGCCTTCTGTACCAACTGCCAAAATGGTTAGGTCTGACCCATTTTTCCTATTGGTCATTTTTTTCCATTCCAGCAGCAAATAAATTTCATTATCAGTCACTAAACACGGCAAGCTTCCAGTCATCTCCGTAGCTCTATGCATTGTTAACAAAATTGGAGAGGTGTGCAACAGGCACAACGATATCCTAGGCAAACAATCATTATTGTTGCAATTGTGTCATTTTGCTTGTGCGACAGCCTTGAGAAGTGTAAATCAGTTTACACTGACATCCATGTCCTAGAGAACATCAGCAGTATCTTTCACCATATACTATCTTGTTTCCGTATCCCATGATCCTCAGGGTCCACATGAGCCCGTCACCGTAGTCATCGCCTCCAACTTTATTTGGACTTCATTTCTTAACAAGGCAACTCATTTGTGATTATGCCACCCGACTCGTTGCGAAATGACAAAATCTGAAAGGACATCTGTGGGGGGAAAAAAATGTCAGTGGAAATGTAACCTTTACAGATGCTCATTAAAAAGAAATAAACCGTATTGATGTTTTTCGGCAATACTGGTATCTTTGTCCTGCTATATTTAGGATCTAAATGTCACACTGTTCAATCTCCCTGAGGGATTGTTTTATTATTATCACTATTTTTTATATATATATGTGTTTTCTACTGAATATCTGAAACCAAAACCATGTCTCATAAATGTAACTGGACTGTCTGTTTTAATGTGATTTTACTATCTTGCCTTCCTGTTTATCATCTCTCCTGCATGTTGAAGGAAGTGAGTCAGTTGTTAATGCTATCACAGCTAGGGTCTTTGGTTCAGTACCCAAGTTGATTCTCTCAGGACCACCAGAAAAGATGTTATTCATTTAAGGAGAGCGATGCCTCTGATGTTTTGCAATTATGTTATTGGATTCTAATCCAATGAAGCCAACCCATTTCATTTCTGTCATTTTCCTGGTAGGGGATCTCCAAATCACTTTAATTGGAAAATGACCTTTTCAATTTAATTTCTTTGATTTAATGTTCATTTCATTTTCATTGTTTCTCTTGCTCTCTCTCTCTCTCTCTCTCTCTCTCACTGTACTGTAATGGAATATGCAATAATTCTCTGCGAAGTCAAAGAAGGACTACATCAGCTTTCCCTACATATGGGGGTGATCTAACACTGCTTTTCTGAAACCCAACCTTACCAACAGCACATGCCCTTCATTTTAAATCCGTATATAAACCATCGACCCGTCGTGCATATGGAAGTACTACCTGGTGTCGCCTGTCAGCTTCCTGTTCCTCAGAAAATACTTTCAGAACCCGTACAGAGACGGTCAGGCGGCAAAGAGAGCATATTCAGTAGAATCTGATTCCCCCCACTTGACACAGGCAGACTTGCTTTCACCGATGATGATCTACTGAGATCACCCTGAGGCTTGAAGGGTCACCAGATCCTTATCCCTCATCTCTGTGAGATGGGGGCAGAGATTTGGGAGAGTTCAGGCAGTCTGTTGGAACAGTCCTCCACCATTGTGTAACATTACTTTATATTACATGCATTTAGCAGATGCTCTTATCCAGAGCAACTTCCAGCACCATAGAACAGAAGTGTATCCATTCAGGTTGAATTAGCAACAGTGTCAGACCAGGTTAACAACACTAACAGACCAGTGAGTGCGAGCGTAACCACAATTTAACTTGTGCAGCCAGACTAAATAAGGGAAGCCAAGTATATTACCATACACCAGTCACTAAATCACACAATCCAAAATACATTGCAATACTACACGTAAAATAAACAGCAAGTAATACGCATAGCAGGTGTTAGGGGGCAGGGACTGAGGTGGAACCAAGATGCAGTCTGTAGAGGTGGGTCTTAGGTCTATGTCAGAGGGTGGCCACTGATTGTGCTGTCCAGATCCTCATGGGGAGTTCATTCCACCATTGGGGAACCATTACAGACAGGGATGGTGTATGAGAGGATCCATTGCACCTCAATACGGTCCTTTAGAGAGGTTCAGTATCGACCACTTTTGGAATCCCTCCGAGTCCTTAGCCTGTTACAGTTCTACAGCTCTATCAGACCCCTTAAGCACTGTGTACTTCTCATAAGTCTCTGTACCACTGTTACATGGGAAAAAACATTTTCACCATCTGGATGTGTGTGCCCTCATGAATTGCAGTGTGCTATGCTGCACAATCTAATTTATTTGCCTCTGTCTAACAAAGTCCTTCCAGATCAAGGACCTAACTGTTTCTCCGGGGTGGAAAAAAAAATGTTCTTCCTACTGGACTGCCAAGAATTTTTTAGAGTAAGTCTTGAAAACATTCTTATTGTCTTTCACAACGTTACGACACTGACTCACAGCTTTCAGTGAATCCTAGCCTTGTGCCCGTCCACTTAGACGTCTGTTTGGTCTCTCCGCTAATACGGTCCGACCACAGACAGTCACTCCTAACTTTGTAGCCTGATTGGTCCTCTCACCACACATCATCCCATGCCATCAGCTCCTCTCCCCTACGCCCAACCCCCCCCCGCACCCCGTGTTCCTATGGCAAGAACCAGCTCTTTTTTTTATCACTGGCACCTGAGCTGTGAAATCAGCTACCCTCCAACCATCTGACCCCTGACCTCTGACCTCCTCCCACCACAACCAGGGAGACCTTGTCACCTCATCACTCTGCATTCTAATGCCACCAGCTGTTTCCATGGTGACCCAGCCTGCCAAAGCTTTCACCGTTTCCTGACCCGGGGAGGAGTGTAGCCCAGATGCCGAGCCCTGCCTTTGTCTGTGACTGTTCCCCTGGGAGCTACTCTGCCTCATTTTGTTAATATGTGTTAATATGAGGAAGCTCAGCTTGGCTCTTCTCCTTTAGGTCTGACGGGGGGACAGTCCTCGCCAGGCAGAGGTTTTGCTATTGGCCCCAAACAGCACCAGCTGGATCCCTGCGATTCACGAGGGCGAGCGAGGTAGATGGCTGGCAGCGCCCGCTCTGGCCGTCCGGGTGGACCGATCACAGAGCCAACTGCCGGCCAGATTGCCGAGCGCAGAGCTTTAATGAAATAACTGGCCTGATTAGGTCTCTCGCCACGTTAGGTACTGGCCGCAGCCAACGCGGGTTTCCGACATCCGCGCTAATTAGCATTTACAGCGCTGTGGCATCTGGCTGCTCCAGCCAAGCGCGTCCTGGTCTCGCGGTCATTAGCGTGGCGAAGCCCCCACCCCGTCTGCGTCATGAGCATTGGGGGTTTGGGTGCACGCGGTGTGTCCCCAGGGACCCGGGGTTTCAAACTTGCTTGTTGTGCCCTAGCCCGAATTACGCTTGGAAAGAACGCAAGTAGCTGGAGTATGAATTTTTAAAGGATGGAGAAGGATCTAAGCCAATGTAATTAAGGTCCTATCCGGGGTCATCAATACGGTAGGGCCAGCAGTGTTTGTGGAGCAAAGGGAAGGAGGTAGCAGTGAGGACACTGGACCCGTGATCAGAAGGCTCTGAACCCTAGAGAAGCAAGATGGTTGTTACATGCCCCTCCTCATACGCATGAACAATCACATGGGCAGTCCTCCACATGAAGGTGGCAAGGGTGGCAGTGTAGCATAGTGGTAAGGAGCAGGGCTTGCAACCAGAAGGTTGCTGGTTCCACTCTGTGCCGGGGCACTGCTGCTGTACCCTTGGGGAAGGTACTTAGCCCAGAACTGCCTCAGCAAATATCCAGCTGTGTAAGTGGATGGCATGTAACGGTTGTAACCCATGTAAATTGCTCTGGATAAGAACGTCTGCTAAATGACATTAATGTAATGTAACGAAGGGGAAAGTCACGCTGGCTTTTGCGTGTCTTCTGCTTCTCCTGTGCCCTTTGGCAAGCAAACCTCTGTTGTAACGCAGAGGAGCTCTGGTCGATACGGAGTGGAGAAACTGTGGATCGGTCCGGGCACGCCCCAAACAGGAGCGCAAACGTGGGCTGGCCCATCAGAGGGAGAGTGAGCGGCTCCAAGTAATGAGCCTGGCATTCTGGCATCCATCTTTTTTATGCGCCCGTTACCGACAGAGCTACAGAAGGATGTGGATGTTCAACAGACATATTTCTCCTTTCTGTAAGAGGAGAAGATTAAAACGTGATTGCATTTTTTTTTCCCATTTATGTCGCTCTATTCATTCCCCTTTGGGAGTTTTTTTTTTTTTTTTTTTTTAAGTTATGGGGTTTTTTTATGGTGAATTTTATGTATTTATAATAATCTTACTGTCAGTGATTTATTTCGGCACGGTGTTATTTTCATTGCATTACAGGCTGAGATAATTCTACCTTGGGAATGTGGAGTCGGTTCATTTCTCAGTGACACGCTGTAGAGGACTGTGGCCTCTGGGCAGACCGCAGAAAGAGACACTGGGGTTGAACAGAGGCCAGAGGAAGTAGCTGCCACGTAGCGTGATGTCACGTGTCAATGCCTCGGACAAATAAGTCCCTCCCACTCGGTTCTGACCCGGCCGCGGGAACGTACGTCACTGGAGACTAATCAACGAGCTCACACCCCAAAAAAGGAAGGAAAAAAACACATGCATAGATTATGGGAGTTTATTTTGAACGTATTTGGGCAAAGAATGACACTGGTGGAAAAAGCAGGTGATTTGTCATACAGATGAAGGGTTTGACTTCCCCTTTTCTCACACTGCCTCATTCCAGTCGAACCCCGGGGAAGACTGTGCGTGGGCCTGCTCGGTCAGTGAATTTTCTGGAATACAGTTTCTCTGAGAAGCTTACATCCTCTCTGCTCTTTTTGTCCCCTGGAAGTGTGTGAGTTTTTTGCTGCTTTCCAGCGACAGCGTCTTTATCTAAATATAGACAAGCAAAGGGGGCCTTTTTTTCCCAGCAGCATATGTGCTATGAGTACAGAACATTACAGGGAATTACGACACCCTGCAGGTGCGGGCCTTTGATGATGTTATTGGACGAGAGAGAAAATTTTCACTCACCTCAAGTAGCCCTGTGTGATGGCGAGCGTGTGTGGCCTCTTTATCTGAGAGGATCGCTTTATTGGCATGAAATACGGTACACTACATATTGCCAAACCGTGAGTAAAACGAATGTACAGTACAGTAACATCCAGTAATAAACATTTACAGGTATGAAAAACAACACAATTGGTTTTCTCTTTTTGTTTATCTGTTTCTCTGTAAAATGTTATAAACTATATGATCTATATGACAGCTCTGTCTCTCCCTTTTAGTATTTCTTTCTCTTTCTCTCCCCTCTCTCTCACTCTTCCTTTCTCTCTGTATCTTTCTCTCCCTCTCTCTTTCTCTGTCTCTTTCCTTCTCTCCCTCTCTTTCCTTCTCTCCTTCTTTCCTTCACACTCTCCTTCGCTCTCTCTTTCTCTCCCTCCCTCTCTCTTCCTTTCTCTTTCTCACACACACTGTCTCCCTCCCTCTCTCTCTCTTTCTTCTCTCTCCCTCTTTCTCTGTACCTCTCTCTCCCTTCTGTTGTTTCCTGGACTGTGTGTGTGCGCGCGTGTGTGTGTGTGCGCGTGTGTGTGTGTGCGTGCGTGTGTGTGTGTGTGTGTGTGTGCGTGCGCGTATGTGTGCGTGCGCACGTGTGTGTGTGCGCATGTGCATATGTGTTTGTGTGTATGTGAGTGGGAGAGTGTGTATATAAGTGCGTGTGTGTGCGTGTGTATGAGTGTGTGTGTTGTTTTGGTTTTCTCCCCTCGTGGGCGCATGTGGAGCCGCTGCACCTGGAGGAAGTCTGTGCCGCGGCTGTGATAGATGAGCCCCTCCGTGGAGCTCCTGACCACTCTGACCCCTCGACCCCCATACGGAGCGAGTTTAACGGCCCTTCAGATAAAGGAAATGAAGAGGAGACGGCTTGTGAGCTGACGCCATCCGTCAGTGTCGTTTCCACAAGGGGGGGCAGGGGCAGTGGGGACAGGAGTGGAGTGTTCTGCAGGGGGAGGTTAGTATTGGGGTGCTGAGGGTTTGGGGTGAAAGAAGTTACATGACTGAGGAGATGATATTTTATATTACATTGATGAAAGTGTTCTAACTATCTGTGGGGGACAGGATGCGGTCTGAGGAGATGGGCCTGAGGCCTGTGGCGGGAGGAGGCCCGGTGACATTACATTACGTTACATTATTGCCATTTTAGCAAATACTCTTACCCCGAGCGACTTACATAGGCTGCAGTTTTTATATGCTACCCATTTATGCAGCTGGATATTTACTGAGTCAATACTGGGCGAAGTACCTTGCCCAAGGGTACAGCAGCAGTGCTCCAGGGGGGAATCGAACCGGCAACCTTTCGGTTATGAATCCTGCTCCTTACTATGCTGCACTGCTGCCCCATTTTAGGGAGAAAGGGAGGTAATTATTGAGGGGTACGGAAACAGGGTCTTGGGGAATGTTGATTTACTCCAGGGACAGCCCTGGTGGACCCCCCAGAATCACAGTGTGAGATGGGGGGGGTGGTGTTTTTGGAGCGGGGTGGCTGTGTGTGTGTTGGGGGCGAGGGGTGAGGGGGTGAGGGGTGACGGGCACAGACAGAGGCAGCCTCCTGCTCTGTCACTGTGCCGGATCAGCTCGGGGTCCCCTCTGAGTCTGCACACATGACACGCTCTCAAAGCGTGACACAGACTGTATCAGTGCAGCAGCAGAGAGAGAGGACAGAATGATGGACAGACATGCATGGAGTCCTGGCGGGGCAGTGTATGGAGAGAGAGAGAGAGAGAGAACGAGACATATAGAGAGCGATATAGAGAGAGATGGACAGAGCTGTGTGGAGCCCTGCTGGGATAGTGTATGGAGAGAGAGAGAGAGGAAGAACGGAGTTGAGTATCACACTTCACATCTCGTCATACACAGCACAACGCTGAGAGACAGCCCGGGGAGCAAGCTGGAGAGAGGCAAACTGGCAAAAGAACTCGCACAGAGTCAGGCAGGAGTGAACGCATGCATGGGTGTGTGTGTGTGCATGCACGCGTATGCATGTCTGTGTAACAGTAGGAGAGTATCAGGAGTTTAGAGTACACGTGTCTTCCGGTAGATGTGTATGAGCATTCAAGAGTATGTATGGCTGTGTGTTCATACCTGTGTTCATTGGTTTATTCACACACTTTTCCGAAGGGTCTTTGTTCATGTATATTTGGGTGACTCACACATGCATAAAATGCTGTCCTCAGATAAGAGGTAACTTGTGCTTTCTCATCAGTTTGGAGAGGTGTGATAAGGCTAGTCACGCTACCTGTTCCAGCAACAGCTCCGCACATGAGACTGCACAGGAAAGGCCCACTGGGTTCTCTTTGATCCATCCCAGACTGGACCACCCCCTCTCCTCTGAACCCCCCGCACCACCCCCACCACCCATTACTGTCGAGAACAACCAGCAGGCTGTTTGCGGACGGTGTTTTCGCTGGGCTAGCACACAGCGGCCGATGCGTCCTAATGCAGCTAATTATCCACAGAGTGTAAGATGAGGGATTATAGCCCCGAGGACCTCGAGGAAACTTCAGCTCAGGCAACAGAGAAGCGCCTCTCCCCACTCCGTCGTTAATTAGGATAGCTCGTTAAGGCGCCGGCGGTGACGGCTCAACCCCCCACCTCCCCCAAACACGGCATTCCCCATTGTTCCTCCATCCCTGCTCTGCAACGTTTGTAAAATGAAGAAAAAAAATCTGGTCGCTCACATCTGGCGCTGTTCTTAATGAGCTGCGACTTCAAGGCCTCTGCGGTTTTTCGTGTGCTTGTCTTGCATTTAAAGGAAGCACTTATTTCTGAAAGATTTCAGGGTTGTGTTATACACACACACGCACATACACACACAAATAAACACACCTAGGTTTACTTCCTACAAGATAAACAGTAGTTTATCCGTGTCTTTATGGCAGTACAACCAGATGGTGCTTCACTAGGTTTTTGTAAGGTGAACATGATATCATTATATAGTTTGTATATATTATATATTACATATTATATATGGGACAGCAGTGTGGCATGATGGTAAGGAGCAGGAATCGTAACAAAAAGGTTTCTGGTTTGACTTCCCATTGGGACACTGCTGTTGTACCCCTAGGCAAGGTTCCCAACTATGTGAGTTGCACTGGATAACAGTCTGCTAAATGACAATAATGGAAGTGTAGCTTTTTCTCTTGTGGTCCTCCATGCAGTGGAATCAGGGGCAGGAGAGTAGTGTTCGGGAGAGAGGCAGGGCTTGTAAAGTGAGAGTTGCAGGTTTGATTACCCGCTGGGCTGCAGCTGGTGCACTGTTGGGGCAAGCTAACCAAAATGGCCAGAGTAAACGCCTGGCTGTGTAAATGGGTAACATGTAAAAACCTGAGAGCGTGTGCTCACGGACTATGTAATATAATATAGTAGCCATATCAAAACACCAGGCAGTCCCAAATGTATGTCCACCCAAAAATGAACAGCACACTCCAGTTGGACATGTGTCCAAGGACAGTGGAAGAAGTAATGCAGCTACTTCACACCACAAGGGACGTTGTGAGGAAACCACAAGTTCTCGGATGATAGAGGTTTCCCACAATTTCAGTAATGCTCCTCTCACTGGTGGTCCAGATCCACTGACCCTGTTGAATGGACTCAAATTCCATGCAGCTGCCTATCATAATCTTCATTGCTCTTATTATGTCTGACAGGAGAACAAAACTCCAGGCCCCTCAAGAAAACACAGCCTCATAAATATTTAAAGTGTTTGTGTTTCCTTTCCTCAAACAGTCTCATTTTTCTGTAGTTTTCTGTTATTTCTCCGTGAGTTTTGTTTTCGTTCCCTTTCTTCGTTCCCAGTTTGTGTCTGCAATTCTCAAGGGCCATCCTTCTGGAACACAAATTCTCTGTAACGCGATGACAAGCCGACAGAAAGACTAGTCTGAAGTATCGGAACCGTCCCTCTGTCTTCAACTAAGAATCAAAATAGCGCCGCCGGTGCTGGTCCGGATGGCTTTAAGCCTACAAACATCTTAAAGGAATCTGTTGAGGGGAGGTGACACAGCATTGGCCTTTATCTGCTTTTGACAGAGGCGGGGGAAAATATTTATTTTCCTCATTTACATTTGTATATTCTCACCTTTTTGAAAGGAATTTTGAAGAAGTGTGGTGATGGTGTGCCGCAGTGGTTTGACTAATAGACGTGTAACCCGGAGTTTGTGTGTTCAGTTCCCAGGTATTGTGCTACTGCTGTGCTCCCAAGCAAGCCATTTAACCTGAACCACTTTAGCTAACGTCCAGCTGTGGAATTGGCCAATATGTTGTAATGCAAGCTATGTAAGCTCTCTCTCTCTCTCTCTCTCTCTCTCTCTCTCTCTCTCTCTCTCTCTCTCTGTCTCTCTGTCTGTCTCTCTCTCTCTCTGTTCTGCTCTCTCTCGCCTCTCTCTCTCTCTCTCTCTCTCTTTCTCCCTCTGTCTCCCTCCCTCTCCCTCCTCTCTCTCTCTCTCTCTCTCTCTCTCTCTCTCTCTCTCTCTCTCTCTCTCTCTCTGTCACTCTCTGCCGCTCTCTCTCTAACCCTGCTTTAATGTGAGGGATAAATGGAAAACGAACGTTAACGGGAGTCGTTTCGCTCTTTCTCCCACAGCGCGGCGGTGGGCGTCGGTTTCTACGGAAACAGCGAGACCAACGACGGCGTCTACCAGCTGACCTACTCCCTGTACAACGCCAACCACACGCTGGGCGGCGTCGATAACCTGGTAGGTGGCGTGGCGTGGTGAAGCACGCGGCGATGAGCGGGCGTGTCCCCGACACGTGCAGTTCTCTCTGCGTGCAGGATCATTTCGATCTCCTCCTGCCACGTGGCCATTTTAGGATCCCAAGGCTTGCGTTTCTGCCCCTCTGCTGGTCCGGTGACATTTTGGAATTGAGTTATGCCTTGTATTTCCTTTCTCTCTGCCCCCCTCTCTCTCTCCCCTATTTCACTCTTTTCCTCCCCTATGCTCTCTTTCTGTCCTTTCTTTTTCTGTTCCTCACACACCTCTCTTTCTCTCACTCTCTTACTTTTGTTCTGTCTCTCCCTCTTCTCCTGTCTGCGTTATCTGGCACTGCATGAGAGATGTCCCCAGACTTTGAGATGTTTGCCCGGAGGCCGTCCTGCGAACTAGAACTGAACATTTTCATAATGATATCGTAATTTTCACTTTATTTGCAGCTTGTTCTCACACTGCATATTATGCACTTTTAAGCACATGCATATTTTAAGCACCCCACACCATTGCGTCGCATGTGTAAGCGCCTGCACCACTGCACCACTGTGTCTCTGTGATGGTGCACCTGGACACCTTGGGAGGGGTGTCTCCTACTAAACTATAAAAAAAAAAATGTCTCTGTCTTCAAGAATCATCTGAAGACACAGCTCTTCCGCTCTCACCTGAGCACCTGAAACACTTCCCTCCCTAAAGGAACTTCTCATGACCAAAACAATCTCCTACTAAACTATAAAATAATTTTTTTTTTTAAATCGTAATGGTTTAACACACTTGTTAGCTTGACCTGCTAGTTTGTACCTTGCCTTGCCAACCATTGAAACCTGGTCATGCAGCGCTTCTAATATTGTTGACTCCATACGGTTTTTCGCTTGTTTTGTATTGCACCTCACTTGTAAGTGGCTTTGGATAAAAGCGTCTGCCAAATGAATAAATGTAAATGTAGGTGTTTCCTTAGAAGTGTTTCAGAAGCAGAACCCTAGGTTAGACCCCCTCTATAGGATACCAAGAGCACATTAATCACCTCAGAATGACCAGAGCTACATAGCTGGGCTTCCAATAGTGCACAGCAGTATTGTCTTCCGAAATCTGAGCAATGCTTTAATTATCTTATTTGTAGAGCAGTTGGTATAGCCCAGCAAATGGTCATCCCAACCAACCGACAGCAGAGCTCTTAGTGGTAATTCCTGCTTTCACGCCCGCTGTATTAAATGCAGCTCAGCCCAGTTATGGGCAAAACACTTTCCCTGGGGTTTAATCATCGGGGACAAACGCTGGGTACCCTTTTAAGGTTGGCATGGAAACGTGGCCCCCAGTGACGGGCAGACCTTTCCTGGTACTTAGACGAGGTGCTCCAGACGCCCCCCCCCCAAAAAAACAACAGAGTAGGGACAGACAGGGGGGTGTGGGGGGGGTTAGACGGGGGGTGACTGCGACAGACTAAGAACACTTCAGTTTGTTTTTGTTGCTTCCATAAATGCACCCCCCCCCTTTCCTCGCATATCCCACTTCCACTTCTCTCTCAAGAGAGAACCCTTTATGGAACACACACAAAAAAAAATCTGCAGACTTCTCTCGGTCCGGCGCGTCTATTTTTATCCTCCCGTTTTAAGTGCTTAGTCCCGCCGATGACACAGAGACGCTGAAATCCCGCTATATCTGGCGATTCACACACGCTTTTTTTTTTTTTCTGTCTGTAAAAAGTCACAGGAATTAACCGCGGCGTGATTTCAGAGCAGATGCGCTGCACTCCACAGACAGCGTGCCACTGCCCAGGGTAAAGAGGTGGGGTCGGGCTGGTGTGAATGCCCTCCTATCCCAGTCTCCGCCTGCAAGTGAATGAACAAGTGGAGGTTGTCGCGGAAGCCCCACAGGTTTATGGGGGGAAGGGTGAATCAGATATTTTAAGCTGTCTCTCTCTCTCTCTCTGTCTGAATGTCTGTCCCTACTTTGCCTCCCAACGGGATGGCAGATTAGGCTGGCTGGTCGGGCTGCCACCATCAGCATGAGATTCCGAATACATATACCACCCCCCCCATCCAAAACCCCACCCCCCACCCCTGTTCCCCGAGGGGCGGGAGGTCTGATCTGATGGTGTAAGTGCGAGAGGGTCTGGGTGGCTGCAGTAAGCACCACGGAAGAGCCGGGATTAACGCTCTGTCTGCATTAATGGGGATTAATGCACTCACATCCACCCCAGTCAGAGCTGTGCAAGCCCCCTCACACACACTAACATACGCACATGTACACGCACACGCGCACACACACACACACACACACACACTCACATACATACTTACATAAGCCCACATATACATGCTCACATACAGTACATGCACACATCTTCGCATTAATGGGATTTAATGTATTCATATCCATCCTACTCAGAGCTGTGACTCGTGCATGCACTCACACACACACACACACACACACACTCACACATGCACACTCGTAAGCATGTGCATACTGTATGTACACATGTGCATACATATGAACGTATAGGTACATATGTACATACGCATACACGTACATGCTCACACACACACACACACTCACATGTACAGATATATGCAGAAATATACACATGCGCACACACAAATACATATTCTGCATCAATGGCGATTAACATATTCATATCCATCCCACTCAGAGATATGATGATATGCACCCCTCACACACATGCTTACATGTGTGCATGCACACACAGACATACGTACAGACGTGCATTTGTACACTCATATTTACAAACACATGTAAGTGCATATGCATACACATTCACATATGCATGCACAGTAACACACACATACACAAACATGAAAATATTTACACACACTCACATGCGCGCGCACGCACACACACGCATCCACTAGCACCAGACAGGTGCAGTGCCACCATTGCACCTGAATCCATCAGCAGGTCAGAGTTTTAACAAGTTGACTCTGTGATGAAATATGACACCATCAGTCTAACCACAGAGCACTTTGTTCTGCTGCTGAAAGGACAGTTTCCAGACTGTCCAGAGTTTTTATTTAGGATTCAGAATCGGACCAGAGGCATTGTGAAGCGTCATCTCAAAACACTGGGACGCATCAGTGATTCTCATTCTGAATAAGACCATACAGGCAGCATACGGCCCTTGCAAAGACTGCGGGTCGCAGAGGCACCCTCTCTGTACTCCAGGACTTCTGCAGCCGGCACTAGTGGCTCATTGTAAGGTCATACAAAATGGCTGAATAATTTTAAAAAGAGTGGTCAGACGTGGGCAGGGCCAGCGAACTCTTTGCTGAGCGAAACCTGGATGGGACAGCATTCTAGCAGAAATGGCCTCATCTGATCTGTCCTGGAGAGAGAGGGGGAGGGAGAGAGAGAGAAAAGAGAGAGAGGGAGAGAGAGAGAAAAGAGAGGGAGAGACTGGTACGGAGTCTGGAAAGAAGCTGTGTCAAATACACAAGAGTGTAAAATTCGGTGAGCGACTCCGGCGTAGGCTGCCCCGCTGAGAGCGTGAAAAATAACAGGCTGAATAATAAAAATCACAGCGTGCCGGTTTTCAAAGAGACAGTGGGAAGAGGCTCGTTATAGCGGGAACACGCACCATGCGGGGTTTTCCCTCCCCGCACGCCTAGCCCGGGGGTGCCGCTGTGCATGCTGGGATAGATTATGCGCGATGGAGGACCTCCTGCAGCACAAAGCCCCCCGTTGTGAGTCGCGCAGAGCTCGGGCAGGGACATCCACAGTCAGCCGTGAGCCCCCTAACAAAGGCCTTTGAAGCTGGCGGCTCTGGAACAGGCTAGGGGCTCCCTGATTGGCCGAGGGCAGTCGGTTCCGTGTTCCAAACTCCGCTGTGGGAACAATGAGTGCAGTTGGCTTTTGCTCCGCACAGGCGCCTCTCTCTCTCAGTGCACTCTTTAGAAATTGATTACAGCCAAAGCAGTAATATCTGCAGAAAGCTGGACAGCCCTTTCTGAGACCTCTTTGTCTGACTGTTCCTTGTTGTTCTTGTTTTTTTTTTTTTAATTTTGGAGCTGAAGGCGCTCCTTTTGTTCCCCGCACCTTGCCCCCCTCACGTCTCCCAGTTCCCCCTAGCTGTGATTTAAATTAGCAATCGTTGTCACACTGAGAAGCCTAGATTTGGAGTAACAAACATCAGGACCAGAGCCTTGAAAAAAAACTGCCTCTAAATGTAATGGGATTTCCTGTGAAGAGAAGAGGCAAAACAAAAAATGTAAACGGCTTTTGAAAGCATACCTCTATTGTGTAATCTAAAGGAAATCCCATCCAAACTCTCAACACTCAGCTAAAAATACCGCTGTTCCTCTGGCCCCTGATGCGGGATTGAAACGATGGTATTTCGACGGGAGGTCTTTGTGTTTGCCTGCGTGGGTCAGTCGGAGAGCATTCGAGCGAGAGCGCCAAGGTGTTCCCGGCACCCGCTTCCCGCCGGCGATGTAATTATAAACGCATCGCTCTTGGGCCGTTTGCGGAAGCTCCTCCCGTGAGCGCGTTCAGCGACCCTGTCCGGGAGGGATGGGGGTGGGAGGCGAATTCTTCTCTGCATCTTCCCTTTCAAACAAACATCTTTCTTGTCCATTCCCGATGGCGTAAACAGAGAGAGAGATGCTGAAAAACTTCAGAAAACTGGCCTCGGTAAAAAAAAAAAAAAAAAAAAAAGCTGTCAGGCTGTTTTTGAAGGCATTTCATCATTATGAGCAGAGACAGGCTGGTCGGCCTCTCGTGATTAATGCTGAGTTGAAAGTAAAGTGAATTCAAAACCAGGTTTGTTGTTCCTCCGCGGAGGAGCACTTGCCGGAGAGTGTGGCAAAGCTCCACTTTGGGCACAGCGGGCCAGAAGGTGGTTCGCGTTCGATACTTGATGTGAGTGATGGAGTTCCTCAAATTTACGGCCCTTTTTCTTGCTCTATAGGTCTCTCTCCCACCTCCTCCTGCACGGATCAGCCGATAAGCTGTCATTTTTAGCGTTCTCTCAGTTCCTCCCCACCTCACACCCCCCCCACCTTTATGCTTCACCATGCAACTCTCTGGCAGTCCTATGGGCCCGCACAGAACATTTCAGCCTGTATATTCAGCACCGAAAAAGAGCGTGAACATTTTTTTTTTTTCAAATTCTACACCTCTTTTTAACAAGCCAGAATCCATATTCAAATGTCAAGATAGAGAGGTGTCATGGTTTTTTTTTTTTTTTTTTTTGTTTGTTTTTGGAGGGTGGCGGAGAGGGGATATGGCAGGGGGAGGGGGGAAGGGGCGCATGTTCAATTTCACGGCTGAAATCACACATTCAAATCATTTAATTGAAGCCGGTTTTTTTTTCCCACCCCTCTCCAAAGCAGAGGCAATCATCGGCGGAGCAAAGCTCAGATTGGAATCGGCTGGGAGCTCTGAAGACAAGCAGTAACGTGTCCGCGCCTCTCGAAAAAAGAGCGAAACCCCGACCGTGCCATAACCCTCCCTCCTGCCCCCCCACCCCCGCAGATAAGAGCTCTGTGAAATGCATCGTGGCTCAGATTTGGGGGACGATGGCGATACACTGCGGAGCTTGCCCCAATCGATGCGGGCCTCTGTTCGCTTCCTCCCTTGGGGGGACCTGTAGATAAGATTCCCATGATCCCGAGCTCAGATAAGCCACTTCCCAGCCGTGATCCCATCTGCTAGGTATGAACGGTTAACTGGAAATCCCCCATAATTCCCTGGGACAATAAAATAAGAATGGGAACAGATTTGTCTCCTGCTGTGGAATTTCGCTGTTGTTACTCCTCTGCCAAAGCCTACTGTCTCTCTCCCTTTTACCCTCTCTCTGTCTCTCTCTCTCTCTCTCCATCTCTCTCTGTCTCTCTCTCTCTGTCTGTCTGTCTCTCTCTCTCTGTCTCTCTTTCTATCTTTCTATCTTCGATTCTGTAGAAAAGTCATGGTCGCTGTGGCGCGGTGTGCTGTAGAAGTCGCAATGCCTAAATTGCGTACCAGGGATGGTCATGGTCTCAAATGTAGGACCCAGTTCTGGCATCCATCGAGAAATTTCCCTGCCTGAATTGCTCAAGTGCAGAGAAACAATTAATTATAGGGAGTCCTCCATTTAATTTAATGGGAAATTATGGACAAGCAGAAAGGTGGGCATTAAAGGAAAATGATTGATAACTTTTGACAAACGGTTGTTTATTTTGCCTCAGCTACCCCTCCCCATGCTCTCTCGCTTTTAATTTCCTTTTCCTTTTTCTGTCTCTCCTGCTCTCTCCCCCCCATCTCCTTTCTCTCTTTCTCTCTCTCTCCTCCCCCGGACTCCTCAATGAGCACAAAACCTTTTCGGCAACCCCCCTCGGCGTCCCCCTCGTACAATGCGGAGCAGTCAGCGAGCGGGCTTACGAAAGCCAAACAACCCCGGTTTAATGAAGTCAGTCGCCGTTTTTTTCCACCACTCTTTTTAATTATCAAATACCTGAAGCCCTGTCAACAAAACGTTTGCCTGGTGAAACCGGGGCTGTTTGTCATGCTAAGCAGATTCCCTCCCTAGCGGAGTTAATACTGTGAGAAAAGAGAGAAAGGGAGGGAAAAGAGGCATCAATGCCCTGTGGGGGGAGTGATGGCTCAGACTTCCTGCAAAAGCTCTTTCTCCTTTTTTTTTTTTTTTGTCTCAGACGGTCACACTAAGATCGGTGTTTTTTTATTTATTTTTTTTGTCCTGGTCCACCGTGCTCCCTGCTCCCACGTTCTGTCTCTCCTTCCCCCTCCCACTCTCCCGACATTACTCACGCGAGTCAGCCTCGTTCCCCAGGAGACGACAAGAGAGAGATGCAGACCAGCCGTTCCTCTGCCTTCACTCACCACTCAAAAACTGTTGGCTTTTACTTCAGCACCAACACATGGACACGCACGCACACATACGTGTACAGACACACACACGCTGAGATACACACAGATATACACACAGACACATTTGCTTATGTATAAACATGCAAACGCCCAAACACGCACACACATGAGCATGCGTGTGCACAGGCCGTACACATATGTATGCACACAGGTGAACGCATATAGGCTCATACACACAAATACATGCTCCTAAACCTGCAACCACATAGACAAAGACACACATTACAAAGACATGCATACATGGGCACAGATGTATGCACACACACACATACACACACACTCTCACAAGCTTGCTGACATGCTAACTCAAACATTCTGTCCCCCACAGTAGGTTGAAGCTAAGTCAAACATGCTTGTGGTAGATTGGCTGACCTTTTTTCGTATTTTTTCGTAGCAGAAATGTCACAGCATACAGGCGGTGTTCCTCCGCCATCACTGGGTAGGCCTCCTCTCGTTGTTCAGTGAAAGCCGTTCTCCCGGCCCAAATGAACCCCCAGGAATATACAGAACCAATACACTGCGCCCCAGGCATTCTCTCCCCTTTTGAGGAACACTACTGAAAACACACGCAAATGTCACGAGAGGAAATGGAGTAGACTCAAACTCAGCGACTGTGTTTTTATCCATGGTTAATAGGCAAGGAAGTGAGTCCAGTGCTGGATTGCTGAAGCAGGAAGTGGGGCGGGGCTTCATCAGAAAGGAACACATGCCAATGAGCATGCTGTGGAGGAGGAGCCTAATGACATCACAGTCAGGGCAGTTTGGTGTAGCGCATGGGGGTGGATGATGATGTCGCCAGTCCACACCCGCCCCCTCTGACATGGCGAATTTCTCACCCCCCCCCCAGGTGAGTGGCACTATGGGCAGCATGCAGAGCGGGCTGAAGCAGCACCTGTCCCGGCTGGACGAGATCCTGGCCACGCGCCTGGACTACGTGCAGACCCTGCGCTTCATGCAGCAGATGGCCGACAACATCATCAAGCAGCTGGTGGGCCTGCCCGACTGGGACCAGGTCAAGGTGGACCTGGCCGCCCTCGCCGACCAGACCAGCCAGATGGAGTACTACAGGTGAGGGGGGTACAGCAGGTGAAGGGACGGGGGTAATAGTGGTGAGGACAGGGGTAATAGAGTAGAGGAGAGGAGGTAAAAGAGATGAGGAGAGGGGGTAATAGAGGTGAGGAGAGGGGGTGATAGAGATGAGGAGAGGGGGTAGTACAGGTAGGGAGGGAGGGGTAATAGAGGTGAGGAGAGAGGGGTGGTACAGGTGAGGAGGGAGGGGTACTAGACATGAGGAGAGTGGGTAGTATAAGTGAGAAGAGGGGGGCTCTACCAGTAAAATGTGTGGGGTGGTATGGCTGAGCATTCGAGTACTACAGGTGAAGGGAGTAGTACAGGTAGAAAGTGTGGAGTACTACAGGAGAGGGGAGGGGCCTACAGCAGGTAGGTAGTGGAACACTCGTGTGATACTACAGGTGAGGAGTAGAACAGTATAGAAAACTACGGGTGAGCAGCTTGGAGATAAAGACTGAGAGAGACGTGCTCGTCCTCCTGATGTGCACAGGGGTCACCGACACCCTTGTGCGTACACGCATCTGTCTGAAGAGGGCGGCGTTTCCCTCTGTAGGTCAGTGCCGCGGAGATGTGATACAAGGAGATATTGGGGAGATATCGATGAAGGGGCAGTGTTTCATGCAGCAGGAGCTCGGCCCGGCATCGACCGGAAACTCAATCCCTCCTCCCCCCCGGCTCCACGCTGGGTGTAGCTCCGTCCTGATTAAATACGGGCAGCTCTAAACGCCTGGTCCTGCCCCACTGCTTACCCTCCGCAGAGTCACTGTTCAGACTGTAATGAGGCAGCCCCCCCCCGTCTCGATAAAGAGCCGGGAAAGGCAAGGTGTTTCGTCTCCTTTCTCAGTGATTAGTTACGCCTTTGGTTTAGGAATACAGATGAGGAATCTGTCTCCAGCAGCTCTGGCTCCAACGCTCGGACGCTCGCGGTTCGGTAACCCGACACACCGAGTGACCTCCTCGCTCTGGCGGTGTGTAACGGTGACACTGTCACCACGGTGTCACTGCAGCGTTTTGAGAATGTGACGCGCTGGCGTGGAAACCCACCGGACTGACGCCCCGGGGTGCCCTCTGGGGAGCGGTTAAATTAGGAATGTGTGAACTTGCCCTGGCCCTGGCTGTGCTGCTCCGGCCAGCGCTGCAGCCAGTGGCGGGGCTGGAAAGTCCCAGGTGGGCGTGGTTATGCATGCCTGCGCTTGCCCCACACTATGAGAAACAAGCAGCCAGGGAGAGAGGGGAAACTGGGCCAATACCCCCAGCACAGGTTTTGCAGCATTAAATATTCAGCAGTATGGATTTTTCGCATTAATTATTAACCGTCTGGACTGGGTCCCGAGCCGGAGCCAGGAAGTGACCACAACAGGCCAGGCAGATGGATGTGCGATGCGCACACACACACACACACACACACACACACACACACACACACACACACTCTCTCACTCTCAGTCACACACACACACAAACATGCTCCCATGCACACACACTCACACACACACACACACACACACAGCAGAGAAACACACACGCAAACACCACAGATTTCCCCCCAGACAGAAGGGCTTAATTAAATGCCTTAGATGTGGACATGAGCCAGCTGATTTGAATTAGCCTGTAAAAAAAAACCCTTGGTTGTTTTCCTTTGATTCTATGAAGCAATGATGCAGTTTTCCCTCCCTCCTCTAGGTGGCTCACTTACCTGCTGCTGCTGATTCTGGACCTTGTGATCTGCCTGATGGCTTGCCTTGGACTGGCCAAGCAGTCTCGCTGGCTGCTCACCACGTGAGTGCTCACTGAATTAGACTGTGTCCATTTTTTTATCTCTCTACAGATACTTCAAGAGGCTGGCATTACTGGGGCGAAGGGTCATGCCGCTCAGCCATGCCTGTTGGCCTACTTGACTCATAGCCGTATATTTTCCTGAGAAGAGAAATGATATGCATTCCACACATCTTCACTCGTTTTGTGTGTGTGTGTGTGTGTGTGTGTGTGTGTGTGTTTTTTTAGGATGGAATTGCAGTGTTTTTTCATCACCGCTCAGTGCCACAGTGTAGCACAATGGTAAGGTGCAGGACTCGTAACTGAAAGGTTGCCGGTTTTGCTTCCCCCGCTGGGGCACTGCTGCTGTACCCTCGGGCGAGGTACCTAACCCAGAATTGCCACAGTACATATCCAGCCGTATAAATGGGTAACATGGAAAAATTGTAACCTATGTCAGTCTGGATAAGAGCGTCTGCTAAAAGCCGATAATGTAATGCAGTGTAACCAGTGAGCTCAGACTGTATCTGTAGAGAGAAGCTGGTTAGATGATTATTTTTTTACAGAGGAATCCTTCATGGGCATGTTGGCACACAAGCCCCCATCGCTCGCTGCCTTCCCTGGTAATTCAGTCACAAGCCATTCAGGTATCCGTAGTCTGTAGCTGCAACGATTTCCTCTGTGGCTGCCCCCCCCCGATGAACCGATCCACAGGGCATGAAATGCATACAGCGGTGCTTAACCAGGCGGAGGACTCCCTGTCTCTCCGCATCAGCTACTGAGACCAAAGAGCAGCGAGGGGACGGGGGACGGGGGGCTGGGGGACTGTAGGGAGGGGGGTCGGGCCCCCCGCCGCGTCATACACACACAATGCGCTAATGAGTCAAACAGAGCGTTCCGCTAGCACGCCGCGGCGGCCACTAGCCTGCGAGGCCCATGGGGCCTGTGGTCCTTCCCCCCCCAGCTCTCTGCGTTCGAGGCGGAGACTCGCGTGGCAGTCCCCGGGCCGGAGTGAGGCTGCCCTGATACGAGGGTCCTGCGGAGGCCTGGTCTTTTCGAGGCAGCGAGGAGAGGGAGGGGAATGAAGGGAAGAGTGGTGCAGAGAGTTTGGAGATGGCGACAGCCCCCTGTCACCATGCTGATCAGGTGGACCCTTATAGCTGCTCTCTCTCTGTCTTTCTCTTTCTCTCTCTCTCTCTGTCTCTCTCTCTCTCTCTCTCTCTCTCTCTCTCTCTCTCTGTCTCTGTCTTTCTACCTCTCTGTATCTCTCTCTGTCTCGGTCTCTCTTTGTCTTTCTATCTCTCTGTCTTTTTATCTCTCTCTGTCTCTGTCTCTCTCTCTCTCTCTCTCTCTCTCTCTCTCTCTCTCTCTCCCTCCCTCCCTCCCTCTCTGTCTCCTGGAGCTCTGAGTGGCTCTGATGAACTCTGCAGGGCCAGTGGACTCTGTGCCAAGCATTTCTGGGGGTCACAGAAGACAAGAGGTGAACTTAACATTGCATTCAGCTGGATTCAGCGCTGTGGGAGAGGTATTCAAAGGTCCCTGCCTCTGTCAGACTACTCAGATAGTGGCCTTGTGGTTTGAGTGTCCATCCTAATGCTGAAAGGTTGAGAGTTTGGTCCCCAACTGAGTCATTACAAAGGTTTGAAAAATGGTGCCTGCTGCCTGTCTTCTAGGTGCTCACCATTAAAAGAGATGGATTGTGGGTAGAGGCACTGTTCATCAGTTTTTTTTTCCTTTTTTTATGAAAATGGGGACAAGATCTGTTCCTATAAAGCACCAAGGCTTGACCCAGCCTCCTGCCCATCAAGGTGGCCTGCACCCAGGGGAGCCTCCACAGGAGTCCCAGGCTTGTGTTTTACATCCCACCCCCAGTAGGCCAGGACTCTCTTTCACGTGGCATTTACTGTCCACTCACACAAATATGATGATGACTTGCTCAATTTTGTGTCAAAGGGCAGGGGACATGCTGGGTGCTATTTGCAGCAGGATGTTATCCCTCCAGAATGCCGCTCTAACACGTTTAGTGTCCAAAGCCGCAGTACGCTGTCAGAGACTCATTGAGCGGTCACAGTGTACCCACCCTTCCGCACCATTGGGGTGCTTTTCAGCTTTCTTAGAGGCGTAAGACCTGATACTTTGGTGTCCCCAAAATGCAGTCAACTGGACATGGTACACTTGCAGTAAGGGCATGCCTTATCCGAAGTTTTGTGCAACGTTGGCTTCAAATTCAGAGGCAGCATCTTGGTGTGATTTTTTTTTTTTTAATCTCTGAATTATGTGTGTGCACGAAAAGTTACCAAAGTTGATGCTGTCGTTTAAATAATTGCTCAGTGCACAAAGCCCATGAATTCCACCCTGAATCTAGAAGGCAAAGAGGGAGACGGCAGCTCAGTAGGAGACAGACGGGAGAGTGGGTCGCTGCGACGATAGCTCCGTCTGTTCATCGTTTATTCCTTCCTGTCCTACGGCGTAAACACACTTGGGGCTCACCTCCCTGCTCGATTCGTCACGAGAAGATGGGGACAGGCGCTGTCGCGATCAAATTCTAAAGAACCTTTAAGGTGTCAAAACAACCATAACAATGACCCCACTTCTTTTGAGTGAGTGTTGTCCACATGTACCACAGAGTTTCAAGACGAGAGATCAATCATATGTATATTTCTGCATGTACCACAGAGTTTCAAGACAGGAGATCAGTCACGTGTATACTTGTGAACATGTCCTAAGCTGTGTTTGGAGGAGTAGATACTGACCGTTTCCTCCGAGACTCGGATGGACCAAGGACTGAGCAGAGTGGCTCATTTTGGATTCCCCTCCCTCTGCATGCCTGGCCCGTTGGCCCTTGAGATGACTGATGGATGGCCCTTATTATTTTACTCAATAATGGCAGTCACTGTTGAAGATCGGTAATCTTATTGACTGTAACCTTGTGTGTCTGCGACACTCATAAACAAGGCGAGACCCCGGCGTCTCCACTGCCAAAGCCGAAAGGGTGACCGGAAGGATATGAATTTGATTACACTGTGTGCCTGATTTGAATGTAATTACCGAAAGCACCTCTGTGTCTCGCCCCTGATGTGGAGACTGGTCCTGAAAATACGCTGCTGACTAATGAGCTAAAATCTCCTCGCCCAAATGAGTCCCTGAGCCCTTGTGGGCAGCTTACATGTATAACATATATTAGGCTTAGAGCAAGAGCCTTGTCCTTGTTATTGCCGGCTGATTCTCCGGACCCGGTATTGCTGAGAGATGCTCTCAGTTCGCTCGGCTCAAATCTCACCCGCTATTGATCTCTATATTGCCTATCGATTTCCTCACCACGCACACAGGGCCAAATTGTTATTAAAGAGTCTTCAATTCAATCTGTAGGTGCTTCTCAGCCAGGGAGTGTGGAATCTTTTCTCTCTCCTTCTCTCTACCCCATGCCTCTTCTCTCCTCCTCCCTCCCCCTCTTCCCTATCTCACTCTCCCCCCCACCCCCACTCCCTCTCCCTTTCTTTGCAGTCCCATTGCTCCTCCTCTCCACTCTTCCCTCTTTATATACTCAACAGAACAGCTCTGAGGTGTTTATATACTGTACTCTACAGAGCAGCTCTGTGGGGTTTATATACTGTACTCTACAGAGCAGCTCTGTGGGGTTTATATACTGTACTCTACAGAGCTCTGTGGTGTTTATATACTGTACTCTACAGAGCAGCTCTGTGGGGTTTATATACTGTACTCTACAGAGCGGTTCTGTGGGGTTTATATACTGTACTCTACAGAGCTCTGTGGTGTTTATATACTGTACTCTACAGAGCAGCTCTTTCGTGTTAAGTACTATGTTGCAGCTAGTGTAGCTCTGTCTGCCTTGCTGGTGTAGATGCTGTCACTTTACAGTAAAGTGTGTAATTTTTTACTGTCAGAAGACCATATTGTGACTGTCAGAAGAGGATGGGTTTAACCCTTGGTAGTCATCCTCGCAGCCTTGTTTGTCTTCCCCTGGTTTCTTCGTGGTGCAATATCATTACCCTCGAGCTATACTGCAGACCTTTTTTTTACATGATAATAAAAGGAATAATTTGCTTATCAGTCACTAGCAGGCGCACAGATACTGGGGGAGTTGTTTGTATTTTTACATGCGTCCCTGCTTAGTTAGCTAACATGTCAGCTTTAGCTTCACCACTGCCGTTAATTTGTTGTCTCCTTGGTGAACTTCACAGGGCTACACAGTGCTACAGTGAGCTGTCCAGTCAGGTGACACATGGCTGTGCTCTCTGCTCTCTCACCTTTGCCACCTTGTCCTTTTCCTGCCTGCCTCTCTCTCCCTCTCACCATCTCTCTCTCTCTCCCTCTCTCTCTCTCCCCCTCCCTCTCTCTCTGTCATTCATGATGGAAACATTAAGGCATCAGACTTCTTCCTGCAATAAATGGAGAATTATAATTTATTTTTTTACTGACATTTTTCCCCTTGTTTTTTTTCTACCTTTTTGTGATGCTTATGTTTTTATGAACTGTTGAATAATAATGTTTGTGGAATCTTGTTGTTTATTGTTTTAAATAAGGGAGGTTCAAAGTCAAGTCTCTTGTTTTTTCTCCCTCTCTCCCTGTCTCTCTCTTCCCCTCTTTCTATTACACTCTCTCCCTCTCCTTCCCTCTCCCCCACTCTCTCTCTCCCTCCCTCTCTCTCTCTCCCCTTTCTCTCTCTCTGTCTCTCTCCCTCTTTCCCCCTCCCTCTCCCTCTCTCTCTCCCTCTCCCCCACTCTCCCTCTCCCCCTCTCTCTCCCTCTCTCTCTCTCCCTCCCTCTCTCTCTCCCTCCCTCTCTCTCTCCTCCCCCTCTCCCTCCCTCCCCCTCCCTCTCCCTCTCCCTCCCTCTCTCTCTCTCCCTCTCCCTCCCTCCCTCTCTCTCTCTCTCCCTCTCTCCCTCCCTCCCTCTCTCTCTCTCCCCCGCTCCCTCCCTCCCTCTCCCTCTCCCTCCCCTCTCCCCCCTCCCTCCCTCTCTCCCTCCCTCCCTCTCTCCCTCTCCCCCTCTCTCCCCCTCCCTCCCTCTCTCCCTCCCCCTTTCCCTCTCCCTCTCTCTCCCTCTCTCTCTCCCTCTCCCCCCACTCTCTCTCTCTCCCCCTCCCTCCCTTTCTCCCTCTCCCTCTCTCTCTCTCCCTCCCTCCCTCTCTCTCTCTCCCCCGCTCCCTCCCTCCCTCTCCCTCTCCCTCTCCCTCTCTCTCTCTCCAGGATGATGGTGTTCGGGGTGCTCACCCTGGTCCTGAGCTGGGCATCGCTGGGGGCAGACACCGCCGCGGCCGTGGTGAGTTACAGCAGGAGCGCCCTTTAAGATCCCGCCGATATCATTTCTTTTGCGCGACCTCCGACAGAGAGGCAACCAATCGCAGCTAATTAACACTGCCGAGAGGCGTGACCCGTCCCCCCCCACTGTGGCCTGTAATCGCTGAAAAACAGCTACACCCCGGTGTGACCGGTCACATCAAACTGCCTCTCCTCACATTTTATTGCTGTTGATTTTGGGTTTTTTTTCCCCCTTCCTGTTAGTTAAGTTCTCCTCCTCAAACTCAGGCCAAAACGCAGCGCTGAGTCCCGCAGAGACCTCGTGTGGGTCAGGTCTGATACTGAGCGACAGGGGTCAGTCCACCTGCAACCTGTGGGTTAACCTCTGTGCTCAGATACTGAAGTGCTTTTGCTTTGAGCTGCGGTGACTCTTTGCCACTGGGATCTGAGGGTCCACAGGGCAGAACGTGTACTGCATGTGTAATAAGGGTCTGTGTCAAGGTGACATCCTCCCCTGGACAGACAGAGAGTGGTTATGACCTCCCCTTGGTACCCGGGACCTGGGTTTAGTTCAGGTGAGGGATCTCGCAGAAGCACCTGTGTTGAGGGGGTCACTGTGTGTCAATATTTTGACCGGCAGTCATGCTTGTTGGTACCCTGTGTTTATTACAGCAGTCACTCGGTCAGTAGTGACCCGAGTCTGTGGTGGGGACAGCAGGACAGAAGGTTTGGCTGAACAAGACTTTGGGAGGAAGCTCAGGGCAGGGGCCTGTGTGTGTGTGTGTGTGTGTGTGTGTGTGTGTGTGTGTGTGTGTGTGTGTGTGTGTGTGTGTGTGTGTGGTATATGTGTTGGTATGTGTGCACATGTGTGTGCGTGTGTGTATGCACGTGTGTGTGTTGCCAACAAATTCAGAATGCTGGGCCCCTGGTCAAGTTCATTTAGTAACTTTGCCAGACGCACTTACCCACAGCGACTTGTGCTGGGAAGAAACAAAAGGGTATTTCATAAGGCCACATACACAACAGTGGCCTGAACTACACCTGAACATGTGTCAGTCACATCTGAACATACGTCCCTCAGGACCTCAGATCCTTTCAGGGTGTCTGCATGTGAGAGACAGAGGGAATCAGGGTTGGTGGGGGACTGGCTCTGCGTGAGGTTTGGGAGGGGAACGGGACACGGCGTTTGCAGGAGCGTGGGGGGGGTTTACAGTCGGGACGGGGGTCACAGGGTGCACGTCTCTGCGATGTGACGCCCAGCGGGACCCCGTGTGTCAGAGCGGGGATTATCCAGCTGGATCACACAGCTGGACAGCTGTGCCGCTGACGCAGATGGAGAGAGAGAGAAAGGGGGAGACAAACAGGAAGCCCTGCACCTGGGAGGAAGCCACAGAGGCTTCACTTAAATCTGTCAGAATGTGAGGGAAATCACAGGCTGTAGACGTACATTACATAACATTCACTGGCATACATTCATGCACAGACATTTAACCCATCTTACAAAACCAACAGGCAGAACTGTTCTGAACATGTACTAAACCGCTTCTTTTCCTTTATGTTTTTTTTCCCTTTTCCCCCCCCACCCTTGTGGAATCTCCAGTTATTCATTCAGGAGCGCCAAAACGACACAAATACAATCCTCTGATACACTCACACACAGCCGACAGCTGTTTTTTTGCAGTAAAAGTACCCCTGTACACCACAGCAGAGCGAATGCGGATTGGAGGATAGGCGCCTCTCCAGTGATGTCATCCAAGTGACTCATAGGCTCGTCACACTGACACAGCTCAGAGTCAAATCTGGGTCTGGGCTGAAGGACTTGGAGAAGCGCCTTGCTTGGCTGAGCCACTCAGGCACTGCCTTAATACCGCACAGTAGTTTAACCCTTTCGTAAGCTTCTCGTGGTTTTCACCACCGCATTTGCCATACTTTGAATCGTTAAATCGCTGTTTCCTCAAAGCTAACGTTAGATAGAATTTTTCCAATCTAGTGTTGTAATCGCACCGGTTTGACATTACATGCAGAAGGGTTAACAGTGAAATAACTCTGGCCAGGAATATTTTGATGCCATTGTAAATAATGTTTTGATTTTAGTTTTTTTTTTTTTTTTTTTTAAAGTTTGTTTTAGTCTCCTGCTACCAGCTGATAACACAGTGGTATAAGGCTAAGCCCTCTGTACAGAAATTGGAGGGGAATGGAGAAAGATTATTTTTGAGGTCTGTATTTGTTTTTAACAACCTTATAAAGTATATAAAGGTCAGTTTTATGGATTATCAGTTTGTTGTAGTTGCTGTTTATTCTTTAAAAACGTATTGTCCCGGTGGCTTTGAATATTGTTTGCTGCAAAGTTTTGGGACGTGTTTTATGCATAATTCAACAGGAAAAAAAAACAAAACAAAACATTGTCCTTCAAAAAAGCGAGGGATCAAACACTGTCGGAGATTTACTCAGCCTGCCAGGGTAACGCTAAGCCTAGAGACACGCTGATAGTGGAACAGATTAGCTAAGAGAGCAACCGTGAAGAGCTACCCGCGAGGACTGACCGCGGATACGCGCCGCACTCTCAGGACCGATCGTATCCGCGGTAACGGATATCTGTGCGAAGCAGATCCGCGTTCCTCACTTCCTTTCCTTATTAAACACGACCACAGAAAAAACAGAGGGTGGGCAGCGGCGCTTGAGATTACCTGGAACGTGTTCTGAGGGGGGCTCTCAATCTGCGTTGCATGCCTCTGGTGCTGAGTCAACCGAGAGCCAAGCTGTCTGCCAGTTCTGAGGCCAGCCCGTTTTCATTTTCACACTGGAAAGGGATGCCAGCCGTATGAGCTGTTTTGTTGGTTTGATTTTTTTTTTTTTTTTTTTTTTGCTTACTTTCTGGAAGTGCCGCATCGATTGCATCTTAAGTTGTGTTGATTTATCTGCTGGGCTCTCTTCCAAGAAGAGGTTTAGTGTTTTCTTTTTTTTTTTTGTTTTGTAGTGAATTTACCTTGAACGAATTGACCATCGCTGTCCAGCTTATTCAAACTACACAATCCCACTGAGCAAAGCTCTGTGTGTGTGTGTGTGTGTGTGTGTGTGTGTGTGTGTGTGTGTGTGTGTGTGTGTGTGTGTGTGTGTGTGTGTGTGTGTGTGTGTGTGTGTGTGGGGACATTTTTAATGATGCGGTACTCATCCTGATACCTAGTGTCACTTACAGTAGAAATGCTGATCAGACTTCTGTGGTTTCCCTGTGTGGTTACCAGATTCCAAAAATGTATGTTTCCTATTTCATGCGCGCGTGTGCATGCACATGTGTGCATGTGGGTATACACTTAGTGACAGCTGCCTATTAAGCTCTAAAAAGTCTTACAGAAGTAGGATCTCTCCAGAGAGCTGAGCTGCTGGCCTCTGCCAAAATCCTGCTGACCAGACTTTTGGCCGTTTTCCTAATTGAGTCATTTGTGTGTGTGAGATTTCCCCTTTTTTTTTTTTTTTTTTGCTTTCAGTAACCAAATGCACAGATTCTTTCATCAGTGTCCAGAGAGATGTGGAGAACCCCCCCCCAACCCACAATAAATTTCCTATTCACTTAGTGTCTCCATCAGGTCAAAGGTCAGTGTAGTCAGCGGACGACCACTCTGTAAGTGCATTACCATGATGGACCTACTCTCAGGAGAAAAACAGAAAAAGGAACTGAAGTTCAGCGGGCTAAATATTCCAGGGGAAAAAAAAGATCAGCCACAGGGCAGGAAGTAATGAAGATCCCAGCAGAGAGGGTCAGTGTGCCAGGGGCAGGGTAATGAAAGACGTGTGCCTTTTATTTTCTTCTGTAAGACTCGACAAGTGCCTGTTTAGATGTAGGCGAGCAGTCGGGCACCAGTATTTTAGAACAAATTGGAGCCATAACTCTGCAGTCTGTGTTACACTCTATAGACCCCTTCATATCTTCTTTGTCCTTTTACCCTTTTGTTCTGTCTATACCGTTTAAGGTGGACCGTTCTCGCTCATTCTGTGGGCAGGGGTTGTCACTGTATCGAGATGAGCGGTCCCCCTTAATAGCACTGCCCTTTTTTTTTTTTTTTTTTTTTTTTTTTACATGCACATATTCCCCTGTTGGCAGCTTGGGCAGTGGGACCATGTGAAAGATTTCCACTGGCTATTTGCCCGAGACAGGGGCATGTTCCCCGCTTTCATTGGCTACGTCATTGCTTATGCATGCGAAGAAACAACTGTCCACAAACCAATTACGCTGACCAGCCTGTGACCAGCCCACCTGGTGGGTGGCAGTCAGTGAGGCAGATTAGCAGACTCTGGCCATTGGGGGAGAGAGAGAGAGTGCTGGAGATACAAGCAGGGCTGATACTGACCCACAGGTAAACAGGTATAGCTGGTGCGCCACTATTCTCTTTGCCTCCGTCTCTCTTCCTCTTTGTCTGTCTGTCTTTCTCTCCCTCCTTTCTACACTCCCTCCTTTTCTCCCTTTCCCTATCCTCCTCCCTCATCACATCCTTTTCTTAACGGGTGGCAGTATAGAGTAGTGGTAAGGAGCATGGTTTATAATTGAAAGGTTGCTGGTTTTGATTCCCTGCTGGGGCACTGCTGCTGTAACGTTGGGCGAGGTACCCAGAATTGCCTCAGTGAATATCCAGCTTTATAAATGGATAACAGGTAAAAACTATAACCTGTATAAGTTTCTCTGGATACGAGTGTCTGCTAAATGACAATAATGTAACGTAATGTAATATAAAGTCATGGGCTCTGCGGTCCGTGCCTGAGTTGTATGCTATTAAAACAGTAGCAGGACAGCAGTGTGTTGCTGTGGTAATGAGCAGGGCTCGTAACCTAAATGTGACCAGCTCCATCGATCCCCCGGGCGGGCCACTGCTGTAGCAGTCTTTGGCAAAAGATGCTTGACCCGGACCGCCTCAGTAACTATCCAGCTGTACAAATAACGATGCTGAGCAAGAGCGTCTTCCTAAGCCTGCTTGACGTGGCGTCAAGTATTCTCAAGGCACTCGACACAAAAAGGATTGGTCACAGCGGCTTCTTCGCAGCTATTGAAACTGTAGTGATCGCAGTGTAACGTAATACTGAAAGGAGTGTATGAATGGCAATAATTACAAACAGTAGTTTCCTTTATGCAGAGTAATTTGCTTAATATCCCCCTGCTTTCAGCCTGTGGGTTGGGATGTTTAGTCTGCTGTTTTTATCACTATGACACCGCACGAGAGAAAATTAACCAGAAAATAAGTGCTCTACTACTCTGCCGCTGTGTGTAATTAAAGAAAATTTATCCTCACAGTGCATTTTGACAGGGCTTTTGTTGAAATCTCACGTTCGTTGTAGACAAAGTGACTGGATATTTTTAAAATGGCATTCAAGAAAGCATTTTTTTAAAAAAGGATTTAAAAGCATTTTTTGTTTATGCTGTAAGAAAATTATACAATGATATAAAATAGTTGTATTAAAACCCAAAGTAAAGATATTAGTGAGGTAGCTGGCTGCATTGCTGTTAGATGCGTTCACCTTGGCGGAGATGCAATTGCAAGGAAATCCATGAAAAAAATCTTGTCTGCATTGTGTCTTAGCCAGAGCTTACAATTCTTCTTTCAGCAGAATAAAATTCTACACATTGCTGCCACCTACTGCTGTGGAGAATGAACTGCACCTCTTCAAAGGTGTCAATTATTTACCCCAGTAAGAAAAAAAGCCTCTTACAAATGATGGTTGTTACTATTGACGAAACCAGCAAATATTTCCCTCCCTAAAACGCCTACCCCTCTAATGGGATATTTTATCCCCCTCGGCCCCCCTAGTCACTACTCCTAGGCTTCCAGGCTTAATGAACCCATTTGCTGTCACCTATCAAAGCTATTTACTTAGCACCCTCACAGAAGCTCTACCTAAAAACAGACCAAATCCATTACAGCAGTATGTTTCTAGGTTTTTTTTCCACTGGATTCACTGACTCTGATAATAAATTGAGGAAAACAAACACAGGCTGTACCTGTGTACGTAACAAGGCATATAAAACCATGAAGGGACTTCTATGATGTTGTCTTCTGGGACGTTCGAGCGCTTCCTTAAGACAGGGGGATTTTTTTTTTACATTTTGTCGCTTAGCAGATGCTGTTATCCAGAGCCACATACAAGCTGAGCAGCTACATTTAGCATCCAGTACATTCACATTGTTGACATCACGTAGACGTTCTTATTCAGAGTGACTTACAAGTATGTATAACACACTATAACATTTACATTGTTGACATCAAGTAGATGATCTAATCCAGTACGTCTCCCGAAGAAGGCATGAAGGGCATCGAGCAAAATGACACAGAATACAACACAAACATGCATACACATATAATAGCCAGTGTCAAACGAACAAGGCTGAGACCACAATGCTAACACAATATACCTGACGGTAGTGTACCATTCCAACGCATTACCGACACATTCCCAGGGGCTCCCTGGGGTAGTGGCACACAGTTGGCGTAACAAATGGTAAGAAAGTGCTCCTTTTTTTTTCTTTTTGGCTTTTTTGTTTATGTGGATTTTTTTTTTTTTTTTTTTTTTTTGGGGGTAATGGGAACAGGGATTTTAATGATGAGCAGACACTGCAAAGATTCTCAGATCTGTAAATCATCTGGATGGCTCATTACACTCACTGAACCCAATATATCACCCATCTACATTATACATCATGTGTCAGTGAAATCTGCGCAGCATCTGTACAATACTGACCCCCCCACACACCCACACTCCAAAACAAAAGCAAAAAAAACACAATTGTGGTGGTAGTCTAGTTTAAAGTGTCAGAGCAATGCATTGTGGGAGTCGGGGCACCTCAGTGAACAGGTCCACTGGTTTTCCTTTCTCTATGACTCCTCCTGCGACATGGCCGAATCAACATCTTTCTATTAATATCAAAGACCTGACTGCTAAAACCCAATTAGATGGGGAATATTCAGAATGCGCAGCCATTTATGAACATTCCGGAATCCTGCAGCAGCAGCAGCGATAGCGTTGTCCGTAATTGGCCTGGCTTAAATGAGAGGCCTCCTTGTTACCGCATGGGCGAAATTAGGCGGTGGCTAATGACCTGGTTCAGCCATTTAAGACTCAGGCCTGCATTTGGCGAAGGTCTGATTTGAAACGTTCAGGAGTGAGGGTGGACGTGGTGAAATTAACAGTGCAAGCCCCTCCGCTTTGGAAGTGGAAAGTGGTTCAGATCGATGAAGTGCCTGTCTTATAAGCTACCTGCCTTGTTTTCAAACGGCAGGGTTTCCTCTCCTAAGGCTTTGAGTACCTATGTAACTGTGCCACAGGAGAGCTACAGTATCAGTCAAAAGTTTAGACACACCTTCTAATAGAAGGGTTTTTCTTAATTTTTTCCAAATTTTATAATAGTAAAGACAACAAAACTATGACATAACACAAATTGAATTATGCAGTGACCACAAGGAGTTAAACAAATCAAAACTATCTTGTATGTTACATTGTTCAAAGTAGCCAAAAAATATTTTTAGAAAACAGATTTAACAAATTTAAGCGGAAGTCTTTAGATCAAAATGTCTTTGAACGCGTGTGCCCCATTATCTTAATCAGGTGTATCCAGACTTCTGACTGGTACTGTATAACAGGTTATTCAGTCTGGAGGACCAGAGCTGACAAAACAGACAGTGAGGAGAAATGAGATTAGGCCACGACCGCGCCCACAGCACGGACCTGTGCGGTATCCCGCGTACCACTAATCCTCGTGGTCCTGAGTTCTGTAGCGATCGCCCGCGGCAATTTGTAAATCTGCCGTCTTTTTGTATTTCCGGCTCGCCGGGTTGATTCACGCGCTCGGTGGGCCAGCTCTGAGTGGAATTCTGATCTGCTTCAGAAGTCCGCACGCGATTCCCGCCGCTGCGTGGCCCGGAGGAGGAGGAACGCTGAATTAAAAAAATTTTTTTTTTTATTGGGAGCAAAAGCAGGAAGTGATTACTCACTGGTGTGGGCTTCAGGCCTGAGTCAGGACGGCGGGGCGGGAAGAGCGCTGGCCGATTTTGGAGCTCCTGTCTTTTCGTGGCAGCCTTCAGTGAGCGGGGGGAGGGGGCTATCATTGTGTCAGATCAGATTTCGGAGGATACCTCCGTATTTAACGGACTGCGAGGAGAGCCATAGCGAGACAAACTGAAAAGCAGGCCATTCGATCTTATCTGGAAACAAATTAAAAAGCACTCACTTTGACTGACTGCGGTGCATCCGGCACTGTCTCGAGGGCGCACTTCAAAGCTGCGACATGTTGAGTTGCAGCGATGTCATTTGGTGGCTAAGTTAGTATTGATTTTAATTTTAATTTAATTTTTTTTTTAATTGAAGGTAAGGAGTCTCTTTACTTTCATCTGACAAGCACAGTTTCTCTGCACTACCTACACAAGCTCTCCACAGTGTGAGGATCAGGAGCTGATACTGAAAAGATAAAAATAAGTGCATTTTAGTTGTGTGTGTGCATGTGTGTGTGTATGTGCGTGTGTGCGTGCGTGCGTGCGTGCGTGCGTGCGTGCGTGCGTGCGTCGCGCGCGTGTGTGTGTGTGTGTGTGTGCGCGCGTGCTTGCTTGTGCGCTGATGTCTTTTTCTTTTCTCCAGGGCACCAGTGATTTCTGTGTGGCCCCAGACAAGTTCCTCATGAACCAGACCAAGGACTTCATTAGCTCTGGTGAGTGGTGCGTCCCCCCCCAGGCCAGGGGGTACCGCCCCCCCACGTGCTGCATGTGTACACCTCATTAGGAGTAAATCGAATTATCCGTTTCATTTTTTGTCTCAGTGTCGTTTTAATGAACGTAAGCATAATTACGGCTGCTTATCGCACTCAAGGATTAGGGCCTAATCGTGTGAACAGAATGAATGTGGTTCAGCCCCCCTGCAGACCTGTCCCACTCTCTCTCTCCCTCCCACCTTTACAGATATCGTGCACTACTACCTGTACTGCAGCCAGAGTCTACCCAACCCCTTCCAGCAGGTACGGCACCCCACCAAATGCTCTCTCCCTCTTTGTCTCCACCTTATTCTTTCTCGCTCTTTCCCCCTCTGTCTCCTTTCTCCCTCTTCTTTTCACCCACCATCATTCTCTCTCCCTCTCACGATCTACATTGTTGTCGCTCTCACTTCTCCCTCTCTCTCTCTGCATTTCTCTCCTTCTGTTTCCCTCTCCCTCTCACCTTTCCCTGTCGTTCTTCCAGTTTCTCTCCCTTTCTCCCTTTCGCTTTGTCTCTCTCCCGTCTCCCCCTCTCTCTCTGTCGTTCTTTGTTTGTCTCTGCTTCTGTTTCCTTCTACCTCTCCCACTCTCTCCCTCTCTCCTACTCTCCCTCTCTCTCTCCTACTCTTTCTCCCTCTCTCTCTCTCTCTCTCTCTCTCTCTCTCTCTCCACTCTCTCTCTCTCTCTCCCTCTCTCCCTCTCCCTCTGTCTCAGTGCAGGGTTTTTAGGTCAGGCTGGAGAGGAAATAAAAACACAGCAGTCCTCTTTTCGCAGCGGTGCTCAGATCCCATTATGCTGCACATGCAGACATGCCCCACAGGATCGAAACGGCAGAACCGACGTGCAGCCAGGCGCTGACCCACCCGCCCGATAACAGCATCCCGTCTCCTGTCCCGCCACCCCTCCCAACCTGCATCCCCCCTCTCCACCCCAGAGTGTACCCCTACACCTCCCTTCCTGCTGATACCCAGGGGGGCACCCCTCCATCTCGTCCCTGTCGCTCACCTCCCGAAACCCTCAGGTCCCACCCTGTATCTTTCCGTTCTCAGCAGCCCCCTCCGTTTCAGAGAAATGACCTGTGATGATCAGACACCCTCGTCTGACCTCCCGCAGCCCCCCAACCCCCTCCACCCCCACCAATAATGGCTCTGCCCTTAACCCCACCTCCGCTAGCTCCCTGCCTTTCGCTCTCCCTGTCCTCTCCAGAACAAAAGCCTCCCTTTATCAAATCTATCGGCACACACACATTTTTTTCGCCCCTGAGCTGGTCCTCTTTCAGGGCTGGTGCCGTTATCAAATTAAGAAATTAAAATCTTTGATCAAAGAGGATCAGGTCCGTGGGCCGTCTACGGATAATTGCCTTCGTCTAGCTGCAGTGTGTGCATATCAAAAAAAAAGTGTGCCTGTGGGTGTTGTAAGTCTTCTAAATTATACGGGGGAGTTTATTTTTCGGTACCGTTTTAAATTTAAAAGATGTTAGAGGATTTGCTCTCGTGGGGCTGTCGTGTTTGCACTCCGCATCGCCTCCCTAAACTCCGGGCCCGAGTGCGGTGTGACAGAGTGGCTGTGCGGGGAATGAGATTAAAGGTGCGTGAGTTTCGCATGGGGGTGTCACTCAGAGTTCAGAGCAGGTTTTTCAAAATGGGTCTGGTGGTGCCCTCTGGTGGTGACAAAGCAGAATGGCGTGCACCTGCCCGCTCCGGTTGGGATACCTACGCCTCTTTCTTCTTTGTAGTCGCTGACCATCTTCCAGAGATCCTTGACCACCATGCAGCTGCAGATACAGGGCCTGCTGCAGTTCGCTGTGCCTCTCTTCCCCACTGCTGAGGTGAGTGACTTTGAGCAGAGACAGGTTAGGACTGGCACTGACATTCTCAGGTCAGCTCAAACTCTACAGTCAAAACACAGCTGTTTTTCCCTTTGATTGGGCTATCTAGAACTGTTTTGCCACGTCTCTGGTCTCACATCAGAGAGCAACAGTGTAGCATAGTCTTTGGCGAGCAGGACTCCTAACCAAAACATTGTCGGTTCAGTTCCCCACTGGGGAACTGCTGCTGTACTTGGGCAAGGTACATAATCCACAATTGCCTCAGTAAATATCCTGCTGTATAAATGTGTATAAAAACTTCTTAATGGGGGCACAGGGATGTTAGAGAGTTATTGGAGCAAAACACCTGCAGTGGCGCAGCTTTGTAGTTCATATGTTGATCACATAGGTAAGTGAGTAAAAGCAGTGGAATTCACCAGCCATATGGATAGTGAATATTGTAATATTGTCCATTGTCCATCATCCATTTGTATGTTATCTATTAAGTGAAAGACATTTAGTGTTCTCCAGAGAGAACCAGGTACTTCTGCACCACTACATCACTGACTGGCAGTTCCAGTCTCCACCCTCTTAGCCCCTCCCTCTCCATGTTCGTGTGTGTGTGCGTGTGTGCGCGTGTGTGTGTGTGTGTGTGTGTGTTCTGCAGAGGGACCTGCTGAGCATCCAGAACCTGCTGAACTCGTCTGAGGCCAGCCTACATCAGCTGACCGCCCTGCTGGACTGCCGCGGCCTGCACAAGGTACCGTCGCCCCGCCCACAAGCTCCGCCCACACGCCCCGCCCACACGCTCTGGCTGGAGCAGCATGCTGAGCACCTCTCCCCCCTTTAACTCCTCTCACCTTGAAGTGAAGCTGTGCGTTTACCACGGAAACTGAGGTCAAAGCCTCATGGCTGGAATTCTGACAGTGATGTAGTTATCAACCATTTTTCTGTTGGAGGGACTGATAAATCATGTGTCTGTGTCTGTGTGTTTGTGTGTCTGTGCCTGTGTGTGTGTGCGCGTGCATGCGTGCGTGCGTGTATTGGTCTGTGTGTTTGTGTGTCTGTGCCTGTGTGTGTGTGTGTGTGTGTGTGGGCGTGCGTGCATGTATTGGTCTGTGTGTGTGTGTGTGTGTGTGTGTGTGTGTGTGTGTGTGTGTGTGTGTGTGTGTGTATGCGTGCGTGTGTGTGTGTGTGCGTGCGTGCGTGCCTGTGTGTGTGTGTGCATGCCTGTGTGTGTGTGTGTATGTGTGTGTGTGCGTGCGTGCGTGCGTGCGTGCCTGTGCGTGTGTGTGTGTGTGCATGCCTGTGTGTGTATGTGTGTGTGTGCGTGCGTGCCTGTGTGTGCGTGCGTGCGTGTGTGTCTCTCTCGGGGCTCTGCAGGACTACCTGGACGCGCTGATCGGGGTGTGCTACGACGGGGTGGAGGGGCTGCTGTACCTCTGCCTCTTCTCCCTGCTGGCCGCCTGCGCCTTCTGCGCCATGCTGTGCGCCATCCCCCGCGCCTGGAGACACATCGCCAGCAGGTGCCACCCGCGCTCTCACACCCGCACCACCGCACCCCCTGCATGATACAGCACGGACATTACATTACATCACTGTCATCTAGCAGACGCTCTTATCCAGAGCAACTTATGTAGGTTACAATTTTTTCAATGTATACAGCTGCATATTTACTGACGCAATTGTGGGTTAAGTACCTTGCCCAAGGGTACAGCAGCAGTGCCCCAGCAGGGAATCGAACCAGCAGCCTTTTGGTTATGAATCCTGCTCCTTAACCACCATGCTACACCCGATAAGAAAAGGATAGGGTAATGAGAGAGGGGGATAGGGAGAGGAGGTGTAGAAGGGAAGGAGAGAGAAACATAGACAGGAATTGAGATGGAGGCAAAGAGAATGGCGGGGCACCTGCAGATCTGCCTACCTGTGGGTCTGTATCAGGCCCAGTATTTATCAACTTTAAACAGGGTCGACAAGGGTGAGGTGGCTTGCACAGTAACCTGTCAGCGTCAGAATCAGACTTTACTGGCCATGCATGCTTTTACACATACAAGGAATCTGACTCCGATTCCGGTGTCTCATGTAGTGCTTTCATACAACGTCAAGGTGACAACGACAAATACCAAACAAACCCTGTGCCCCACCCCGCCTGTTCCCCAGGGACCGGGACTACGACGACATCGACGAGGAGGACCCCTTCAACCCCCAGGCGCGGCGCATGGCGGCCCACAACCCCAGCAGGGGCAACATGCACAGCTTCTGCAGCTACAGCAGCAGCCTGGGCAGCCAGAGCAGCCTGCACCCGCCCACGCAGGCCGTCTCCAACGCCCCCGTCTCCGAGTACATGTGAGTGTCCCCGGCCCTCCCCGCCGCCTCGCTTCCTCTGTCTCTGCGTCATGTGATTGCTTCATTTTCCCCAATGTGTGTCATGTGACTGCTCTACTTCCTCTCTCTGAGTGTCATGTGGCTACTCTACTTCCTCTCTGTGTGTCATGTGACTACTCCACTTCCTCTGTCTGAGGGTGTACACCCCATCGTGTGAGTGCCCCACTTCCCCTCTATGTGTCACGTGACTGCTCCACTTCCTCCCTCTGAGTGCCCTATAACTGCTATGTTTCCCCTCTGTCATGTGACTGCTCAACTTCCTGTGTCTATGAGTCATGTGACTGCTCTACTTCCTCTGTCTAAGTCATGTGACTGCTCCACTTCCTCTGAGTGTCATGTGACTACTATCTCTCTGTGTGTCATGTGACAGCTCCACTTCCTCTGTCTGAGGGTGTACACCCCATCGTGTGAGTGCCCCACTTCCCCTCTATGTGTCACGTGACTGCTCCACTTCCTCCCTCTGAGTGCCCTATAACTGCTATATTTCCCCTCTGTGATGTGACTGCTCGACTTCCTCTGAGCGTCATGTGACCACTCCATTTCCTCTCTGAGTGCCTTGCGATGGCTCCATTTCTCCTCAGAGTATCATGTGACGGCTCTACTTCCCCTCCCTGTGTCGTGTGACTTCTCCGCTTCCTCCTTTTGTTTCACGTGACTTCAGCTCTTATCTTCTCTATGTCTTGTCTGGTCATGTGAGTGCTCCTAATCCCCTCTCCCTCATGTGAGAGATTATAAGCGCTCTGACTCCCTAAGCCTCCCTGCAGTTCACACGAGTATTGGATCAAAGCACAACTATGAAAGATGGAGCTATACACGTGCATTTGGATTTAAGTGAAGTAGACTGCATGTGTGTGTGTCCGTGTGTGTGTGAGTGTGTGTATGTACTACACAGTATGCACAGGTCTTGCTGGATAGTGGGTGTGAGAAGGACAAGAAGCACTGTGAAACCTGATTAACTCTCTCTCTCTGTCTCCCTCTCTCTCTCCCCCTTTCCCTCTCTCTCTCAGGAACCAGTCGGTTCTCTTTGGGGGGAACCCTCGGTACGAGAACGTGCCGCTCATCGGGAGAGGCTCGCCCCCACCCTCGGTGCGTTGGGCCCCAGAGGCCAAGTCCTTCTTGTGATGACACTGTGACCCCAGCCGCCGCTGCAGCGGTCATCGCAGTCAGAGAGGCCTAAACTGATTTAAAGTGACACCACTGTTTCAGTCTTTTTCACACGGTCCGCTCTGAGTAAAGTGGATTTTACACAGCAGAACATCCCAGTTTTATAGCACAAAAGATAAGTGCCCCTCCTCCTTATCGCTCTGTTTGCTGTCTGGAAGAGACTAGGCTGCCCCCTGCTGTTCACAGACAGTAGTGCACTGTGTTTCCCAGGGCCAGTGCTCACTAATGCATGACCTTCCTTTGAACTGTAGCATCCTCCTGTCCTCAGGTCCTTTTTCTCTGATTACTGCTGTTTTTTCTGCTTCACCCATTCAGGCCCTGACTATCTGAATTCCTGTGTTACTTAAGCGCACACAAATAAACATTCCCTCTGCAAGCTCGACTCGATTTTTAAACGAGATAGAAAACAGGAAGAAAGTTCGCTTGTGCCTTCGCTCGTACGCGTGACAATGTCCTGGGGGCCTGGAAGAAATGGCGAGAGATAGAGAAGGAAGAAAAGAACAGCTGCCGATTTAATCCACGCCCAGGAGAAAGAGCTCATTAGGCCTCATTTTAGCTGGGACTGCTTTTCGAGAAAGGTTCTGTCCGTACTCATGTTTAATTCAGTCGTCCCCAATTCCCCCAAAGGACTGCCACGGTTATCCTCCCCCCCACCTCCCCACACGGATGGACACACACACACACACACACACACACACACACACACACACGCACATACATACACCCACGTGGACGAGGCAGCCCCACGTTGCACGCAGATTAAATTTTTAATCAAGGCAAGGCTTTGTTGCGGTTGGCCAGGCCTGATGGAGTTTTAGGAGGGTGAAGAATAGTGCTACCACACTTATTTAACTCTTATCTGAGTTTGTTCAAATTCGTCTCGTTCCTGCAGGCCGATTTTTTTTTGTTTTAATTGTGGGATTTGTGGTTGGAATTACAGCGGAGTCATGCTCCAGATTTAGTTTGTTATTGTTAGGTGACAAGATTAACAAATAAGGGGAAAAAATAAAGGATATTTGGACCAGCATTTGTTTTATTCTGTCACCTGATGAAAATTTAGCGACTTAAACGCAAGGTGGTGTCTGTGTCTCACACACACACACACACACATTTTCAAGAAGTAATTTAGATTCTGTAATCTGCGAAACTGCTTCTTCAGATAGCCAAGAGATGCATTCTCTGGAGACGAGTAAATCTTACAAATATAAAAGGGATATAGGAAAAAAGCAATAGAACAGCATGTAATCAGATAATAAGGTAAATTCAGATGTGTATTCCATACCAAAATGTATTTTCATATCTTACGTGACATATTTTCAGAATATATTTGAGACTTCTACTCTAAAAGATACTTTAATATTAGATATTTATTGCCTTTTTTTAAATGAGTCAAGAATATGCTATTCAGATGATGTTTTGATGTTTTTCAAATGTACTGTTATGTATGGAGTTTTAGCGCCTCTTTAAACGCCAGGTATGAGAAGACTGGTCTCACCTCCTGGAGTGAAGGGGAGGTGTGGTGCTCTTTCCACTGGTCTCTCCCCTTCTCTTTTCTTTTTTTGCTCTTGTTCTCGGGGGAATACTCAATGCTTTCTCTCTTTTCCTGCCAGACTGCAGCTTCCACCCCCAAAACTTCAGTCTCTTGCCTAAGCTTGATATCTTTCAGCTAATAGCTTCTTTTATTTTTTTGTTTGTTTGTATGTTTGTGTGTACGTTTCTTCTTCTTTTTTTATTATTATTCTTTTCTTCTTATCAACTTTTTTTGGAGCTATACTCTCAGCCATTTAGAACCCGAGTAAGTTTTTGCCTCTTTTTCTCTGGATTTCTTTGTGCCAGCCTTTGCTTTTCCACATCCTTCATTAAGTCATAAAACTCCCTCCATTTTCTCACTCCCTCTCTGGTCACCTCCATTCTGTTGTTTTTTGGACACACTCGCCACATTGTCCTGTCCCATCGCGCCTCTCTGCCTCAACTCCTGCCTCTGCATGGTTTACACTCAGTCTCTGACTGCGTTGGTTGATTTGCCAATATGGTATCTTTTAATATTAATTGCGTTGAATACAGTCATTGAAGTACAATACAGGTTGTACCATGTGTGGTTGGGTGGGGGGGGGCTATACCTTTGCATCAGTTTTCCTGGGAAATGTGTTAAGATGGCGTCACTGACTTCCTGACACTGGCTGGCTTCCATGTGCATGACGTGGTCTCCCTCTGGGGCGTAATTCTATAGTTCTAACCTCCATGCGATGTTTGCAGTGAGGTCCCAGCAAACTCTCCATGCGTTATGCTATAGAATTCAAGATCTGTGATGTTCCGTCTCACCCCCACCCCCTCCTCCCCGGTGTGAGATTTGGGTTGTTAGTAGGGGTCGATGTTATGTCACTGTTTGCAGGGCACCCTGCGCTGTCCGCGCCTCCTGATCGGGTCATAATGTTCCCACGGTTGCTTCAGTTCATATAGACATACTGCCCCCCCCCATCCCCCGTTCCCTGTCTGCCTGTGAGTGTCGGGTAGGACTCTGTTTTTAGAGAACAGACCCCCCTCTCTCTGCCCTTTATCCTACCAGATTTCCCCTCATTCGTAAGTTTGAAAATGTGGCGGTCTCCGGGTGATGTTGGGCTGGGACCCGGCTGTGGGTGTGCTGTTCGTGACTGTGTCCTTTTTCCCCTCCCTCTCTTTCTCTTCCTCCACAGTACTCCCCCAGCATGAGGGCCACCTACCTGTCAATGACTGACGACCAGATCAGGCACTTCGGGAACGATTTCCAGGCGTAAACTTCCCCCCTCCTCTTCCTCCTCCTCCTCCTCTTCTTCCCCACCGGTCCCCTCCCTCCCTCCATCCCAGATGGTGTAGACACGCGAACCCGCCCACCGCGTGTGACACCGTGGGCTGCCATCGTCGTCTCGGAGACCGCGCCGGCCGACCTCCCTCTCACCCTGGTTCCCCCCCCAAACTTCGACCTCGGCCTCAGGGAGGCATCTGCACGGTTACCTGGACGACACACACCAGAGCACAGTGTACAGTTCGCTCTTTAAGCACGTCTGCTCCCATACTCCCCCTACACGCCCTCAAAGGGGACGAGGCCTACCACTGAATAATAATGTGAGACCTCACAACATCCATCTATCCACAGAGTCAAAATGGCCATTAACACTATGACAGGCACAGCACATTGTAAATAAACCTGTTCATGTTGTTTAAGGGTTAACAAACATTGTAATAGTCCACAGCTGTAACCGTTCATCTTAACGGATTTGATTAAAATTTAGGCCTTCCTGTGTACAGTGCTCAGGAGGTTTTTTTTGTTTTGTTTTGTTTTTTCACCTTGCGGACAGGTAACTGGGTTGGTACATCAGCTTAGTTGAATGAAGTATTGTTTTGCCCACACGTATTAGCTGGCATTTAATTGTAGCCATTACATCCCATAATTCAACTTTCTAAATTTGTCATGAACATTGAGGCTTTGAGCCATTTCTATGGCCTTTTTAGTCACATATACAGTGTTTTCCATGTGCACTGGTAGTGAAACAGTAAAGCGTTTTCTAATTTTTTGACAATAGCTCCTCTGTTATGTCATGGAAATGTTTGGTTTGTGATGGTATTTTAAGTATAACAATAATAATCTTAAAAAACTGACCTACCTTCTATGGCTTTTTAAAATTAACTTATCAGATACTGGAGATTCATGGTGTGTTTTGAAGTGAAACTTCTTTCAATGCAGCTCTTAAAAACAAATACTACAGGAGCATGTTCCTTGTGCCTCTATGCCTTTACCTTCCGTTTCTCTGTCAAACTAACTAGCTATGTGACTGTTAGAGTTTTACAATCCTTATCTGTCTATATCCAAAGGTTCTTCTGACTGTTGGTGGTTTGTTTGTGTCTGTAGAGTTCAGTAGAGAAAGAGAAAGTGACATTTTCGAGCTTCATTGTCCAGTGAGGGCATTTGTTAACACGGCCCCCTAGTGGTGGGGAGGAGCAAGCTGGAAGCTGAGAAAATGGATGAATATCATAGCACAAGTAATTCACAATTTCTTCACGAGGAGGTGTGTGTGTAAGCGTGGTGCGTGTTCTGTGTCTTTGCTGAAAATCCAAACCATAAACACTGCCATGGCGTCAGCCGCTGAAGAACTGGAACGCCTTCCAACGCCACGTCCTACTTCTTGTCCTTAAAAAGTTTTGGCTTGAACCCGAAGCGCCTCCTCATCTCGCCCCCCGCCAGTGGCTGCACACCCAATCTCTGGTACCTGTTTCCATGTACAGTCTTTTTCGTGACCACATCCGAGAAACTCTGAAGCACAATTCAAAAACACTGAGGGCCGTGTGCAGAAAGCAAGCCGTTTGTCTGTCAGAGAAGTCTTCCAAACCTCGAAACACATCTGGCCACCGTCTTCCACGGCAATGTGTGCCCTCAAGTTCCTGTCGTCCACTCCACACACACACACACACACACACACACACACACACACACACACACACACACACACACACACACACACACACACACACACACACACACACACACACACACACACACACACACACACACACACACACACACACACACACACACACACACACACACACAGAGTTTCCTGCGGTTACCAACACAGAAATTCTCCTTGGAGGCACCATGGTGCAGATGCATTTTTAAACACAGCCAGAGGATTCACCTGCAGATGTTTTATTTACTGAACATTTTTCAGCTCGGAGCACTTAGTACTGAACATTCTCTGTCTGCCATTGTAAAAGCTAAAAGTGTTATGATTCGCTGGCTCATGAATATTTATGAAGGGGCCTGGTCAAAGAAGATGGAAGAAGGCTATGGAGAGCACTAAAGCCTGTAGTTTTTTTTTTTTTTTAATAAAAAACCTATTTGCAAAAGGAACCTCCTAGATGGAGACCTATGGAGGAAAGAAGAAACTCAGAGCGGAATGTCAGTTTAGTTAATAAAATGTCTGTGATTCCCCTCCCCGGAACATCATTTGTCAAATTTGAGTGTTAAAGGTGTGTGCGACCGGGACAACACTGGTCACCCACAGACTCGGGGGGTGTGCGCTACGCCCCAGAACCTTACACTAAGCCATCCTCCTGTCCATAAAAAAAAAAAAATCTGTACAAAGTCCTGTGCACAGTGTCAGTATTCTCTAATGTTAATCAAATGGACGTCTCTGAAGTGCAGTTTTCTCACATTCATTCAGAAGCTGAATGATCCCTTTTGTTGTCTTGGATTGACTTGATTTATGTATATAAATTGTATGATAATAACAATTTTGTTTTTTAGTTTTTGTTTTGTCTTCTGTTATTTTTTGTTTGTCTGTTTGTTTTCCAATGTGCCAGGAGTGGTTGGACGTCAGTACTGCTTAAAAGAGTACAGGCTGAAGACTGACGATCAGTCACTTTTTTTTTTTTGATCACTCTGGGGTCCTTAAAAGCGTGTGTATGTTCACTTCGGCCAGGGTCTTGGATCCCCAGTGAATGTGGCTTTTTTGTTTGGTTTTGGATTTTCTGTTGGTTTTATTTTTCTGGTTTTTTTTTTTTGTTCAGAGGACAGTATTGAATCTCATTATGTGATTTGAATGAATCACCAGTACACACCTTGTGTGTGGGCACTGCTTCCTGTACACAATGCCATTTTGCTGAGTCTGACATATGACGGATATCTGTCCTTCTGTTGCTACTGGAAAGACTGTTGTAAGAGTAATTCCCCCCCAACGGGACCACTAATATTACTAATATGTCTTCCATTGGAAAAAAAAATGTGCCATCATCCCCTCATATTCTGATCAAAAACCTGTTTTCATAGTCTGATAATGGTTGATTCTGTCTTTTATTTTTTCATTAGTTTGGTTTCTCAGTGCATGTAAAGTGGATTCATCGTAGCACTGTCTACAGCCGTTGCGAATGGTGCTTGGTTTCTATGTATAATACTGTACCCCTACAGGAGGGGGATGAACAAGCATAGTAAATTACTTTTAAATAGGAATCCTCTGTGTGTGCGTGATGCTGTTTTGTACTGGCTTTCTTCTTCCGTTTTTATTTTTTTTCTTGTTGTGGAAGAAAACCTTCCTCTTGAATGGTTTACAGAGCACCAGAAAACACCTTGTGAAATAAGAAATAAGCAGGTGCAACATACCAGCAGTAGAGTCACCTGGAAGGCACCACAGAGACATCCAACTAACCCAAATTGGTATAAATAGCTCCAAGGTAGTTCATAATCATATTTAATTGTTTGCTTTTGGTACAGTTAAGTAAATGGCAGACGAATGTGCAAAGGCCTTGGTTCAGCTGGAAGGTTGAGGCAGATCTGAGATGGGGAGCTGCAGGTACAGTGAGCTCTCAGAAGGCAACAGCACTTGGCAAATTGCACTTCCTTTCTGATTGGTGTAGGAAGGTCATTCCACCACTAGGGGGCCAAGGCTGAGAATGAGCAAATCCCTTGAAGTGGAAGGACAGGAAAATGAGCAGCAATGGAGGAGTGCAAGGTAGGAGTTGGCCTATAAATTGAGAGGAGAGATTGAGAGTAAGAGGGGGGCGGGGTGTTGTATAAAGTAGTATAAAGCACCCTAACCTGACATTAAGCACCCGCAACCTGACACTGGCAGTAAATCAAGATGGAGAGAGGTGTCTCAAACCAGGGCTGCAGAGTTCTGGATTATTGGGAGGAGTTGAGTGAATGTGCAGTTTTCTGACAGAATGTGGCTTTGTTGTCCAGTGTGGCTCCAAGGTGCTGGGTGATCAGGGTTATGTTGTCCACGGAGGACAGTGGGGTCCGGGGATGGTGACAAACTCGCCAGGAGTTAATCACATGACTTTGAGGTTAAGATTCAAGTAACAGGTGACAATCCAAAAATGAATTTCTAACAGACATGCCGAGATTTTTTGCCCAGCACACCTTCGTGTCTGGGAGGAAAAAGTAAGAAAGATTTAACTGTCAAAATATGTACAGTACTATTTTAAAATATGGACATGCCATCCTGTCACCACACATGCATCTAACAGTACATCTTCTGAAGCTGTAGGGTAGATTGGGCTGTTATAAATATGCGGAGGCTCAAAATAGTATTCTATTATTAAAATGGAAATGTCTAAGTAAGGGTGAGGTTATTTTTAGTCACATTAACGTCAAGCCTAGATTGCAGCTCTCATCTTTAATCCATTACGTGCAAAACATTGAGCTTGTACGCAATATTAACAACAATGGTGTAATTATGGCGTTGACATTTTGTCAAGTTATATACAAAATGAAAATTTTGCCCTCTTTGTGGCGCCTCTTCCACTAATCACTGTTAAACTCTGCCAGGATCTCTGTGGAATGATACGGTGTCACGGCGCAGTGAGGGATTTGTGTACCTCATTACTCTGTTTGAGTGGCTGTAGCCATCACATTGGTGCGTAGAGGGATAAAGCTGTCCTTGCTGGATCTTCTGCCAGTCTGAAGTTACCATGTGTCACTGGTGGCTCTTTAAACTACTATATTTTACCCAGAATCTAAGGCACTACCACACTGCTGTACTGAGGCATTTGATTCCCCTCCTCTGATCTCGCGGAAAAGAAGACAGCAAGCAGCCAGTACGTTTTATTCGTGAAAAAGGTGTGGACAACGGATCTGCCGACATCCTCCCACCCACAGTCCAGAAGGCACGAGACGCTTTTTTAGGGGGGCTTGTGGTCACTTTCACACCACTCCCACTCCAGTAAGCCAGAAATGCATGCCTGCTTTAAAACGGTCAACGCTCAAAACCGCGATCCTCCCAATACACGTTTTGCCCTAACGTTGAACGTTCCAACAACTTATTTTTACCGTAGGAGGCACGTCACAATTTAATCGGAAAGGAATGATCGATGACGGTCTGACCCGATGTAGAAACACACTCACGCGGTCTGCATGACACAACTAGCTAATCGTCAGTAAGACGCAAAATGCTATTGGTCACGAAGACCATTTTTTTCTTGTTTAAGTCACAAATAAGGGTCCTAGAAGATTTCCCCGTCGCTGCCCTATACGCCACCGTTCTGTTAATGTAAATATTCTATTTGCTGGAATTCCACGTTTATTCTTATTGCGGTCCCCTCAAAAAGATCGCAGTTCTCTTCTGACTGAACAACACATTTTAAGTATCTGAAAGAGATTTTAGTTGGCTTAAAGATGAACAATTTATATTTGATTACTTAATTTATAATTCAAAGTTGAATGCATAAAGCATATTTTGTAACGCCAAATTTGTATCATTATAATGCTAACATATTTTTTTGTGGGATTAAAGGTTAAATTAGTAGTCGGCTACATGTTGCTGGTAAAATAGTTTATGACACCCGCCACCCCCATGTTCATGTTGGAAGGGAGTGGGAGGGGTGACGGTGTTGCTAAGATACGGTAAACTGTTGGAAGGTTTGCATGGGAAGCGGAGCAACTACAAACAAACCGGTAAGGACGCAAAGATAAATGCAAAATAAAGCCCTGCACTTTTAGTTTAGTTTAAACAGCGTTATGCTCCTTTTCACAATATTCATTGCATTCGCTTGGTCTGTTACATCGTGGAAACTAGGTAGATTGTTGACGTAACTAGCTAATGATCTTGTATCATAGATGGTGACCGAAATGAGCGAAAAGCGCAAATCGACCCCCTTTTTCCTATGTAGGTGAAGTTCACTAGCTGTCGCTCCTTCTCTCAATAAGTTTTTGCATGCGTTCTCTCACACGTAGAAATTCCTGTTAATAGAGTCCTACCAGAGTCATATTATACATATGGCTATTCAGCTTTAGTGAATGTAACAGTACCTGTTATATAACAGTAACAGTATTTGTTATGTTTTAATGCACTCAAACGATTGGGTTATGTCATATATTTTATTTTAAACGGTATTGTTTTGCAATCGCCTCGCTTACCGTGAGACACTTAAATTAATTCTCACAAGGATGTCCGCTAAGTGACATAATTATCTGTGCATGGCTTAGAATAGCCCAATTGAAGCATCTCAGCCTAGCTGGCCTAGCCTTGCCTAAGGCGTATTTGATTCTGTGGAATCCCGCAATTGCGCATAGACTGCTCGTCTGTGTCCGCGGCAGGCAAGATGGAGATAGTGTACGTGTACACGAAGAAGCGCAGCGAGTTCGGCCGGCAGTGCAACTTCTCGGACCGGCCGGCTGAGCTGCACGTGGACATCCTCCCCGACCCCTCCCTCGCGGCCAACTTCATCGTGAGGGACCCCTGCGATGTGCCCTTGCAGTGCTCTCAGGAGATGTCCGAGCACGAGGTCAGTTCTCAAGGTGATGGGTGTTTAAAAATGGTTTTGTACACGACGTCGTGCGTGTTTTTCACCAACAGTCGCAGGTGAGTTTTACACATGAACTCATTGCATTACATTATTGTCGTTTAGCAGATGCTCCAATCCAGACCAATTTACATAGGTTACAGTTTTACACATTATTTACTGGTATAATTCTTGGTTAAGTATGTTGCCCAAGGGTACAGCAGCAGTGCCCCTTCGGGGAATCAAACCAGCAATCTTTCAGTTATGAGCCCTGCTCCTTACCACTACGCCACACTGTGGCCCTACTCATGAAGGAATGCAACAACACAAAGATGTGGCTGGATACTCAGTTATGATTATGGCACCAATAATAACCTATGCAGATGCATTCAGGGAAATGTGAGCTTTCCCCTGGGTTAGAAGTGTGGCTCTGCATGTAACACCTTAATATCTAACTCTGAGTCCGGCTGGCTGTGTACATTTGATTCATTACATTACATTATTGTCATTTATCAGGTGCTCTTATCCAGAGAAACTTTTAATTTTATCAATTTACAGCTGGATATTTACTGAGACAATTGTGGGTTAAGTACCTTGCCCAAGGTGGGCAGTGTAGTATAGTGGCTAAAGAGCCGGACTTCTAACCGAAAGGTTGCCGGTTTGATTCCCCACTGGGGTACTGCTGAAGTACCCTTGAGCAAGGTACTTAACACACAATTGCCTCAGTAAACATCCCGCTGTATAAATGGATAATATTGTAAAAAAAAAAACTGTACCCTATGTAAGTCACTCTTGATAAGGACGTCTGCTAAATGCCAATAATGTAATGTAATGGGTACAACAGCAGTGCCCCAGCTGGGAGTTAAACCAGCAACTTTTCAGTTACAAGCCCTTCCCCATACTGCTACACCACATTACTGCCTTGGCCCCCCCCAGTGTGATTCCCAGGGTGTTGCTGAGCAGCGGTGACTGAGCGTACCTCCCCTCTCTCCCCCAGGTGAACACGGAGCGGTACGAGTCGGAGAGCCGCGGGATAAACCACGTCGAGGGCGGCTGGCCCAAGGATGTCAACCCCCAGGAGATGGAGCAGACCATCCGCTTCCGGAAGAAGGTGGAGAAGGACGAGCACTACATCAATACCATCATGCAGCTGGGCAGCGTAAGTACTGCTGTCTTTCGCCATGTCCTCTGAGCGAGAGCTGCCAGTTTGAATCCAAAGGGGCATTGCCTGATTAATCTGAAGTATTTTGGTGCACATCCAACTGTATAGATTGGTAATATGCATTTATGTACATCACATTACATTATTATCATTTAGCAGACGCTCTTATCCAGAGCGACTTACGTAAGTTACAGTTTTTACGTTATCCATTTACACAGCTGGATGTTTTACTGAGGCAATTCTGGGTTAAGTACCTTGCCCAAGGGTACAACAGCAGTGCCCCTCTAGGGAATTGAGCCGACAACCTTTTGGTTATAAGCCCTGCTGCTTACCACTATGCTACACTGCTGCCCCACAAATGATATCACAGATGATAGGAGTGTCTGCTAAGGAACTGAACAATAATAGCAACAATATGAAAGTAATTAGAATGATAACTACCTGTGTGTGTAATCCCTGTTCTCTCGCTGCCCGTCTGTGTGACCCCTGTGCTTTCCTGTTCCAGCACATGGAGCATTGCATCAAGCAGAACAACGCCATCGACATTTACCAGGTGTACTTTGAGGAGGACGAAGAGACGGAGGAGTGCGAGGAGCAGCCCTGGGCCAAAACCATCAACGTTTTCAGGTGACCGTCCCAGCTGGAGTTGCCGCTGCGCTCGAGCGCACACGGTGTGACCTGTGCCTGTGACTGTGGTGGGCTGGGATTGTGGCGGGCTGGGATTGCTCCCAGCGTGCGCCAGCCCCGTCTTCGACCGGTCTGTTTGTTTCAGCCTTTCCAAGCGTAAAATTAACAGTGGCTCAGTTTAGCTCCTGTTCAGTTTAACACCTACCTTCCCAGACCTCCTGAGTCCTTCCCAGACTCCTCTGTATGTGTCATTCTACATCCTGGGTGGTTTGTCCCGCCCATATTTGTATCGTCCAGTCATGTTGTGAACGGTGTGAAAGCCCCAGGCTGTGAAACCCTCGCTGAGTGTGGGGCTGCCTGAGGTACACCCCCACACTGAGCTGTTTTGGTAACACTGAATAACTTGCATCGTGCTAATAAAAGGGCAGTTTGAATCCTTATATCTCTGAACTCAAAACTACGCCCTGTCTCCACCCACCTCTCCCAGCATGAGGGAGCCATTCACACAAGTACGAGCAGGACAGAACAGATGAAAAGGTTTACTTTCCCTGCTCTCTCCTTCTGTAAACCTCCTTGCCCTGTGTGAGAATCCCCCTCTGTGTGTGTGTGTGTCTCTCTCCTTCGCTCGCTCTCTCTGTGTGGAAAGGGACCCAAACGAGATCAAGCGCACTGCCACCAGTCTCTCCTGGCACCCGGATGGCAGCAGAAAGCTGGCCGTGGCCTACTCCTGCCTGGAGTTCCAGCGGGCCACCTCGGACATGAGCCTGGACTCCTACATCTGGGACATAGGTAGGCCTGAAGCTGCGTGGTGGTTTCAAGCATTTTTTTTTCAGTGCCAAAGTAAAGGTTACAGTGCCTTCTTTGCCTTATTTTTCTCTCCTTCAGAGAATCCCAACAAGCCAGAGATGACCCTGAAGCCAGTGTCCCCACTGGTGTGCCTGGAGTATAACCCCAAGGACTCTCACATCCTGGTTGGGGGCTGCTACAACGGCCAGATAGGTACGCCTGTCTCTTTCATTATTGTCATTTAGCAGACACTCTTACCCAGAGCAACTTACATACATTACAATTTTATCCATTTATACAGCTGGATATTTACTGAGTCAATGCTGGCTCAAGTACCTTGACCAAGGGTACAACAGCAGTGCCCCTGTGGAGAATTGAACCAGCAACCTTTCAGTTACAAGTCCTGCTCCTGACCACTACGCCACACTGCTGCCTGTCTTTCGGGACATTAATTCATCTCCATACTCCATTCAACACGTTCAGGACCAACCGTTGTGGTACAGTGTCGGTGTAATCACAGTTTTTTGGGAAATAACACCGCATGCCACTGGAGAGTGCCAAAAACATTCACCCAGTCACAAAGGGATATGTCACACTCAGAATTCACAGTTCTTCTCTGGCTGGGATCCATTATTTACACTGAGTAGTTTTCTGACCTAAATTGTACTGTCTGCTCCACTGACATTTGTGACTGCCCATAATAATTCAGAGTGAATCAGCTGAACTCAGCCAGTATCCTCATCAGTTTTTTTTTTTCCTCGGAACTTCCCTCTCAGTTCTGTAATAGGTCACATTATTTAAGGTGTGAGCAGAGTCTGGCTGAATTAATTCTTAGTTGCCTCTGGGGGAATTCTGTTATTATAATTAATATGCACCGCAGACGCCCTTACCCTGGCTTACTGGTCACATGTTATCCATTTATACAGCTGAAGAGGTAACTGAAGTAATTCAGGTTAAACATGGTACCTACGCGTAGAGGCACAATGGTTATCACCTCATCTGGGATTCCTGCCTACAGCCCTATGGTTACAAGCTCAGTTTTACAACCGTCATGTCACACCACGATTACATTGCGTTTGCTTAGCAGACGCAGCTTACATAGTTTAAGGTTTTACACACTACCCATCTGTAGCTCTTTATAGACCTTTCCCAGGTGTACACTAGCAGCGGCCCACCCGGGGATAAAACCGGAAATTACTGGATAAAGAGCCCAGTTCCTTACCGCTACACTACACTGTACCTACAATCACCATTCCCAGTCACTGCCTGCTACGCCCACATTCCGACCTGAAAGGTGACGAGTGATATTTCTGTTGCGCGTGTAAAGATGTTCCGCTGTTTTGGGGCAGCTTACTGGGACACTCGCAAAGGCAGCCAGCCCGTGGAGATGTCCACCATCGAGCACAGCCACAGAGACCCCGTCTACAAGGTCATCTGGCTGCAGTCAAAGACGGGCACCGACGCCTTCTCCGCCTCCACCGACGGTCAGGTGAGCCAAAAAACCAGGGACCTCACAGGTCACCTGACCGAGGTCGCGGCCAATTGCGAAGAGCGTCACAGCATCCTGTGCTCATGGGAGTTGAAGTCCTGAGTCTGGGGTCAGGGTGTTTGTATTAAAGCACCAGTGTGCTTCATCTCCCACATGCAACTCAGACAAAATGCGTCATGACGCCCTTCCTATACAACCGCTAACAGTTCTAGATTTTTTATCCCGTTCTTTTTTTTTTTTTTTGGTAAAAAAATTGGAACACAGATTTCACACTTTCACTGTGTGCAAAGGGGGTGTACCTCAAGGGGTGTTCTTTTCTCACCTTCAGAGGAACATCAACACCTAAATGATTTTGTGACCTCAGATTTCTTGGAAGCTTCATTTCAACTTCCCTTCACAATTCCATGTATTTAGTGCCAGTTGTATATATTCGAAAGACAGTGGGATTAGTAATTAGTAACCCGTACATATACATATGTACATCCCAGCTACTTAAATAGCATATCAGATTAAAATAAAGGATTTTTGTTTGAGATTGGGCTGATACAATGGACTCAGTGAGCAGGATGAGCATTCATTACATTACTGTCATTTAGCAGGCACTCTTATCCAGAGACTCTTACTAAGGTTACAATTTTTACATGTTATCCATTTATACAGCTGAATATTTACTGAGGTCATTCTGGGTTAAGTACTTTGCCCAAGGGTACCACAGCAGTGCCCCTGCAGGGAATTGAACCAGCAACCTTTTGGTTATGAGCCCTGTTCCTTACCACTGTGCTACACTGCCGCCCACTGCTGCAGTCATTACAAATCCAAGATAAAACAAGCCCAGCATCTGATGCAGTCGCCACCGCATTTCGGGCGAAGTCCGTCCGAGGCTGACACCTCTCCTGGGTGCTCCTGCTGTGTCTCCTCAGGTGCTCTGGTGGGACATCCGAAAAATGAGTGAGCCCACAGAAAGGCTGGTCCTGGACCCCAGCAAGAAGGGGAACCTGGACAACGCTCTGGGGGCCATTTCCCTGGAGTTCGAGACCACCATGGTGAGGCTCTCCACCGTCTCACGCCCTGTTTGATCTCCCGAGGCTGTGTGCTTTTGTGGGTAAATTTTAAGCACAAAACAATGTATGCATACTCTAAAAACAGTCAATATATTACATTACACTACATTGAGCAGATGGTCTTATCCAGAGCGACTTCCATCACAAAAGAACAGAAGCATGTCCATTCAAGCTGAATGAGCATCAGTGTCAGACCAGGCTAACAACACTCCCAGACCAGTGAGTGTGAGCACAACACTATTCAAGCCCTACCACAAGTTAACTTGTTCAATTTGACTAGACAAGAGAAGCCAAGTATACTACCGTACATCAGTCACTAGATCACAGAATCCAAAATGCATCGCAATACTACACATGACATAAACAGCAAATAATACAAGTGGCAGTCACTGTTACGTTTCTTGTGTTTCAGTGCTGTTTTTCAAGTTGACACTTTATCTATGGTGCATTATTTGCCTATGCCTGTATTGTTGTTGCTCTTGGAATATGCAGTTCATATAGCTTCCCTTGATGGCCTTGCAAGTCACTTCAGAGAAGAGGATCTGCCACAGAAATTAATTAACTATTATTAACAATAATAATAAAGGTGGTGGTAATGATGATGATGCAGTTGCTGCTGCAGATGATAATGATAATGACTATAATAATAGTAATGAGGGCGATGATGATGACGTTAATAGTGACAATAATGGCTATAATCATGATGTGCTCTCTCGTTCAGCCCACAAAGTTCATGGTAGGCACAGAGCAGGGCCTGGTGGTCTCCTGCAACCGCAAGGCCAAGACGCCGGCGGAGAAGATCGTGTGCACGTACAGCGGCCACCACGGCCCCGTCTACGCCCTGCAGAGGAACCCCTTCTTCCCCAAGAACTTCCTGACCGTGGCCGACTGGACCGCGCGCATCTGGTCCGAGGACATCAAGGAGTCCTCCATCATGTGGACGAAGTAATGCGTCCGTTTCCGGACCTGTACCGGGGCCGTCGTTCTATCCCTGGCGGATGCTGTCATCTAGGGTGGCCTGGAGCTTACGCCTGTATTGTTGGAACAAACCACTTTAGCTTATGGGTACAACAGCAGTGCCCGTCCCGGCATCAAACCTGCAACCCTTTGGTTAGAAGTCCCTGATAATCTGACAGCTGAGGAAGAAGGGTGCTTGTAAAAGCTTACATGGAGCTGTGTAATTTACATCAGTGTTTCCCAACCCTACTCCTGGCGGCACACTGTCCTGCATATCTTCTATCTATCCTTGCTCTACCTACCTGACTGAACTCATCAGCGGTACGTTTGATTAGCTGAGCACACCTGATTTAATCAAGCAGCAAGGATAGATAGAAGATGCAGGACAGTGTGCCTCCAGGAGTATGGTTGGGAAACACTGAATTACATTACGTTATTGTCATTAGCAGAGGCTCTTATCCAGAGAAACTTACATGGGTTACAATTTTACCCATTTGTACAGCTGGGTAATTTAAAACTTAGAAGCAGTTGTGAACTGGATTGAGAGAATATTTATAGTCCAGTGATGATTATGTTCAAAAAGGCTGGTTCTTCATATGGGCAGCGGTGTGGCGTAGTGGTAAGGAGCAGGGCTCAGAACCAAGAGGTGGTTGGTTTGGTTGCCCACGGGGGCACTGCCGCCATACCCTTGGGCAAGGTACTCAACCCACAGTTGCCTCTGTAAACATCCAGCTGTATAAATAGATAAAATTGTAACCTATTAAAGTCGCTCTGGATTACCACGTCTGCTAAATGACAATAATGTAATGTCGTGTAAAATATCACAAGCTTTTGCTTTATGTTTATTCATTTGGGGGATGCTTTTATCCAAAGCGACTTACAGGTGAGATAAGTATGAGGAATTTACATTACATTATTGGCATTTAGCAGACACTCTTATCCACAGCAATTTACATCAGTTATAGTTTTTTTCCCCCCCAATTTGATCCATTTATATAGCTGGATATTCACTGAGGGAATGGGGTTAGGTACCTCACCCAAAGGTACAGTGGCAGTGCCCCAGTGGGGAATCGAACCGGCAACCTTGTGGAGTCCTGCTCCTTGACCACGATGCCACACTGCCGCCTGGTGTTTCAGCTGAGGTGTTATGTGTGACGGAGACTGCGGCGTGTTTGCCTGATCTGTCGTGCCGGTGAGGGGATGCCTCGTGTGCTTTGCCGCAGGTACCACACGGCGTTCCTGACAGACGGCTGCTGGAGCCCCCTCAGGCCCTCCGTGTTCTTCACTGTGAAGATGGATGGAACGCTGGACGTGTGGGACTTCCTGTTCAAGCAGAACGACCCCACGCTGAGTCTGAAAGTACGGCCAAAGACCCCCTAAGTACCCCGTGTTCCTTCCCCCGACCGAAATCAGGTCACTGTTCAAAACGCTGTGCGCGCGGGCACACTGATGCAAAAACAGCATCTGCGTCGCATTGACAAGCTCTTAGAAATCAAGGTGTGTGTGCATGTGTAAGTGTGTGTGTTTGTGTGTGTGTGTGTGTGTGTGTGTGCGTGTGTGTCTTTGTGTATGTGTGCATCGGTATGTGTTTGTGTATGTTTATGTATGTGAACATGTGTGTGTTTGTGCATGTTTGTGTGCAAGTGTAAGCGTATGTGTGTGTTTTGTTACTTTATGTGTATGAGTGTGTGTGTATGTGTGTGTTATTGTGTATGTGTGCATCTGAGTGTTTGTGTCTGCATATGTGTGTGTTTGTGTATGTATATGTGTGTAAATGTGTGTGTTTGCGCATGTTTATGTGAGCAAGGATGTGTGTATGTGTTTGTGTATGTGTGCATGTGTATGTGTGTGTGTGTGCGTATGTGTGTGTGTATGTGTGCATGTGTATGTGTGTGTGTGTGTGTGCGCGCGTATGTGTATGTGTGTGTGTGTGTGTGTGTGTGTGTGTGTGCACGTATGTGTGTGCGTGTGTGTGTGTGTGCATGTGTGTGTATGTGTGTGTATGTGTGTGCGTATGTGTGCGTGTGTGTGTGTGTGTGTGTGTGTGTATGTGTGTGCGTATGTGTGCGTGTGTGTGCATGTGTGCGTGTGTGTATGTGTGTGTGTGTGTGTGTATGTGTGTGCGTATGTGTGCGTGTGTGTGTACGTGTGCGTGTGTGTGTATGTGTGCGTGTGTGTGTGTGTGTATGCCTGTGTGTGTGTGTGTGTGTGTGTGTGTGTGTGTGTGTGTATGTGTGTGTGTGTGTGTGTGTGTGTGTGTGTGTGTGTGTGTGTGTGTGTGTTAATATGTATGTTTCCCTGTGCTCTGCTCACAGGTGTGTGATGAGGCTCTGTACAGCCTGAGGGTGCAGGATAACGGCCGCTTCCTGTCCTGCGGCTCCCAGCTGGGCACGGCCACCCTGCTGGAGATCTCCCCGGGACTGTGCACCCTGCAGAGGAACGAGAAGGCCCTGGCCACCGCGGTGAGGGTCCCCTAACCCTAACCCCTAACTCCTAACCCTAACCCTAGCCCTAGCCCCTAACCCCAACCCCTAAACCTAACCCCTAACCCCAACCCCTAACCCTAACCTTAACGCTAAACCCCTAACCCCCAACCCTCCACCCAGTAACAGAGCCCCCTCTCACCCACTGACCATCACTGTACATTTACATTTACATATAGGCCTTGTCCACACGTACACGGGTATTTTTTAAAAAGTAGCTTTTTCTATGCGTTTTGGCCTTTCCTCCACACGCCAACGGCGTTTTAGGTCACTGAAAACTGAACTTTTGCAAAACGCCTTCCAGGGTGAAGATTTTCAGAAACTCCGTTTTCAGTGTTCACGTGTAGACAGGGAAAATGGAGTTTTTGGCTTGTGACGTCAGAGTGTGCGCCGTAATAACTTTTTTTCAGTCTTCTGACTGGCCAACATGGCTTTACGGTTAGGGTTATATCGTTGCCTGCTGGTTTAGCATGCGCTTGACAGCGTGTGTTTGCGTTTTCGTGTGGACGGAGATTTTTTTAAGAACGAAAGGAGGAAAATCCCTGTCTTCAAAAATATCCGTGTACGTGTGGATATGGCCTTATTCATTTCGCAGATGCTTTCATCCAGAGCGACCTACAAGTGAGGCAGAGTATACCACAAGCAAAAGAAAAAAAAAAAAACACAAGGAGTCAACAATATTAGAAGTGCTGCAAGTTTTAATAGCTGAAACTTTGAACAACCATACACCCATATCTGGCCTATCCATGTGTGGCGCTGTGTGTGAGGACCACTGAGCAGCCAGCCGTTGTGTCTCCCCCTTGGGGGGGTCCAGATGTTCGAGCGGGAGACCAAGCGGGAGAAGATCCTGGAGGCGCGGCACCGCGAGATGCGTCTGAAGGAGCGCAGCCGCTCGGAACAGAGCAAGGAGGAGGAGGGCAAGGAGGTCCACGGGGAGGAGAGCGCCGAGGACCTCATCGCGCAGGCTGAGAAGGAGTTCTTCGACACCGTGGAGGCCGAGCTCAAGAAGAGGGAGAAGGAGGAGGAGAAGAATGAGGTCAGTACCATCCAGGAGAGAGAGAGAGGGAGAGAGGGAGGGAGTTTTTAATTCTGTTTTTTTTTCCCTTATTTTTTATGTAACATTTTTCTTCTCTTGTTTTCTCAGTGTGATTCTGTTCTTGCTACTCATTATTGTTGCACTAATACTTAACATCAGGCTGTAAACTGTTGTTACAGTTACTCTTGTTATTGTGACATATGCTTTATTTCCCGTTTGTGGCCATGCTTTGAAAATATTGAACACTGTGAAGTCATGCTGAGAAAGCACAATCTGCATCTTGAGAAACAGGCAGAGTGAGAAAGATTTAGTTTCTTTCCATATCTAGAAAGACACAGAAGAATGAGAAAGCGAGAGAGGGGTCGAGAAAGAGGGAGATTCTGCCCATACTGTAGACACAGGAAGACAGGCATGAGAGCAGAGACAGAGGGTGAGGGAGATAGACCTTTGTATATTTTGACGATATTTACTATGTTATATTTCTTGATGATGTTTGCTTTTCGGCTGAACTGACAGAGACAGACTTTGATAAGATGTGTTGCAGGGGGCTGGTCTCAGAGCTCTTTCTCCCTGCACTTGATATATATATAAATATATATAAAATTTTGCCCTCCATTTTTAAGAGATCATTTATGATGTCCTACATGCCTGTTTCATCTCCCATGATAGTGTCTACTAAATGTAACTGAACCCCTTGGTTGTTCAGTAACTTACTGCTGCTCGTCCATTGGGGCTGTAAGATAAAGGCTTGGGTTTTAAATATATCTCTGTGTGTTGGTTGGGAAGTGAAGAGGAGTATGAGAAAATCAATATCCTCCTCTCCTAAAGGACCGGGCTGCTTTACTTGAAAGTCGGTGTGTGAACGCACAGCGGATCAGTCCTGTGACTGTGGCAGTTTAACCAGTTTCATCCTCTTTGCATCAGGCTGTCATCTGCAATGGCAGAATGAGGCTTCATGAGTCCAGTAATGGGTGGAGATACCATGTGCTGTCAATCAGCGAATTTCTGTCAATCACTTTTTTGAATGAACCAATCAAAGGACATTGTTGTGTAAAACAAAACCCTGTGGTTGGTTTAAATTCAAATCACTCATAACAATGATCTTTCCTCCTTCCATTTGAGAGGTTCATACCTCATTTTTGTTGCTATCTCTGACCATTTGGTTGGAAAAACTAATGGTGGTTAAAATAAATGTAATTAGGTAAATTAAAAAAATATATCCACACGTTTAGAAATGGGAAATTGTCATCTAGCGTCATAGTGCAACATAAGATGAGGATGAATTCAGGATTACTTTTGAGCTCTTTCTTTTACGTGGCCCCTATCTGGAACACAACAGCAGAAACCTGAAACAAAAGAAAATATTAAAATAGGAACAATGTATTGTTCCCCGGATAAATTTTAGATTATGATAATTTTCTTGTTTTCTTTTTCAGGAGAAAGATGTCTGCGAAGAAAAAGATGGCTGAGCAGAGTGCTGAGACGACTAAAGAGTGAAACTATTTTTAATATATATTTTTAATATACACATTATTTGTATATACACTTGTATGAGAGAAAGTGGGATGTGGCCTATGAAGAATCTTGCAGTTGCAATGCATGATGGTAATGTACTGAAAAGCCTTTTTTTGTGAAGAAGACCGAGCCAGCAAATACGCGAAAACTGCAGAACAGCATGGATATTTTCATTTATCATGCGGAAAGCGTGTAGGCCGGACGTGATTCATGTGTTTGCTGTTTTCGAGGCAGCTGCTTCTTCTCGCTGTCGGCAAACAAAAAGCCTTGGTAATGATGTGGTCTGTCTGGGTCTGCCGTACATTTTTTTCAGTTTTGTGTGTTGTCCTCCGCTAGCATCCCGTGGTGCTCCTACCAGACCGGGCCCAGATGTCAGAGAGGATCGTTTGCCTCCGCGGAGTAAATGTTCCTCTTTAACGTTCCTCGCTTCCAGAAGAGCTGCGCGCAGTTCGATGTGTGTGTCCCCGTCTGCAGCCTCTCTGAGATGTACACAGTGATCCGGGCTGTCTCGTGGGCCCTGTGTGCTTATACTGCATTCCAGCGTCTTGTCACCCTTGGCGCCGGCGTTAACGCCGCCGACATCGCCCGCTGGCCTCTTCCCAGTTCGTCTCTGGCCGTCGTGCCGTTTCATTTTAATGCGTCCAGCATGATGGTTTTCCATGATTCATACCTGTGCCGGACAGCGCATAGCCACCTGAGAGAAAGTGTGACTCCTTCAACATACACAGCACTGAGGGACTTGCATTGGCACATCTAAACATGGAGCGTAACCAGTGATCACATGACAAAGGTGGGTCACATGACTTAAAATGATGTGGAAGACGATGTGGAGAGAATGTTCAGCACCACTCAATTGTAAATATTCATTTCTTGCAAACAAAAGATTTTGACTATAAACATCTGATTTGTTTGGTTTTTAAAGTTTCAGTAGGCTATATTTTTGAACAGGAATACTGAAGGGGAAAAAAAATTTTCACATGCAAATGAATTGCACATGAACAAGTTTTTAAATTAAACTTTAATATTAAAATGGGTGGTATTGCTAATTTGCTTTCTCGACAGTGTGGCTTGACCGAGCTGACTGTTGTTTTTACAACATTACAGTGAAGCAACAGCGGCCCACTCAAAGCCTGACAAACATCTGCTTGTCATTCCCATTTCTGTGTACTTCTCTTTTTCTTGGAGTCCTCTGCTGCTTATAAAAGAAGAGTTTCCACCAGTAATCTAAATGAAGTTTACATCAGCAATGTCAGTAATACATGTCATTAAAAAACAAGAGGAATGTTTGGTAAACAGTGGCTCTCAACCCACAGCTGTGAAGAATGAGCATGGAGCAGCATAATAGCTTTCCTCTGCTTACTGCAAATGTGCTCCTTCAAGAGTAAAATTCCTTTTCCATTAAAGCTACGCTGCCACTGTTGTGCAAGTATTTAATGTACCGTTACAGGACCTAGCACTTGGAACATTGAAAAGTGTAAGTGGTCACACTTTTTATATGGCGACAAATCCTTTGAATTAGGCTTTAAATCCTTTGTCAAGTTAGAGGTGTAGCATGTCGAATCTGCAATCGCTATGAAGATTGTTAGCTGTCACCAGTGTTCACAACCCACCATGCAAACACGACTAATCAATGCACAAAGGAAAAAGAAATCCAGACGACATTCATCATTTTTCGAAAGAAGGGAGGAAAGCTTTATTTACATTAAAATCATACAGCCATTGTTTTCAAAATGAAAGAAACACCAAGGTGCAATTACATTCCAATTCAAGTTCACAAGAAAGGGGTAATGCTGAACTGAGACAGGGACTGTGGCAGGGGGGTCTGAGGTCAGTGGCAGTGGAGAGGCGGTGGAAGGAGCAAGCCAGCATTCGGGCGATGTTGACAAAAGCACCTCCAGGCTGAGTCTGGACACTGACAGCATTGGGGGAGTGGAGTGTCTATTCAGGTCCAGGACCACCCCCTTTGTCCAGACAAGCCCCAAATTCTGGTCTACATCCACCCGTATTTGAAGTGGTTTCTGGTTCTGGTTGTACTTTCAAGTTTTTTTTTTTTTCCCCAAGTATTTAAATTGGAGTCTAGGTGGGCCTGGGGGTCACCCATTCAACTGCCCCCAGGCATCAGTGTTACCAAATTAACAAATTTTGTCACCAGATCTAAAGGCATTTCAAAGAGATCGAGTGTCAGTGACTTCTGAGGTCTCTGGCCTTCACGTTCTGTGCAGAAAATGACCTACGCGTCGACACTGGGTAACTCCAACCCCCCCCCACCTGAACATGCCCCACCTGTCCACAACAGTACTCGTGCCATTCAGAGGAGCTGGTGACACTGCGACGTTGTGAAGCTCCTGATTCTGGGGAATTGTTTTTTTTTTTTTTGTTGTTTTTTTTTTACATCTGCCAGATCTCAGCTCTATGTGCCTGAACTTGGCCAACCCTGAATACAGCCCATCTGCAAAAAGGTCACAATTGTTCATACCCATGAATTAAAAAAAAAAACAAAAAAAAAAGCAAAGCAACAAGCAGCAAGTGCTCATTCATAACTTTTGGAATGACTAAGAAGGTTGAATTTTGGGAAGAGGAAAGAAAAAAAAAAAAACTCTTCCAGTCCTCATCCAGTGCTCATCATTTAAGTTCCATCTCCTGACCCGCCACGACTGCTGCAGCACAATCTGGCAGCTCACAGGGACGTCACGCGCCCATCATTTTTTGTAAAACGCTGCCATTTTGGCATGCGGTAAAGTTTCCTGCAACAGCGCTCGCTCAACCAAATTACCTTTTAAGAGAAAAGCAGCCAGTTCACAGAAAAGCGATGAAATCTAAAACTTTAAGAAAAAGAAAAAGCATACAATACAAAATACAATCAACTTTAGATTGAAAGATTGAAAACATAAATCAAAGATGCGGAAACTCCAGTCTTTAATGCCGAGGGATCTGCTGAGTGTTTTACCCTATCTCAGTTTTTTTAAGGGAAGTCTATTTGGACAGTTCATTCCCTTTGCTTGTTGTGCCAAAAGGAAAATCTGATTGAAAGGTGACTAAAAACCTCCAGAGAACTGGCCCTCCAGGCCTGGCATTACTCATTCCTAGCCTATACCCTACATCAACTGTTTTATCTTAATACGCAAGTCTAGCATTAAAAAAAAAATCTCACTATGTTACGGAACTGAGATTACAACAGTCACAGCTGCTGCCCTAAAATAATGTTGACAACCTTAAACTAATTTCTCCTCTTATTTCGGAACATTTGTGTGAATTTTAACATCCATAGTAGCTTTAGTAACCAAAACATTAGCATTTATTGAACGTATGCATATATAAATAAGAGAGTTTTCTGCCACCCCCCACGGCGTTTGTTCTGAGGACGCTCCCTCCGGGAGGAGAACGCAAAGTCCGAAACGGCATCGTAAACCGAACCTCCCGGGGCCTCGGCGCACCTGTCCCCCCTACAGACAGCTCAGATTCTTTCACAGGTAAGCGGTCAGCGCGCTCACGGTCCTCGTCGCCAGAGGGGAGAAGAAAATGGAAGCCTGGAATCAGTTCAGGAGACAACCGCCTGCGTGCCGGAGTCGAAACGCCTCTTTGAACCCGAAATATAGTCATCTGCAGATCACCCGCGATAGTTACAAAAATAATCCTTTTTTTTAAATGACTGTGCAAACATGAAAAGGTTCTACCGTTTTTTTTTTTGTTTTCCAGGTCTCTAAAGTCAAAAGTACTGAATTAAGCAGCCGTGCTTCTCTGTCTCACACACACACACACACACACACACACACACACACGAACACACGCGGGAGGTCACGCACAATCGCGCTCTGGATTAGCGTCTTTGGTTACAACAATGGATACTGAGTGTGGCGGGAGACAAGCTCCTGTCACGCTTCACATGACTGACAGATCTCATCCCACCCATAGCCCTTGGTAAGCCGTGGTTTGCGACGACACCGGCTTCGACAGTAAAGTTCACCTCGGACCCCCACCCCACCCCGCTCCACTCCCGTTCTTTCGCCAACCGAGTTAAACGCCCTGCTTAATTTAACCACCTCCGCTGGGAACGGGCAGTGAAGACAAAAAGAGAATAAATTAATACTAAATACCCAACTGTAATTTCCAGCCTCGTACAGCATGAGAACAAGGTTTTAAAACACGTTTATTGCCCCCCCATCCATTTGTTTTAACTTTGAGACTACTACCCCTGCGGGAGGCATGGCCACCTTCTTCGTACTTTAGCACTTAGTTCCTTCACTGTGTTAACGGCCGTGAGAGGGGAGGAGCCTCCAGTCCTCAGCCTGCCTCAGCACTACAGAGCCCCCGAGTAGCAGCACCTCTCTTTTGCATTATATATTAAAATAAATGTCCTCTACCCCCAATACTGATGTGCATCTTACTTGTGGAGGACTTAAATAAAAAAACAAACTGAGAGGGCCCTGCTCTGCCTCAGCTGAGATAGTTAGAGTGTCTCCCGCATCTCCCCATGAGAATTTAAAACACAATTGCCGCCCCCACTGATTGCTTTTACCGCTACCCTACGGGAGCCGGATTTGTCTCCTCGATATTTCTTGGTAAACTCGCAACCCCAGAAATGTGTCCTGGGGCGTGCACTTCCCCCTCCCTTGACATGCAATTTCCCTACCCCTAGAAAAAAAAAAAAAACAAAGGAAAGAAAAATCCCACAGCAGCACTATCCTGACCTGAAAATTTCCATGTGTAATATATAATCAATGTTCAAATAACGCTATACTCATCCCACTCTCCACTGCTGTACATGGATTTTAATATGGCGTCTGAGGTTTGCCGATGCCCTGATGACTAACTTCCTGTTTGCCTGAGGGACGTGCCTCCTCCCTCTGATCCTCGCCGCTTTCGCATGGGAATATTCTCAGAAGGCAATGGAGCGTTGATGACATTACTTTGGAATAAACAAAAGTCACCAACTTTCAAATGTAAAAAAGGAAAAAAGAAAAGAAAAAGTACAGTTACAGTCACCTAACATAAAAAGCGATATACAGGAGAGCCCCATCGTTTTAAGCCTCCGATGCCGGAGGCACTGCGAGACAGAGAGAAACGGTGAGGCGTCTTTTTTTTTTTGTTTGCGGCGGGCAGCGGAAGTGGGCGAGTTCTGCGGGGTTTCCCGGCGGTGGGGGCGTTTCCGAAGCTCTCCGCTGGCGGCGGGGGCCTCCCCTTCCCCCCGACTCACGACGCCGGCAGCACCTTGCTCAGGGCGTCGCGCGCGCTCTGGCTCAGCTTGTCCGGAAACTTCACCTCGAACTCCACCACCAGGTCGCCCCGCCGCTCGGGGCACTTCGGCAGGGGCAGCCCCTCCCCCGTCACGCGCCGCTTCATCCCGGGCTTGACCACCTCCTGGGTCGTCACGGTGACGGTCCTGCCGTCTAGGGTGGGGGCATTGACCGTGCAGCCACACAGGGCCTGGTGAGAGAGACGGAGAGAGAGACTTACAACGAGCTCTAGATGCCAAAGAGACAGGGGCACCACCTCCCAGGACTGCAGTGGCGCTTGATGAAGAATCATTTTATGTTAGCTAAGCGTTAGAAACCAATAGACCTGTGAGAAATTTAAGCAGCTCTTGGGAAACAAAAAAACACTTTTAAGAAAGTGCTGCTGAAATACTCTGGCGCATTTCTGTTTTATTTTTAGCTTCTTTGCTTCTTTTTTAAGTGTTTCCTTGCCCAATGAAAGGAATGCATTAGTTTTTTTTTTTACCCCATTACATCTCCAAGAATGGCTGAAAGTTGCCATTACAACAAACGTGCTGTCAGGCACGTGTGCATCTCCACACAGTTGTGTCCTCCAGTGTAGATCAGCCTGAACGCTGAATGACGCATACAGGAGGGCTTCCTAGGATGTGCCATTTCAAAATTAAATTCACTTCGCACTTCCATACAGAAGCACATGCACACTTGTCATGACAGCATTGTATAGGATGCTGACGCGTATTTAAACGTGATCAGTCATGTCCTGTACATACTGTGTCTTATGCAACTTTTACCACATGCACTCTGCCCTCTTTCCAAAGTCACTCTGGATAAGAGCGTCTGCTAAACGACAAAATGTTAATGTAAACTCCAGCTACATTTACATTTATTACATTTATTCACTTGGCAGATGTTTTTACCCCAAATAACTTACAAGTGAGGCACAGTACAAACAAGCAAACAGCCATATAAGGAATGAACAATATTAGAAGCACTCAATGGCTGGCCAGACAAGGTACAAGCTAGCTAGTAGAGATACACGTGCATGAAACCATAGATTGGGAAAAAAAAACAATTTTACAGAAAACAAAGACTACTCAAGTGTGAGGGTTCAACCCCCCCAAAGATCCAGGAACGGCGGGGTACTCACTTCTTTCAGCGTGATGCGGGCAGGGTAGACGATGTCGGAGCCGTCCCTGCGGAAGACGGGGTGCGGCTTGTCCTTGACCACGAACACCACGTCGGCGGGGATGTTGGTGGGCGTCTCGTCGCCCTCCTTGGGGAAGGTGATCTTGGTCCCCTCCTTCCAGCCGCGCTTGATCTCCACGGTGAGGATCTTGTCCTCGCTGCGCGTGGTGCGGCCGTCGGCGTTCAGCCGCTTGTGGGAGATCTTCATCTTCTTGGTGCAGCCTGAGAAGACCTCCTCCAGGGTCACCTTCAGCTCGTGCACCACCGGCGGGTCCTGCTTCTTCTCCACCATCCCCGAGCGGGCGCTGAAGGACCTGGGGAACCCGCCCATGCCCCCCATCCCGAAGCTGGCGAAGGGGTCGTCCACGTCCATGTCCTCGTCCACCCCATTGCGGCCAAAGAACTGGTCGAAGGGGTTGCGCCCGCCGAAGAACTCGGCGAACATGGCGTGGGGGTCGCCGTGGAAGGTGTAGTTGAAGCTGGTGCCATTGGGGCCTCCGGCACCGGGGTTGCCCTTAAGACCTGAGGGGGACAGGGTGCGAAATTTAAAGTTAGTGAGAGGAGCAAGCATAGAGAGACAGATCAAACAGCCAGCTTGCAAGTCCGCAAAGCACGTTGCGTTTGCAGTAAATCCGAGACTAAAAAAGTCTTCAACAGCGACATGGGCCAAAGCGTGGCTTGGCGCTGTGATTTTTTTTTTTCCTTCCAGCGCAACCGGTTTCTGCGCGCAGTCATCTCTGACAGGCTTGTTTCTCGACGTGTCAGGACAGAAATCGCACTCTATCTCGAACAGGTCGTCGGCTGTGCGCTAACTCGCTTCGCTGACAACCTCCAACTTCCCCGCCCTCCCGCTCTGACGCGAGCTAGAAACTTCCAGCACGCGCACCTTCCAGAAGGTCCTATATGACACGCGCAGCCAATCAGCGCCCCGACGCTTGATTTTGTTTAGGTTTCTCTGATGTCGAGGAAAACAGCACGCCGTCTCCGTCCGAGCGAAATAACATTCCGTCTTTCGCCCGATTTCACACTTCACCGTGTTTTCTGCTTACTCGTTTCTAAACGCTTCAAGCCTCTGCATAAGACTTCACACTCGCTGGCTCGCAAGATAACCTGACGTACCTCTGCAAACAGCTATAGTCACTGGCCAGCTTGCCAAGTCCCCGTTTTATTTTCAAAGGAACTGTAAGGCTACTGATCTAGCTAGTAGCAGCCTACATGATTTGATTTTCCTACCATTTCCACGATCTATTTTAGCTAGATACGCAGGAAGTGCGTTTCCCAACTTCTAGAGCAGGCTAGCTTGCTACGCAAGCGACACAACTCTTCACATGTGCAAACATATGCGTGGGAAAAACAATAATAAATACCTTCTTCTCCAAATCGGTCGTAGATGTCCTTCTTCTTGGGGTCACTTAACACATCGTAGGCTTCTGCGATCTCTTTAAATTTCTCCTCGGCCCCAGGTGACTTGTTTTTGTCCGGGTGATATCGCAGAGCTTGTTTACGGTAAGCCTTCTTGATCTCGTCCTCACTTGCGCCTTTTTGTATGCCCAGCACGGCGTAGTAATCTTTACCCATTTTAACCATCTAACATTCAACTTGTAATTATATTTTCAGAAATTAAGAGTTCCTACGCTGCCACAAGTTGTCAGTCAGAAACTCTGAACTTAGCTAGCTCTGTATACAGTCGAATGCCTAGTTTGCAAACTGCGTAGCAAGCTAGGTCGTTCTTCGTTTCTTCGCCTATTCGTTGGATAAGCTGCAAAGCTTGCTACCTTATGTCAGTTAAATATCGAAAACGAATCACAACTCGGTGCTGCTGAACACTAAAAAAGCACGAACCTCCCCGACGAAGTGTTAAGACTAGAGTGTCCAACTTGCCTGTAACTTCGCTCTGCGGCTCAGCGCAAAATCAGCGGGGCTTTCCTTTTTTGTAACCGTGCAGAAAGTTCGAGAATTCTCCCCCAGAATCAAGAACCTTCCAAACGCTTATTTCCTCGCGCTAACCACTCGGGCTCTCCCTCTCCCACCCCCCTCCCACCCTTGCCTACGTCACGCTGACAGGAGGACACGCCTCTCCTGTTTAGCTGTGAGCAGGATTACGTCCGCACGCCGAAGGCCTGCGAATGCCGAATGCGACCGTCGCGCCACGCCTCTCATTTCCACTATCGGCTCAAAGGCTCTAGAATCCGAATTCCAGCGTCATAAACGTTGAAGTTGAATATATTTACAAGTAGACTTGCCTTGAATGGAAGCCATTGGACAGTTTTTAAAATTGCGGGTTTTAGGAGACAACTTACCCAGAGCGATTTGCATTGATTGCGTATTGTCCACGTTAAATTGGATATGAATGAACGAACAGAGGTTAAATATCTTGTTCGGAGAATAATCAACTAAAGCAATTTTAGGTTAAGTACTTTGCTTAAAAGGTGCAACAGGTCTCTCAGCCAGGATTTAAATGTTTGAACTGCTGCAATAACCATGAGTATCATTCAAATTATTGGTAGGCCGGTGTTATCTGCCGTCGCTTTCGTTTTGCATGTCATTGCACATTTACATTAAAGCATAATAATATATCCTAGCGCTGAGAGAAACATTCGATTACACAGTTATACAGCTGGGTATTTTCATGAGAAATGAAACGTGTTGGTCAGGTTTAGCTTGTACTTGCATAATGTACTTGCCCACTCAGGCTCGGGACCAGGAGAAAATACAGAAGGGTGCACTTGCAATCCACATCATATCTTAAAAAACGTAATAAATACTATGTACACATCAGGATATCGGGACAAGTGGGAGTGCACTGAGGTCCCTCTGGGGGCGTAGTGTACCCCTAAGCACCCCCACAGCGCCGGCCCTGTCCCACTTCGTATATGTGAGGGAATCAGGCCCCATGACATCCGTTTAAGACAGATTCACAAGTCTTTTTTATTTTACGGATGTGATACAGCTACCAGCTGTCACCTGATTGCCCACCCAGATAGTGTAAATATCAATAAACTGGATGTGATGGCAACGAACAAACTGTGTGGTCACATTCGTAGAGGGCTAACCTGCATCAAATCTGTGCACATCAATTTATCTTTATATTACATGGTTAGGCTGACACAGAAGGCTTGGTGAACATGAAACTTAATGCATTCATTTAACAGGAAAAAAATAAGTAAATAGGCAGCAACACGGTGTGACTAAAACAGCAAACCCAAGGCAGTATTTCAGATGAGTTGTTCGGAAGGGCACATAATGTGTCGCGCACGTTCGACCTGGATGATCGCGACCGGCTTCTTTTCATGCATCCCTATTAGCCCACACACATCACTCCATTGTAGAATCCACTTTTCCTATTCGTTACGCATAGAAAGCTAGGCAACGCCCATTGGCTCTCTACCGGAACACTGCAAGGATTGGTTACTGAAACACAGTCTTCCCGTTGGATGCCGGCGGAGCTTTTTCGTTGTCTGATTGGATACTGGGACTGTCAGACTTGCGCGCAGGAAAGGGAGTTCAAACTGCCAAGATGAAGCATTACGAGGTAAGATAATACCGGTGATAATTTAGGATCTTGTATGAATTTATTGTATGAACGTTTTCGAATGGAGCTTTCTTTTAAGTTATTCCGGACATATGAGAGTGTTACACGGTTGCGGTTATTGTCCTAAAGGGTCAAACGGTACAATGCAGGACGTTGCTCAGATGTGGAAGGTAGCTCGCTGTTGACATAGGTTTGGTAGCTAGCTAGCTTAAATGGTTGGGCAAGCAGCACTGCGTTGACTGCAGTCGCAGTGTGTGGCGCGTCGTCGGGGCCGTGTGTACCTTGGCTGTCATACTCAGTTCTGTATCATCCATATTCCTATAAACAAGGAAATCAAAACGCGAGTGCTGATTTGCGAGACAGCCGATCTTTTGCAAGATAGCTGATTTTCAAATAGCTGTGCCCGTTCACAATTAACTCTGAAGGGCGGTGTGACAGCACCGTCTAGTCAAGTAAGAAAGAGTGAAAGGCAAGCTGCCTAGCTAACTGTTAGCTAGCTGGTTTGCAAGGTATGACACTTGCTATGCTAGCAAGTTAGCTGCCTAGCTAGTCCCAAGGGGCACGGGATTTCGTAATGGTATGATGGTGCAATCCTGATTATTTTGATAACCTAACAGTATCTAACTGTGGCTAGTTATTAAGTAGCCAGCAAGCGGCCATAAACTTTGCATTGGCATGAGCCCAGTATTGTGTGTAGGTAGCAAATACCTATGCAGCACTAAATCGGGATTATGGGTAACGTTGTTGATCTATCTGGCTAGCTCATGGCAGGTAGCTACGTAATTTAACAACCAGCGATATAAGTAGTTGGCTGTAAATGATGCTGATCGCGACGAATACCTTTTGACAAGTTGGATAACTAGCTGACCTGTTCGTAATCGCATAGCTGTAACAAACTGCTGTATAGCTAATTGTGTGTTTACTGTTCGGCTCCTTTGGCATCTGTTGTCAGCACTGAAGAAGCCGTGCAATTTGTACTGTTTCTAACAGGATATGCACGAAATGGGTTCATTTCACAGTACCTGAAACATTAACGTAATGCCTTTTGGAAGCAATACAGGCACAACGTGGAGAGGCGTTAGCTATGTCAGACTGGATGTATGAGGAACGGCGACCAGCGCAGCCGGCTTGAAGTGCTGCTTGGAAACTTATAGCTAGCAACCAAGTTTCGAGTAATTGCTAATAGTAGCTACTTGAGCTGTAGTCAAAACAAGAAATATGACAGATTGCACGGCATTATTGCTGTTCAGTTAATAAATGTAATCATAATCTTGTTTGTAACCAAATCAAAACGAGAACCCTAGATAGCTGGCTACTTTTTCAGCATTTCTTACAAACACCCATCTATCAGAGCTCAACGACAGATTTCACCCGTGATGCTACATTTTGCTAAAAAAAAAAAAACAAATAAAAATTCAAATGATTTCAGACGAACTGTTGACTGCATGCATAACTTGGTCACAAAAGACTGACTTGAACACATCCACACATGCACTCCCGCTCCAAGCAGGTCACCCCGGTCTTAACACGGATATAAATACATTCTCTGTTTGTGATCTGAACCCTATAGATAGAGTGGCAGCCACATCCATCTGTCTGCCGTCAGCAAAAATTCAAGACGGCGACTTGGGATTTGGGAGACCAATGGAAGTAACCGCGACCAGGAACCATGGGCGATTTTAGACTCTTTTTAGGGGTGCTCAAGCACACCTAAATTTCATCTCAGCACCCCTAAATTTTTGTGGTGTAAAACTCATGTTACTTACTAGTAATTCATTAAAAGTATTATTGTTGTAAATTAAAATATCATATATAGAAAAATATTCATGTATTAATTGTTATCCAATGAAATGAGTGATTTAGCAGGGGGGTTGAACACTTTTGCAAGGCACTGTATGCATGTCACATTCTCATTAGGGGCTGAGCCCCCCTAAAGGTCTGATCCTAGAATCGCCCCTGCCAGGAACGAGAGCACCCCTTCCGTAAAGACCCAGAACCGACTAGCGCTTCTCTTCTTTGCGGTGTAGCTAGATGGAGGAAGGAGAGGGCCGGTTTTAACTTGATTCCGACAGAAGTGTGTTTGTTATACTTTCATAAATCAGAGGAAACATGTTTGCGTGAGGTTCATTTAAATGTGTCACAGTGCAATTTTTAAGAAAATTGAAGCAAAGATTTTTGATTTAGTTGTGCCAGAGTTCTGTCACGTGGAAATCTGCAATTGTGGAACCAGATATCGTGTGTTTGAGGTGGACAGTATTTGTTTTTATAGTTCCCGGGCCGTAATGGGTGAGAAACTAGGCTTGTAACTAAGGAGGGGAGGGGAAGAGGGCAAGACCAAGTTTGCTTTGATAAAATATATAGGTATATAAATTATTTAAACAATAATACATTATATGTAAAATGGTAAGTTATAAAAGTAGTCCTGGATAGGCGGCTATGCCGTGTTGATTGATAACGTAGCGACAGGATGACCTTTGACATTCAGCCTTGACCACTGAATGAGCGCGCGCAAGAATCTTTCAAGGAGCTGCATCTCCGGTTACGCGCATGACGTCTCGAGCCTGTGAAGTCTTTTTTCTTATTGCTGAGAAACGACAGCTGTAAAGGCATGGAAACTAAACGTTTGTCTGATAAATATGTACGGAGAACATTACGACTTTTACAGTACAAGTTTTCAGATCACGTTAAGAGCAGAATTAATACTACATTTTCGCCACCATGCGTGGATTCTGAGGCGAGCTATGCCGTACTTTAACTCGGACAACGCTGCATTGCTATTGCCAGTATTGCAGGAATCCGTTGTTCTGGTTTAACCAGACGTTGCGTCACCGGAACACCTGTGTACCTGACATGCTGAACGCTGCACTTTTTAACCGATCCACAAACGAAAAGGTGGTTTATCTCCCCAGAGAGTGACAGACTCTGCTTTGTTCGCTCCCCCTTCAGCTGTCTCTTGCTCTCTCTCCCGACGCTAGAGGGAGCTCGATCTGCGTATGTCACCAGAAACAGAAGCAAATACTTCAGATGCGTGTCCGTTGATGCTTTTCTTGTTATGTATGTGTTGACCATTTTACGCACGTTCGTAGAACTGTCAAGGCATCATAAATGTAACGATCACAGTGCAGTTATAGTTAGTGTGTTCTCCTGGAAACACAACCCTCGTAAATTATGATTAATATACGCCATTTACTGATTAAAGTAATATTATCAGTAATAGTAAGCAGTCGAATTGCAAAATAAATCCCAGCGTCATCGTTTTGGGTTGGAAAGGACGTAACGGAATTGATCTACATACAACTAAAACTGCTGCACCAACAGGTGACACAGACGATGCTATTATTTAATAGGCTACAACGTTTGCGTGGCGTGAACACTCCTGCAGATTGCGGCATTACACAACATCACCAGAAGGGGGCGTGAAACTGATGGCGCTCAATCCGTTGTGTCAAAGCCAGCGGAATAAACAACTTCTGTCCAAGTACGTCACAGGGTTAGCCGTAAAAGCACAGCCGCTTTAAGAGGGCACTTGTGCAATGCTCTGGACACTTGAAACCGGGTATTAAGGGTGTTATTGCCAGGGTGAAAATTCCCAAGGGGTAATGAGTGTCACCCACCAGCTATGTGGTTCTCCTGCCTCCTCTAGTCTCCAAATGCAGGGATGCAGTGATCTTTCCAGGGGATAAGGAACATCTCAGCTCGGCTCACTTCGCCATGCCTTGCAAGAAATAGAGTGTAGTTGTCTTCTTATCTTAAGTAGAGACATCCTATCCCCTTTTTAGCTTGTGAATCTTTTTGCAAAGTACCCCCTCTGAGTCCTTGTGCCACAATCACCGCATGTCCAGATTAGTTGCAGAGTTAGTGGAATGATTTCGTTCTCAGGACCTGGGCACACATTGCAGATGGTGTGGGGAGGGGGGGGGGCAGTTACCCCTGTTGACCGCATGTCACCCGTACCTCCCGTGCCTCATGTCTACGTCACCCCCCTTGCTGTCCCCCATGGGGAGAGGGGAGCCGTACAGTATGCAGTGAGACAGGATGTAGGTGAAAGTACCGACCTGACGATGTGGCCTCGGTCCTGTTGAGTCAGGTGTGGGAGCGACGATGCAGGCGTTAATGCAGAGGCTTTAAGGTAGTAGTCTTCAGTTCCACAGCTCCCACAATTCCCCGCTGGAAGGAGGAGGAGCCAGGTTCGGCTCACCTGCCGGATGAGGGTGGGGGGGTCTCTGCTTCTGTTCGGCCGAAACAGGAGCTAAACGGAGCTTTCCACCGCTGTAGCTGAGCCTGGCACATGGTTCCGTCCCGTCAGAGTTTGCTTGGGTGTATGTACGTGCAGGTGTGCCTGTGCATATGTGTTTATGTGTGTGTTTGTGTGAGGTTTGATTGTGTGTGTAAGCCTATATATTCGTGCGTGTGTGTGCGTGCGTGTGTGTGTGTGTGTGTGTGTGTGTGTGTGCGTGTGTGTGTGTTTTCTGCTGGGTTCTTGCATGTGGCTTTGCCAGCCTCAGTATGAGAGATGCTGCTGGTGTGTGCGTGTGTCAGGCGGGCGGTCTCTGTGTGCAGCCCTGCTCAGCTCTGCCTGCTTATTTATACTCAGCCCGTGTGTGGCCGCTGACACGCCTGCAGGGGAAGTCGGAGGGAGGGCACAGCTTCCAGAATAACACAGTACCCCAGGGAGCGCCCCCTCCCCCACAAGCAACTCGACTACAGCCCTGCCCCCTCCCGCCTGCTGTCCTGATACTGACTCCCCCAGCTACACTGACATTCAGTCATACTGACCCCTTTCACTAACACTGATACTCAATCATACTGCCCACTTTCACTCAGGTACACTCTAAATAATGATTCATGGGGTTAGTGAGTAAAGCTTAATTTTTTATGCTGAAAAAGCTCTTGGTTTTAAGTTCGTTACATGTACATGTTTTAGTCAGTTGATAACTTATTTTAAGAAGTTGGTCAAAATGAAAATAAAGAAAACTGTCTTAAATATATATCGATTTTGAATAAACATTTTTGCCTTCACTTAACAACAGAAAAGTATTAAGTTAGTGCAACTTGTATATCTAAGTTGTGTAGTGTGTTGGGGTACTGGGCAGAGCTTCCCAGCATGCCTTGCGGCGATGGACTTACCCACCGTGAGTGTGGCTGTGTTCCCCTTTTATGTAGTTCCCTCCTGCCACATTAATGTGTATATGTTTTCCTGGTTTTACTTTTGCCAAGACAAAAGGTAGCTTGCTAGATTAAGCTGTGCTGGGGTTCCATTGCATGGAAAAAGGAAGCATGCATTGAACTTTCTTGTTGTAGGCTCTCTGTTCTGTTTTTAACAAGACAGCATATGGACAAGCATTTATTTTTCCAAAATTGATTAATATATTGAAAGGAAAGCCCAGCTTGCCACATTTGGTGTCAGAAGCAGGAGGAAGAAGATGATGTTAATGCAGGAAATAGAAGAGCTCATCACGCAGCTACAGCGTGAGGGGGCATGGCTTAATATCACCTAAACGTTTTCATTAAAATTAAGTTGGTTCAACTTAATTAAGCTTTTAGAGGACAAAGCAAGTCATGTTGGTTGTACTAAGTAATTGAGTTAGTCTAACTATAAAAGTCTCATGGGATTTACTCAATAATGGCTGAGTTGGAATTACTTAAAAAGATCCATGCGAATTGTTACCTTAATTTTTTTAAGCTGAGCCAGTGTATTCTTTTTTAGAGTGTAGCACTGATACTCAATCATACTGCCCTCTTCTCTCTCAGTAACACTGATACTCAGTCATACTGCCCCCTTTCACTCAGTAATGCTGTTATGGCTTCCTCACTGTCTAGGGGATATACTCTCACTTGTACCAAAATGCGGCTGACCCGGAATGGTGAAACTGGAGACGAAAACTGGGACTCACCTCACCCAGGTCGCCAAATCGGTCACAGGACAACCCAAGCTGCTGCTCCGCCAGCGAAGAGCTCCAACGTCCTCTCGTTACGCGTTTGGAATGTTTTTTAAAGCGTTTTCTTAAAACACGGCATGTCCCATCAGAAAAGGAAAAGGAACTGGCTAGGTCAGAAAATTGGAGTATCCGCTTCTCTGGCAGGCGGGTCTCAGGTGCGTCTCTCACACATACGCAAGCACCTTTTCCCACCACTCTGGCATTGAAAAAAAGAAATCCCCTCCCCATTTCCGACCAGCGCCCCAGTCAGGACAGAGGGCGTCGTCCCAATTTCCCTTCCAAATCACCATTCCAGCTGCAAAGCCGCCGTGTCACTAAATGAGTGCTATAGCCTAACTAAACTAATAACTCATATAGCGAACTAAAGAAATCTCAGGATTTACCATTATGACCTACTCACTAGGGCGCGGGCATAACAAATGCCAATACTTGGTCTTACTGCCCCCTTGAACTAACTGACACTCAATGATACAGCCCCTCTCAGTAACACTGATACTCAGTCATACAGCCCTCTTCTCTCTCTGTAACACTGATACTCAATAATACTGCCCTCTTCTCTCTCAGTAACACTGATACTCAGTCAGTGCCCTCTTCTCTCTCAGTAACACTGATACTCAGTCATACTGCCCTCTTCTCTCTCAGTAACACTGATACTCAGTCAGTGCCCTCTTCTCTCTCAGTAACACTGATACTCAGTGCCTTCTCTTTCAGTAACACTGATACTCAGCAGTACAGCTCCTCTCAATAACACTGACACTCAGTGATACAGCCCCTCGCAGTAACACTAAGACTTAGTCATACTGCCCTCTTCTCTCTCAGTAACACTGACACTCAGTGATACAGCCCCTCTCAGTAACACTGATACTCATTCATACCACTGTCCCTTACCTTGATTTGCACTCTCACCGTGACACTGCCCCTGCCACCCCTTTACAGCACTGACATTCGGTAAAACTGTGTCCTTCCTCAGGGAGGGTTACGCTGTTGCCCATCGTGCACCCACGCTGTCCCCTTTCCCCCAAATCTTACTGCACAAAGGGAGCTCACGGTGCGCCCTCCGCCAGGTGCCGGGACGAGAGCCGTTTTCGTCGCACGTCCTCACAGCAGGAGGTGTCCCTTTACAGGAACCCCCCTTGCCCCCAGTGCGCTGCCTCCGTTTCCTCCAGAAAGGTCGAAGGTGTCAGGGTGATTATTCGCCGGCCGCGCTCAGACTCAGGGGCAGGGAGGGAGCGGGGGCGCAGGGCCTCCCCACGGGGACTGCGGACGTGACGGGACAGGGGTGGGGCGGGGCGGGTATTTTTAATCGTTTTAATCCCCCCAGTAATCTCAGCCACGTCGGCCGCGGCGGAGGGCAGCGTGTTCCCGGGGCGTGTCCCTCCCTTTGTCTGGGGACCGCCGCCGGCGCATACTGAACATAACCCATCACGCGCCGCTCCGAATAATAGGCAGCATTCTCTCACCAACTGCGATGGGTGGGGGTTCTCCTCCCCTGTTCCCTTCCTGCTGCTGTCATGGAGATGGAACACCCCCCGACACACACACACACACACACACCACACCATCCTTCTGCTTCAGTGCCACCGCTGCCCGCGCGCCCTCCGAGAGTGTCACCGCGACACGTCGGAAGGCTTAGGCCCACTGACCTTTGACCTTTCTGGACCTGGTTGAAAGTACAGGAGAGAGTGTCACGCATCTGCTCTCGCACTCATTCTCCCGGCTGGCAAGTGCGGATAGGAGGGATTGTCCCCTCCGGCGGCTTTGGAGTCCGTTTCCATCCGACCTCTGACCTTTATGTCACCGCTCTTATTGTTTGGCACTTGAGCGTGTTGGCTTTTCTCGTGCAGTTAATACGCATCGCTCTAAACCAGAGGAGCTTCGGGTGATACGGTGTGGGCGCTCCTCCTAAGCTTGACAAAGCAATCATGATGGATTGATGCCGAGCCGCGAATCACGGCGGCGCGTATCTCACACACGCTCAACAGGTGGTGAACAGCGCAGTCTCCGATTTCTGGTGTCAGCATCGCTCGAACCCAGGGCTGTTTAGACCGTTTTGCCAAACCTTGAGAACGCGTATTTTGTTTCGACTTCAGCGGCCGCATTAAGACCACAGCATTTGTAGGGGAAGGGGGTGAAAGGGCGACAGGTGCTACGAAAGGAGGGGTGGGTTGTAATCGGCAGGGCGGGTGTGTGCATCCCTGGCTGCCAGGAGAACAGCGCTCACTGCACTGCTGTGAATGCAGACTTGCAGCGCCGATTAAACACAGGGGAACTGGCTTGGGGTGGGGAGATTTGTGGTGTAATTCTGCTCTGTGAAAACGTGCCACAGTCTGTCCAGACAGCCTGGGAGATGATGTCACAAATGCAAGCTCTCCTGCTTCTGGAAATGCCAGAATAACTGAGAAACTGAGTAAGCAAGCATGTGTGAGTGAGTGAGTGAGTGAGTGAGTGAGTGAGTGAGTGTGTGTGTGTGTGTGTGTGTGTGTGTGTGTGTGTGTGTGTGTGTGTGTGTGTGTGTGTGTGTTGTTTGTGAGTGAGTGCATTTCTTTGTGTGTGTGGGTGAGTGTGTGCAAGTGTGTGTGCGCTGAAAGCCCCTGGGTGGACAAGATGGACACTTAAATTTGGGTTTTTGTTATGAGGAAGAGACAGCTGAGCACAGTTTACACGTGTGGAACTGTGTTTGAGTGAAGAGATGGTGGAGACTGTAGAATGTTTGGGTGTAGGTGGAGTGGAATGTTTGGGTGGAGATGGAGTGGAATGTTTGGGTGGAGATGGAGTGAGATGTTTGCTTGAGGGTGATGTAGAGTGTTTGGGTGGAGATGGAGTGGAATGTTTGGGTGGAGATGGAGTGGAATGTTTGGGTGGAGATGGAGTGAGATGTTTGCTTGAGGGTGATGTAGAGTGTTTGGGTGGAGATGGAGTGGAATGTTTGGGTGGAGATGGAGTGGAATGTAAGGGTGGAGATGGAGTGAAATGTTTGCTTGAGGGTGGTGTAGGGTGTTTGGGTGGAGATGGAGTGGAATGTTTGGGTGGGGGTGGAGTGGAATGTTTGCTTGAGGGTGGTGTAGAGTGTTTGGGTGGAGATGGAGTGGAATGTTTGGGTGGGGGTGGAGTGGAATGTTTGGGTGGAGATGGAGTGAGATGTTTGCTTGAGGGTGGTGTAGAGTGTTTGGGTGGAGATGGAGTGGAATGTTTGGGTGGGAGTGGAGTGGAATGTTTGCTTGAGGGTGGTGTAGAGTGTTTGGGTGGGGGTGGAGTGGAATGTTTGGGTGGGGGTGGAGTGGAATGTTTGCTTGAGGGTGGTGTAGAGTGTTTGGGTGGAGATGGAGTGGAATGTTTGGGTGGGGGTGGAGTGGAATGTTTGGGTGGGGTTGGAGTGGAATATTTGGATTGAGATGGTGTAGAGTGTATAGAGGTGGATGCTGTGCAGGAGGGTGAGTGAGGAGTAGGGACAGACTGGGAGGCAGGGGCATTGACTGAGCAGTAAGAGTCTGTAGTGTTATCGCCTCACTAACACTTTGTGTGTGCATGTGTGCATTATATGTATCTGGCCATCTTGCTAAAAATAATATTATTACATTATAATATTATTCATTACAATAATGATAATCAGAATTTTATTAATCACAAATGTTAAATGTGTTAGCTGCATATGGCTAATTGGGACTTCCAGCAGCCAAAAGAGGGCTCCTGAGAGGAGGAGCCAGCAGGCAGTGGGGGGTTATATTTAGTAGCGGGTGGGGGGGACGACAAAGTTGCAAAGCTGTTGGTCAGTACCCACCAATCTCACATTTCCCCCCCATCCCCCGCCCCCCCCAATCGGGGCGGCTCTTCAGGTGTCGCGGGGGGGGAGAGTTATGTTTCCTCTCCCTCTAATCCTGTCCAGCAAACCTCTCCGCCCTGCGCGCAGCGCTTGTCCACCCTAAGAGAGCAGGCTCCCTCGCTCCCCTGGACTCCATTCATTTTGTCCCGCCCGCAGAGGACCGGGCGAATCGCGAGGAGGAGGAACGGAGGCGGGTCCGGGAGAGAGAGCGAGAGTTTGGAACGCGAGTTTTTTAGCGGGACCCTGGGGAAGCTGAGGGGAGGGTTAAATAAAGCTGCCGGGGGAAGGTGGGGCAGGGTTATTTCTGCAGCTGACAGCACGCTTCTCCACGCCTCTCTTCGGCTCTGGCCCTCTCCGCTGCGTAGGGGGGTCGATACGGTACGGGGTGGGGGGTAGAAGGTGGTGAGAGACAGGCAGAGGAGTGAATCGGGGGGGAGAAGGTTGAGAGAGAGAGAAAGTGAGGGGGGCTCAGGAGTGAAGCCAGATTAGAGGGGTGGAAACAGAGAGAGAGGGAACGAGAGAGAGAGAGAGAGAGAGAGAAAGTGAGGGGGGATCAGGAGTGAAGCCAGATTAGAAGGGTGGAAACGGAGAGAGAGAGAGGCTCGGGAGCCGATTGTGTGCAGAAGGTGGGGAGGGAGTAAGGTGCGGAGGTCATGGATACCCTGGCGTTAGAGGCCACCCAGCCCAAAAGGGCGGCCCCCCCTCCGGTGGTGCTGCCACAGCCGGCCAAGCGCCCCAAGCCAGCCAAAAAGGCTAAGAAAGCTGTCGTTTTTTTCGAGGTGGAGATCCTGGATGCCAAGACCAAGGACAAGCTCTGCTTCCTGGACAAGGTAAGAGAAGTACCCTCTGGGCCTGTCTTGTGCCCCCCCCGTCCTAAGCTGGGGCAGGTTCTCTGTGCACTTGGAGCAGGTGCTGGTCACTTTTACAGAAGGCAAAAGCTGTTAAAGTACACAGTGAGAGAGGTGGAATATAGCTCGGCTTGCCAGCATTCCTTTTTTGCACTGGGAACGTTATGCAGACGTCAGTATCATAACCCTCAGAAAGAATTCCCATCGGCGAGTCCGGCGTGTGGTTAGAGTGACCAATGTTAAGTGATGCTGTTTCTTTCCTGTTTGCTTTGACGCACAGTAAAACCCACACGTTAAAATTCCTCGCTGGCAAGTTACCGCGCCAACCTGGACTTAAATGGGGTCTCTGCAGCGGACCTGAGAAATCTGAGACACCCGGAAGAAATGTGTAGTGCGTTCCGCCTGCAGTTACCGACAGAAACTTACAGTGCGTTCAGCACAGTTACCGACAGAAACGTGTAGTGTGTTCAGCACAGACAGTTACAGACAGAAATGGGTAGTGTTCACTACAGACAGTTACAGACAGAAGTGCAGAGTGCGTTCAACAGTTAATTTAACACAAGCCCTAAGGAAAACTCCAGAGGGAGGACATGCAGAGCCAGATGAAACAGACAGACGTTTATACCATCACTGACAGTGCATAAATGCACCTTTCAGAGAGGAAAATGTGTAGAAGCAGTACAGTGTTGCAGTACACTGATGTAATCGCACCAGTAACATAAATTTTCAGCAGAAATGATTGAGTTGGAGGGCTTGCTTCAAACACAACACATTATTTCCTTAATTTTTGCCAGTCAAAGTGGACATAGTTAGCTGTGGGCTGAATGGACAACAGTCTTTAATTTTGTGAATGGGAGTTCATTATGTATCTGTCATTGGATTGATATAGTCTGTCAGACGTTAGTTTGATGCTCTTTGTGAGTACAGGAGATAATCGACGGTGTGCGGAAATAGGAGGATCACCTGCTCCTATAGTGTAAAAAGGATGGCTGGCTACACTGTAGGTTGTGTTATTGCTTCATTAAAATGGTTCAGCCTGGCAGGAAAGTCCTCTGCTCACCAAACTTGAAATAAACTTGAACAAAATCTAAACAATAATATGCTGACAGTAAGTTGTGATTCTGTCATCCGAAATGAAGAAATATACCGAATTCAAAGTGAATCCTGGCAAGCCTGGCTGTATTGCAGCTGGACACATCTGTGAGGCCCGATGCAAGCGTGGTCGCACTTCCAAAACAATCCTCTCCAGCATTTGTGTGTTGATACAGTAATGCCTATAGAATAACCTAAAACAGTGTTTCTCAGTCCTGCTCCTGAAGGCCCACTGTCGTGCATATCTTCTATCTATCCTTGCTCCAAACACACCTGATTAGTGTGATTGACATGCTCTTGATTAAATCAGGTGTGCTCAGCTCATCAAAAGTGCCACTGATGAGTTCAGTCAGGTAGGTAGAAGAGCAGGGAAAGATGGAAAACGTGCGGAGCAGGGGGCCCCCAGGAGCAGGACTGAGAATCAGTGACCTAAAAGACTCCCTAAAACTACCGCAGTAGTTTAAATACTGTATTGCCTTGTTTTCCCTTACCCTACACAGATTCCACAAATGGGTCATATCCTTGAAACTACAGGAGTTCCTGGCTTGAAATTCATTTTTTTTCCATTCATACATTCATTAACCCTTTAAAAATCTGAATTGGCTCCGAACACCCTGTGAGATGGCTGAGCACACATTGAGACAGCAGCTGGAAGTTTACTGGCTTCACAAAGGTGTTCCCAAAGACAGTATATGTTTGACAGTAGCATGGTGTATTGGTAAGGAGCAGGGCTCATAACCCAAAGGTTGCTAAAGGGGGGCAGTGCAGCTGTACCCTTGGGCAAGGTACTTAACCCAGCATTGCCTGAGTAAATATCCAGCTGTTTAAATGAATAACATGTAAGAATTGGAACCCATGTAAGTCGCTCTGGGTAACAGCATCTGCTAAGCAAGTGAATGTAAATATTAAGACAGCCCTGTTGCCATTGGTCATTGCCAAGTCCCAATGCAGTACTAGCATGGGGCATGTCATTTTCACATGAGTGTGTCATAATGTTGGTGTACTGTGGGAGTCAGAGAGAGAGAAACTCTCCTGTCCCCGGGTCCCCTGCCTTTAGCTCAGCCCGTCAGGATCCGCATGGTTTCGGGAACACGTCAAGTCGCTTGGTGCTCGTACAGCTAAATTTACTGCTAATCACAGATGTGCTGGATAAGTCGAAACATTATCCCCCTCTATCCCCGCCCCCCTGAATCCCAAACCCCAGCCAGAGCACCCGGTGTGCATCGATTCATGCTCCGCGTTCTGGGATTTGCCCTTGGCCGTGCGTTTGACGTTATTAATCACGCAGAGAACACACACAACCCGCCAACCTGTCATCGGTGGTAGAACTCTCTGGAAGTTTCATTCCATTCTCCAGCTTTTCCCTTCCTGTGGCTCAGTCCATGACATCACAAACACACACACACACACACACACACACACACACACACACACACACACACACACACACACACACACTCCCCATCTCTGTTTTGTTCTAACAGTGAGCACCAGCACGGACTTCACACATACAGAAGGCACATTTTGACCTGAAAGTTCCGGAATAGGGAGCTCATTGTGACATCAGCGCGCATTCTTTATGAAGGTGTTTACGCCCCTTTGCCTCGTAAATGGCTGCTCTGCGGTACTGTGCGCTTCAAATATCACATGCATGGAGTGTCCCTCGTCAACAGAGCAAAACAGCTGTACCTGACAAGGACTGCACTCTCTCCCACTGTTACCATGTTTAAATGCCTCTGCCCTCGCCACCGGGGCGTGATTCAGAATCATAACTCTTATACAAAGTGCCAGTGTCTTTGCCACAGAAATAGACTTGGCATGGCAGGCTGGTTACTGTGGTCTGCCCTGCCCACACTAGTGTTTCCTAAAGGGATACTGTAGGTATGCCAGACATTCCAAGAATCATGGTGGTCAGTAGTCACATGTGGGCAGTGTAGAATTTGACTGTAGAGCCGTAGAACTGGGGTGGGCTCTCTCCTGATTCCCCATCTTCTAATGGGTGGTGATGTTTATTATTATGCAATTATATTATTATACAATTATAATATCGTGTAATAACTTATTATTAGTATATTATTACATGTGTTATATAATAATAATAATAATAATAATAATAATAATAATAATAATAATAATAATAATATAATAAATGTTATTGATAAAATAATTACAGTAACAAATGAATGAATATTTGAATTGAAACAAACTGAATCACAGCAAATGCAGACAGAGTTATTTGGTTGATCATAGAGATTCAGGAGGCTTTCTATTAATGGGCCTAAATTCGGGCCACAGAAAGCAAAGAGGAGGACAGTAGTGTTTAATGCCTGTAACTGATGTCCAGATGGGATCCCTGACGTGGCCGTCTCACTGGCTGCTTTGTGTTGATCAGTTCTGGACAACAGGTGGTACACGTGTCAGAGTTACTGGAAAAGTTTTTGTCTCTTCGTCTCTCCTCGGCAGGTGGAGCCCAATGCCACCATAGGGGAGATCAAGTCCATGTTCCACAAGTCCCGTGAGTATTGCAGAGACAGTCCCAACAGCTGGTGGAAATTCCAATCACTGTCAACTCCCTATAGATGTATATCAGATAATTTGCGACTGGCTGTATGCTGCTATACATTGTATTGCATGGCATGCAGCTGGTCCCATATTAATCCCATGGACTTACTGCTGTTATATGCATACTGTGGTTAAGTGCATAACGTGATATTCCCCAGCTCCTGGCATGGTGGCAGTGACGGGGAGGGAGCATTGAGAAACAGAGCAAACAAGCATGTTTTAAGGTGAAAACAGAGAGAGGAAGCAGAGAGGAGAGGCCTGTGCTCTGATCTCTGTGCCATCAGAAGGACCCCTGAGAGCATGTGGCACACACGGCTTCCCCCTTGTTAGACGATAGCAGGAAACACCTGCCTGACTGGGAGATGAGCAGCAGGTGTTTCCCCTGCTTAGCGCTCGACAGCTCCTGATTGGTGCACTGAGCCATTGCAGCTGTGCTCATCACGGCCTCTGTGGGCGGAAACTATCCATCAATCACACACCCGGCTGGCTACCCTGTCCCAAGTGCAGTTATCAGGTGCTGGCAGTACAAACCTCAACAGAAACGTCTCCTTTCATCTCAGGTGGGCTGAAGAATAAGTTCAAAATGGGCTTGCAAATCTCCCTCAGCCCTGACTGGTCTTTGTCTTACTGGAGCTCCACCCTATTGGTCCACAGTGGAATGCTAAGCCAGTAACAGCCAATAAGACAGCGCTAAGCCAATAACAGCCAATAAGACAGCGCTAAGCCAATAACAGCCAATAAGCCAATGTTGTAATTTGCCATGAGGTGTAAACATTTTATGAGTGGGGGGCTGGTGTACATTGTACAAGTTTACTGCAGGCTACAGGTGAACTGTAAGGTGCAACATATGACTTGCTTGCATGTTAGGTAGTGTAAAGATTTTCAATAATATTTAAACTCAGGTCACTGGCTTCCCAACCCACATTTCATTCTCCTGGTCTAACATTATGGTCTTGTGTTACATTAATGGGTTTGGACAGGCATACACAACATACAGAGTAATTCAGCTAACAGTTTTAAATAAGCTGTTCCCTATTGCCTCCCAAACTGGGGTACTTGTAGCCCTTGGGGTTCCCAGGACGTTTTTGGGATAAATTATGTTGTGGTGAATTAGTACTTTAGATGTGTTATTTCATGGTATGCTGTTCAGTTTCAGAATTATTCATAGTCTCCTTAGTTTAAACTGCTGATAAGAGGACACGTGTGTGTCATAATTTAAACCCTATGCATACAGTCATCCCAGAGAGTGGTTTCATGTTGTTCACACTTGCCAAGTTGATTAGGTTAGTGGCATCCCCTTTGTAACCATGTTTGCTGGTTGAGCTACTCTGAATTTTGGAGGAACTATATTTGGCTGAACAGTTCACAGGAAGTTCGTAACCTACAGTTGCATCTTACACTTTATAGCTGGCGCTATACTCCATGCAACATACATCATACATCATACATCATACACTGTACAGCCTATGTTATACATCATAAACCATATCTCATATAGCTTATTTCTTATTTCATACAACATACACCATACAATGTACAGTGTACATCATACTTCAAGCAACATACAGGATACACTCTCCCACGTACATCATAATTCATACAGCTTGCAAAACATAACATGCATCTTTATGAACACCGAGCTCTGTATAATATCCACCCTAGAGCATGCAGCTGGATGTCATTGGCCGTCCTTCTGAAAGCTGTGGTGTCTACATGCCTCTCTCTCTCTTTCAGACCCACAGTGGTATCCAGCCAGGCAGTCCATCCGCCTCGACCCCAGTGAGTTCCTCTGCTTCTTTCTGCACCCCCACAGATACAGGGCTTTGCTGCTCATTGGAAAAATTCAGATACATATATTCTCTCTCTTGTTTATTTGGAGAGGCTTGTGGGTATGACTGGTCTGTGGTATGAGTGGGCCTTAGTGCAGCGCAGAGCTAACGTCTATGGTGTGAATGTGACTTAGTGCAGCGCAGAGCTAACATCTATGGTATGAGTGGGCATTAGTGCAGTGCAGAGCTAACATCTATGGTATGAGTGGGCATTAGTGCAGCGCAGAGCTAACGTCTATGGTATGAGTGGGCCTTAGTGTAGCGCAGAGCTTAAATCTATGGTGTGAATGTGACTTAGTGCAGTGCAGAGCTAACATCTATGGTATGAGTGGGCCTTAGTGCAGCGCAGAGCTTAAATCTATGGTGTGAATGTGACTTAGTGCAGTGCAGAGCTAACATCTATGGTATGAGTGGGCATTAGTGCAGCGCAGAGCTGGCGTCTATGGTAGGAGTGCAGTGCAGGTTTGTGCATATTGCAGGACTTATTTGCTTGTTTCTGTCCCAGAGGGGAAGTCTCTGAAGGATGAGGACATCCTACAGCACCTCCCTGTCGGGACCACCGCCACCTTCTACTTCCGGGACCTGGGAGCCCAGATCAGCTGGGTCACTGTGAGTATGCATGCACGCACATACACACACGCACAGACATACATGTTCTCACAGATGTATATGCTTCACATGCACAGACACAAGCACACAAGTTTGCAGTAGTGCATGTGCCACACGTGCACATACACAGGTGTATGCATGCAGTAACAGTCACAAACAAACGTACACAGGTTGTGCTGGGATATAAGATGGGATGTGAGAATTCCAGGTAACCTCAACTGTTAAACTGGGCGTGGGAAGAGCTGATATATGGGTCATGTTTTCTCCCTACCCCCCTACCAGGGGAACATGATCTGGATGAGGGGTCGGGGGTAAGGGGGAGGTTGGGGGGGGTAAGAGGCGAGGGGTCAACTCCGCTGTAAATTTGCGGCATGAAATTTGGTTCAGGGGTCTGTGTGTGTCATTACTGTGGCTCGCATCATGTTGCATGGATCCGGGTGACTTTACTGATCTGAGGAAAGAGTCTCAAACCTGTGAAAAGCAACAGCACAGAATCTGAACATTATATTACATTACGGGAATTTAGCCAGATTTAGCCAGATAGCCAGCCAGTCGCTCTTATCCAGAGCGACTTACATCGGTTACAGTTTTTTTTTTTACAGTGTTATCCATTTATACAGCTGAATATTTACTGAAGCAATTGTGGGTTAAGTACCTTCCCCAAGGGTACAACAGCAGTGTCCCAGCGGGGAATTGAACCGGCAACCTTTCGGTTACGAGTCCTGCTCCCTAACACCATGCTACACTGCCGCTGTGGAGGGGATGGAGGGTATTTTTTGGGGGTATGGGGGGTGTGTGTCTGTCTGTGTGCCAGGGCCGTGCCAGTTCAGAAGGTGACAGGGGCAGAGGGGATCAGCCAGAGCTATATTTGGGTCCTCTATAGGTCAGCCATCATTCCTAGTGGGGCTTGTTCCCCAGTGCAGAGGGTTGTTGGGAAATTACTCTCTTGTACATTATGTGTTAATATGTTTTGTAAGATGGGCCACGCTTTAAGCTCCTGTCACATTATCCATGCTGGCCGGGGTGCCCCTCGCTCGGCCCCCCCTCTCTCTCTCTCTCTCTCTCTCTCTCTCTCTCTCTCTCTCTCTCCGTTCGCGTAAAAGTATCTGCGCAAGTGGAGGTGGATATTTTTACATGCCTTCACGAATGCAGGAAAGGGGAGTGAGGAACCCTGCGCTTCTGGGAAAAAGGAAAAGAGAAACGTGGGGTAAAATGTGAGTAAGGGAGGGGTGGGTTGCCAGAGGCGGGAGCAGAAATCCTCTCTCTCCAGGTAGGGTTAGGTATCGTTTGAATTTTATCGATGTCGATTCCGATTCTCCTTAATGATTTGATTCCCCGTTTCGATTCCAAAATGGTAAAAAAAAGAGGTCAAATGTTTAGATAACAAAAATATCTTTATTCTTTTAAGCGTTAACTGAACATTCACAAAGTAAATAGTATTTACTATTTACTAAATACATACAATAAAAACGTATGACCCACAGACATGTGCATGAAAAAATCTTAAATAATAGATAAAGATCAATCTAGAGCAGTTAATGAAACTAACTGCTACATCACTGAGCTCAGATATAATGTTTGACTTTTCCACCTTGTACCAGGCAGGAATCAGTTGATTGGTCAAACTATCTCTGGAGGGAGGTGTGTACTTTGGATTTAGAGCCTTGGTCATCTCCCTGCAAATAAAGATTCAGTAACTGTTACTGTAAAAGTACCCTACCATCATCAAACTTTTTTTTTTCAACAAACTTTTTTTTAACCTTGCCTACCTAAATGATGAAGATTGGACAACTGAGAAGGGATGTAGCCCTTTCGCCACGAATGCCGTTACCGCTCTGTGACACTCCTCAGTTTTCTCTTTGGTCAGCTTTCCCTTTATTGCCAATGACAACGGTATGTCGCGGCTAGCTGTCCCTGGCTCTACTGGAGGTGCTAGCGAGGCGCTACTAGCGCTGGCTGATGACACACTCGGGCTCGGAGACCGCAAGACATCAAACACTGTACAGTCTTTCAGATCGATGCTGTGCTGCCTTAAACGTTTGGTCAGATTTGATGTGCAACCTGACTTGCAGCTAATTAGCTTCCCACATGCATTGCACTTTGCCTTGTCCTCATTTTCTTTTCTAAAGTGAAGCCACACTTTTGACCGTTCTTTCCATCTTTCACACTGTTGTGACGTTAGCCATGCATGCTAGCTCGTATCTAAACAAATGGACACGCTGTTGCGTTGATGCGTGACGTAGTCACGTAGACAGGTCCTGGCAGATAACTACGTACGTCCTTGCAGATATGTAGCCTTTGTTTGCAATAATAAAGGGTTATCGCGTTTAGGAACCCATAAGCAGAACCGAAAATCAATTTTTTTTTTACGGGTACCCGGTACTTGGCATTTTGGATTTGGGTCTAATTTGGAACGGAGTTTCGGTTCCCACCCGTCTCCAGGTGAACCTCGAGGCCCATGGTCCTGATCACATTAGACACGCCATGTTGGTCTCATTCCGACACAGGCCTGAGGAGACCGACACAGGATCCAGTAATTTAATACTGAGACGGAATCAGACACGTGTGTAGGGACCACATGGAAGTTGAAATGGGGGGAAACAACACGTGGATCAAAGCTGGAAACTGACTTCTTGAACCCTGGTTTCACTCTGGTTCAGCACAGGGTCTGGCTTCTTTGTTTGATTTTTTCAGCCATGCGCTGATCATGCAAAGCAACCAGAAACTTTATTGATTACGGCAAGTTCTATAGGAATAGTTTATTTTAATGGATTCCCACCAAGATGAAAGGAAGGACTAAAATACTGTTCGGTTATTAGTGGCACTTTCTCTCTTCCTCCAGGTATTTCTGACAGAGTACGCAGGGCCTCTCCTCATCTACCTGATGTTCTATTTTCGGGTTCCCTTCATCTACGCCCCCAAATACGATTTCACCACCAGCAAGCACTGGGTCGTACAGTGAGTACCTCTTCAGACTCCACCCCCTTTCCCCCTCCCGTTTCTTGATCGCTCTGTTTCCAAAAGCCCCCTAAGTATCCCAAGCCTCGCCTCCATAAGGTGATGCATCTGCAGATTGGAGGCTCATGGGTAATGATGGCAGTTGGAACATGAGAGGAAGAACAAAGGGGGTTATGGGTAATGAGATAAAAAAACTGCTGTTTTGATATCTGACCTGAGACCAGCAGGCTGTGATTGCCTTGTTCATCATAGACCATTCAGAGACTCTGCTGTTCTTGCCGTAGCTATCACTGACGCATGAGAACACGTGCATCTCCAGCAATCATGTTTACTTGCGTTTGCCATGAAGAGATTTAAAAAGGTGATACAAATCAGTAAAGTACTGTGAAGCTCCAGATAAGGGCATCTTTTAAATGACTAAATGTAAATATAAATGTGAAGCTTCATCTACAGAATTCTTTGTTTTTTGTTTTTTTTTTTCTTACTATGAGTTTTAAAAAAGCAGGCCATGAAATCCCCTGAGGATTGTGGGTAATGAGTGAGTGAGTGAGTGAGTAAGTGAGTGAGTGAGTGAGTAAGGCCCATGCTTGTGTATCACTTCCCCCAGCCTGGCCTGCATGTGTCACTCCTTCCACTACGTGAAGAGGCTGCTGGAGACTCTGTTCGTCCACCGATTCTCCCACGGCACCATGCCGCTGCGCAACATCTTCAAGGTGAGGAGAACAGCGCCCCAGCTGGACACGACGGGGAACTGCAGCCCCGTCGACATTCCGGAACAGCGGTGCGGTCATAGCAATGTCGTAGGCTCTGCAAGTATATACCGCTGCCGTTGGACTGTAAGCGCGCTGAATGTCACTGTCCCGCAGTGTGTGAGCACTGTGACCTAACCGTGACTGAATCCAGCAAGTGGTCTGCATCTCATCGGTGGCTGCTGACCTGGCCCCTGCCCTTTTTGTCTCGCCGTCGCTTTGTGTTTACCTTGTGCCTTTTTTTGATGTGAGAGGAGCATCAGTGTAACGGTTCTAATGTCAAATTCTTCCAGAACTGTACCTACTACTGGGGCTTTGCTGCGTGGATGGCTTACTACATCAACCACCCACTCTACACACCGCCCAGTGAGTACATGCTGCCCTGCATTACAGTGTTACAGACTGCAATACACGCTCACAGGTTACATACAATACGCGCTGTACGTGCTACATACAGCAACACACACTGACACTATATGTTACATTCAGCAACACATACACACGCTATGCACGCTACATACAGCAGCGCACGCTTCGTGTTACATACAGCAATACAGGCTGCACATACTACGTACAGTAATGCGCATAGCAGACGTTATATACAGTACATACGTACTGCACGTGTTACATACAGGACATACGAAATGCACTGGTTACATGCCACACGTGCATTATGTGTTGCAATACACACTGCACAGAGTTATATGCACTGCACACATTACATACAGTAACACACACTGCATACATTACATAAAGATATACGCTCTGCACATATTACATACAGTAATACACACTGCACACATTACATGAAGCATGTTACCCACTGTAGTCATGACATGCAACACTTTCACACTGCACACCTAACAGCAACGCAAGCTGAACACGGTGCAACAGAACGTGCACACATTATAAACGGACACACACTGAACATGAGCGCACTGCACACGTCACGTGTAGCACATGAACCATGCCTGCAGCACACACAGTACCGTCATGTGGCACATTACCTTTAGTGCACACAGAAAACACATTACATGAAACAGCTACAAGCGTGATGCTGGTTTTATGTGTTCACAGTCTATGGGGAGCAGCAGGTGAAGCTGGCACTCATCATATTCCTGGTAAGATTACATTACATTACATTACACTGTTGGCATTTAGCAGACGCTCTCATCCAGGGCAACTTACATCAATTACAGGTTTTTGCAATGTTATCCATTTATACGGCTGGATATTTACTGAGGCAATTGTGGGTTGAGCACTTTGCCCAAGGGTACAGCAGCAGTGCCCCAGCAGGGAATTGAACCAGCAACCTTTTGGTTAGAAGCCCTGCTCCTTAACCACTATGCTACATTGCCAGATCCAGTCGCTGTGTCACTTCCTGTATGCGGATTAAATACTTTGCTATCCTGCTGCCATGGTAACATTCTGTTTGTGTTCATGTCCTCAGTTCTGTCAGATCGGCAACTTCTCCATCCACATCGCCCTGCGCAACCTCCGACCCCCAGGTGAGCACATAAGCACACACACACACACACACACACACACACACACACACACACACTGCACAGGAAACACTACACAGGCTTCTTAGTCACACAACAGTATGTGTGTACTGTGTTATTCAGATGTTTAGTCTAAGCCTGTGGCCTTGTCCCTATCTCACTCTTTCCTTTTTTTCTCTTCTCACTCCCCTCTCCTCTCTTTGGTCTCTCCCCCAGGATCTAAGACCAGGAAGATCCCGTACCCCACAAAGAATCCCTTCACGTGGATCTTCCTGCTCGTCTCCTGCCCCAACTACACCTATGAGGTGAGCATAGGAGGCAAGCCATCCAAGATCACCTGGAACACGCTTAGTTATAATGTCATTGATGATGTAATAGATATTTTATTATAACATGTGGCTGGTAGCTTATGACCCAAAAACAGAGCCAGGATCACTTTTTCTAACCAGTAATTTTAACCCCAAACATTTTATGTACAATTCGGACTCTTGGCAACTTCTTTGGATTGAAGCACTGCCCTCTGTTGGACGAAAGGGGTACTCCTCAGTTCTTTTGAAACAATTTGATGCAAGAAGATTGAAAGATATTCAAAGAGAGAAGGATAGAAATAATTTTGAGACAAATAAGAGGGGAAAAAAATGCAAAAATCAAGTCCAGAATTTGATATGTAGTGTTCAGTATAAATATGATAAACCATAATATGATATTAAATGAAATATCAATGTGTCATATCTAACAGAGATATTTGTTATTGACATTACATTACATTATTGGAATTTAGCAGATGCTCTTATCCAGAGCAAATTATATCAATTACAAGTTTTTTTTTTTTTCATTGTTATCCATTTATATAGCTGGATATTTACTGAGGCAATTGTGGGTTAAGTCCCACTACAGCAGCAGTTCCCCCATGGGGAATCGAACCAGCAGCCTTTCAGTTATGAGTCCTGCTCCTTAACCACTGTGCTACACTGCCACCCCTTCCTTTAGAAATTAGTTCACATAATCTATACAAAAGAGAATCTTCCTGAGCATTCACACTGCGAAGAAGACGTTCTGCTTCTAAAACTTCAGTCTCAGTTCCTGGGGCCCTGATGAAAGCGCATCAGCCCGGTCCCATTGGCGGTCACTGTGGGCAAAAGCCCCCTTAAGTAGTATACTTGGCTTCCGTTGCCTAGTGAGGTTGCACAAGGTAACTTGTGGTAGTGCTTGAATAGTGTTATGCTCACATTCACTGGGCTGGGGGATGTTAGCCTGGTCATACAGTGTCGCTTATTCAGCTTGAATGGATGCACTTCTGTTCTTTTGTGCTGGATCAGAGCATCTGCTAAATGAACGGAATGTAATGTAATGTAATCTTACCCCACTGGTGGCAGTGGCTTGACCGCGCTTTTCTCCCTCCTCCCTCGCAGCTGGGCTCCTGGCTGGGCTTCACCCTGATGACCCAGTGTCTGCCCGTCGCCTTCTTCACCCTGGTGGGCTTCGTCCAGATGACCGTGTGGGCCAAGGGCAAGCACCGCAGCTACCTGAAGGAGTTCCGCGACTACCCGACCCTCCGCTCGCCCATCCTGCCCTTCGTCCTGTAGAGTGCCCGTCCCAGAAACACACACCCCCACCCCCCCATCCATCCCTCCCCCCTTCCCCCTTTCCCCCCCCGTCTCCAGCCGGGGAAATATTCAACTCCTGCTCTTACTGGGCTCAGTGTTCTTCAGAGATTATTGATCGTTGAGTGGTGGCAGGAGGGTGTTTCTTCATGAACCCCAAAATCGGTGGAGCCAAAATGTGTAAGCAGTGATTTGAACAAATCATTTTTTAATTATTATTGTTGTTGCTATAGAAACCAGAGAGCAAAGTCTTTTAATTGGTTCACACGAGCCAGCGGTTTTTGACAGTCGGAAGTCCACCTGTTGCGGGGTTCGCGAAGCCTCGTTCTGCTGTTGATGTCGGTGGGTTTTTGGGGTGACCACCCCCCCTCAGCCTCTGTCTGTTTACGGATATGAAACGGGTGTGTTGTATAAGAGGGGCTCAATAAGAGAGCAATGGTGTAAAAATCCCAGTCGCTGGGTTTAAAAGCACTGCTTTGAATTTAGTCAATGATGTCGGAACTTTGTTTTGTCAATGAATGTCGTGCTAATATTTTAAAAAAAAGCTTTCTTTTCAGAACCTTGAGGCACTGGAAATTGTTTTGTTATGTGATCTAGGAAACCATTTTGTGTAGGGATAATCTGTGTAGGGCTAACATCTTTAAAGAAAAAAAAAGAAGAAAAAAAAAAACATTGTTCTGTCTGAATGCTTCAGTAATTTATCTTGTTTACTAAAGGTACTGTTTACAGCAACATCTGAATACACTGAATGACCCAGTCTTTGTGTTGTGTGTAGACTGTGTCTGCTTCCTGTTGGACCATGAACATGAGTGTGAGAGAGAACAAGGAGAGATGGCTCACTGTCTGAACAGAGGGAATGACAGTTTATACACAGAATAAAAGGAGGACAGTATATATTAAAGTAATCAGAAAATTGTCTACTGACAATAGAGTACCGAGGTGGGTACGTCACACTGGTGTCAGAGTGAAATTCCCCATTCATTTTAGTCATAGACGTTTTTTAAAATGCACTTTTAAAGTACTTCTAGTGATTTATGGCTTACAATCGATTTCTGGATTATATATTGTGATCCCAACTTGTGACTGATATTGTTCATTTTAATTGTTTCGAGCTAAATTTTACGTAATTTAATTTTTTAGCTTATATGCTAGTACAACCACGGGCTAAAAACTACACGTCCCATGAAACCACGGAGCTTTCTCATTCCCGCTCTCGGGCCTTGCTAGCTAGAGTATGGCTAATCATCGCCATCAGCTATCGCTATAGCAGCTAACTTGCAAGCTCGTCTTTAGCAGTCATCGCTATCAGCAATAGCAAGCGCATCATTAGCAGCAATGGTGTCACTTAGCCAAACAAGCAAACAAGTCTGGAATCTGACCCCGCCTCCAGTCACTCTGCCAACCGATTGGTTAACTGCGCTGCCAATCGCTGTCCTGAAGGAATTTCTTGCCCATCTGCAGATCTGCTCGTCTTTGTTGGGCAGCTCCCACTCAGACCGGAATTCTGTCTCTTTTTTTAAAACCCTAGTGTACTATTCTCCTTTCTCCTCTCGCACACGGGAATTTCAGATGACAGTTCCCTCGAGTTTCCTCTGAAGAACACAGCCGAGTAGAAAGCCCCTACACCAGCAGCTTTTCCTGTGCTGTGAGATGACATTGACCAGACTGGTCAGGGTTCTGAGAAGTTCAACAAAGCTTCACTTTTCCATTGCTAAATGACATGGTCCCACACAGAAAACCTGAGCCGGTATGAGCAAAAACCCTCAGTCAAGCTCCAGTCCCCCCCGTGGGGCTGACAAAAGCACATTTACCACAAAAGCAATGAATCAGTACAGTTTGCGTTGGGTGTGACATTGCATTTGCTAGCTAGCTACATTACACCATCTCTCTCAGGGGACATAGCTGTCTGGCTACCCACAATAAAGTGACTGAAAAAATGTCTCACTTCCTGCCTGAAACTGAAAGCCACACCCCTTTATTTCACAGTATTCCTATGCAGGGACATGATCAGCTCTCAAAACACGTTGGCTATGTGTATGTCAAGGGGATACAGCTTGCTCACATAATATTTGTTAATGTAATACGAACATAACTTGCTTCACAAGTTACTAAACGGAGGGTATCGATCCACTTCGCCAGAGCTGAAGCCCTTTTGGTTTTTAGTGCACAAGGGGAGTAGGTATACTGTTATAGATAGCTGGCTTACGTCAGAGTAATTTTCATTTTATTTTATGAAATTTGATAGGTTTGATCATAATCTGTTTCAAGCAAGCAATTAAACTGTTTAAGGAATACATGTTACTTTTCACTTTAACAGTTGGTTAATGTGAAATTAGGTAACATACATGATGCAAAGTTGGATGATAATACTAATAATTAAATTTTAACATAACAACAATGAAATGACTGGTGAAGGAAAGGGCTTGTAAATAACTAATATCAGAATTTTTATTGATACATTCATGCCACAGTCAGAGCCTCTCATATCCAACCATGTTGCTCTTTAAAAATCAGACTCTACCAATGTCACTCAACCCTGTGCTATTGTGCAATGTCAAACTTGCAATGCCTAAATTACACAATAAATACAGCTGAAAAACAATACAAAAAATGTTTGCCAACACGTATGTGGTGATGTGTGGTGAGTTTGGTTTCGCACCAAATTCCTGCTGTGCATCACCAGTGTGGATGCTCCACTTTCGTGTCAGAAGAGACATGTTAGTCCCCTTTCACAGTAAAACATTCTGAAAATTCTTACATGTAATGTGCAATATAAGTGCACCACTGTTCCTGACTATGATAATTAAGGTTTGTTTCTATACTGCATTGTTAGCCCATCACCTATGAACTCCAGCTAAATGAAGGCAACGATTCGTCATGAGGTGTCCCGTCTGAGAAGGAGAAGCCACGCCACTGCTAGCAGGAGGGCCTGGGTGGGGGTGGGGTGAAGTTTCGGTGTCTGTCCCCCTTGCTCACTGGTACAGGTCGTCGTCCCCCTCGTCTCTGTACAGGTTTCCTGGGTCTCTGCCCCCCGATCCTGAGCCCTGACCCCCAGATCCTGAGGGGAACCTGTGAGAGCATTGGATTGACATGGACATCTGCCTGTGAGGGAATCAACTGTATGTGTGTGTGGATGTGTGTTTGTGAGTGTTTGAAAGACAGAGAGAGTGTGTGTGTGTGTGTGCGCGTGTGTGTGTGTGTGTTTGTGAGTGTGTGTAAAAGAGAAAGTGAGAGAGTGTGTGTGTTTGTGAGTGTTTGAAAGAGAGAGTGTATGTGTGAGTCTATGTTTGTGTGTGTATAAAAGAAAGATGTGTGTGTTTGTGTGTGTGTGTGTGTTTATTAGAGGAGCTCGTGCCTGAAGTTTCCGAAGCCCCGGCTCTGTTGAAGCGTCTGGGCGAACATCTCGTATTTGCGGATGTCGTTGTCGCTGACGGAGCGGCGAGCGAAGCGCATAGCCTCCTCAAAGTGATCCTTCCTGATCTCCGGCACCGGGTCATAGTCCTCATCCTGCAGGGAGACAGGCAGGCAGGGGAGGGGCACGCAACTGTAATGACACTCAACAGGAGAATGAGACAGAAAGTGTGTGTGCGTATGTGTGTGTGTGTGTGTGTGTGTGCGCGCGTGTGTGTTCCCAGTCCAAAGGCTGTGAGTCACAGAACACACAGCCGCCCTTTAGGGAACCTTTTGTCTGCCACCGTCTCTGTCTGAATCCAACACAGTCAGCTGGACACCAGCACACAGAGCAGTGGACTTGAATCAGTCACACCGCTCACTCACTGAAATACTCACTCACTGACTCAATAATTCATCCACTCACTCATGCACATGCTAAAATACTCATCCACCGATAAAACAACTCACTCGCTTACTAAAACACAATTATTAACACACATTTCTGTGCCTCACATACACACAGTCTCGTTCATGACAACGCATTTCCTTAGCCGAGGGCTCAATGTCGCAGTGTGTTGTGAGGGGCAGCAGGGGGCGCTGTGGTCAGACTGTGTGATTCAGTGTATTACAAGGGACTGCCGGATACCCAAAGAGAGAACAGGATGGTGCGGTGATCTTTGTGACCATAAATTGACACCTAAATTCAGATCCAAGCTGGGATGGCATTGTTTCTGTACCCTTAGGCAAGAAACATTAAGCTGTACTGCTCCTGCTCAGAGGGATAATATATAAGTAGCCCCTGCTTCACAATTTGGAAGTATAAAGAAATTGAAAATTGTATTGCATGGTCTGTGATGCAGTGCACTCTAGGGCCAGTAGGGGGCTCTAACCATGGCGGTGTCGGGGTGGGACTGCCTCTGTCTCTCCACACGGATCTCCGCCTCGATGGACTCCCGGATGGCCAGTTTACAGGCACGCTGGCAGATCTCTGTCAGGTCAGCTCCAGAGAACCCTTCTGTGATTCTGGCCAGGTACGCCAGGTCCACGTCCTGAGGGGCGCACATACACACACACATACAATGTTTATTAAAGGCACAGAACAAACACAGGCAAACAAATTTTCCCATAGGCTGCAACACACACACACACACACACACACACACACACACGTATATATACACTGCATTTGCTTCAAGCACCAACACAGTCTATGGACAAAGCAACTGGTGTGAGGACACCCATTGACGACACAGTCAACATGCACATACACATCAAAACACACATACATCATGAACAAATAGGATGTGCACACATTTTAGCAGTACAGCATGTGATGTGATGACCCCCTCTCCCCACCCCACGCAGCGGGATACTGACACGGGCGACAGGTGACTTGCGCAGGTTGGCGGTCAGGATAGCTGAGCGGGATGGCAGATCAGGCAGGGGGATGTAGATCAGCTGGTCCAGACGACCCGGACGCAAGATGGCAGGATCAATGATGTCAGGCCTGGGGAGGAGAGGGATACGATTACTACACACACGCATGCGTAAACACACAGACACGCGCACACTTACACATACACTCATATACACACACTATTAGACATTCACGCACATACTCAAACGTACATATTTACACAGACATGCACACACATTCACATTCACCAACACGCACACACATGCACACACTAACATACATTCACACAGAGACAGACACACACACTCACACACAGGCTGCAGACCTGTTTGTGGCTCCGATGATGAACACGTTCTTTTTGTTGGTCATGCCATCCATCTCTGTCAGGATCTGGTTGATGACACGGTCGGCCGCACCCCCTGCGTCACCGGCTCCGCCCCCACGAGCCTTGGCGATGGAGTCCAGCTCGTCAAAGAAAAGGATGCAAGGGGCCGCCTGCCGCGCCTACGGTCAAAGGGTAAAGGGTCAGAGGTCACAGGTCAAAACAGGTTCCTCAGTGGAGGATAACAGAGTTTCTCAAAGTCAAAAATCTATTGAATCCATGCTTTGAATACATGTTAATCTATATGCTAATCCAGTGAGTGAAAGCTTTTGTTCCCTTCAAATTGCCTCCCGTCAGTTATGTAGAGCCAGATGCCCAGATCTGAAAAGGGCAAACTGTTGTTTCCCCTTCACTGTCTGCCTGTCTCTCATACAGGCCACACTCCTCAATCCATCCCTCCTCAGAGTCTTCCTCACTCCTCTCTACCCTGCCATTTTTGCCCTTTCACCTCCCTACTCCTCCACCCCCTCACCTTTAACCCCACCCACTTATCCCTCCCAATCCCCTCACCTTTCACCTCCCTATCCCCTTTCCTTCCCCCACACTTCCTGTTCTTCTCCCCACCCCAAACTCCCCCACTCCCTGCCCACTTACCCCTCCAATCCCCTTACCCCTTCCTCCGCCGATACCTCCCATCCCTCCCCCCAAACTCCCCACCCCCTGACCTTTAACCTCCTAACCCCTTCACCTCTCAGCTCCTATTCCCTTTATTCCCCCCATACCCCATCCTCTCCCACCCCCCTCACCTTGTCGAAGACATCCCTGACATTGGCCTCTGACTCGCCGAACCACATGGTCAGCAGCTCTGGCCCCTTGATGGAGACGAAGTTGGCCTGGCACTCGTTGGCGATGGCCTTGGCCAGCAGGGTTTTGCCGCAGCCCGGGGGTCCGTAGAAGAGCACACCTCGAGAGGGGGTCATCCCAAACTTCAGGAACTTGTCGGGGTACTCTACAGGGTACTAGCGGGGAGAGATGAAGGGGGGACAGGTGTGGATAGGCCAAAAGGAGACCGTACAGATGTATACACTCAGGTGGTGACTGGGGGTTCAGGGGTGTGCAGGTAGACATTGGGGTATGGAGCCACAGGTGTATACAGGTGTAAGTGAGGGGGCATATAGTAGGTGTATGGGGTGGGTACAGGTGAATGCAGAGGTAGGTATGGGGGTGCAGGTGGACACAGATGGTGGTGAGGAGTTAAGGTGTATACAAGGACATGGAGGATTATTTGGAGGCACACATAAGTGGAGGCAAGGAGATACAGGTGCATGCAGGGAAGAGGTGGGTAATGCATGTCTTTTCATGAAGGTAGTAAATGAGATACAGGTATATACAGGTTGTATATACAGGGGTTGCAGTTGCAGGTGTATGCGGGTGGATATGAGGGGGTCAGGTGTATGCAGGTGGATATAAGGGGGTCAGGTGTATGCAGGTGGATATAAGGGGTTCAGGTGTATGCAGGTGGATATAAGGGGGTCAGGTGCATACAGATGAAGCGGTGTGGAGGTCGGTATTATCTATGAGAGGGAGTTACCTGCACAAGCTCCTGCAGCTCTCTCTTCACATCGTCCAGACCCCCGATGTCCTCCCAGTTCACCTGGGGAACCTCCACCACGGTCTCCCGCAGGGCTGAGGGGTTGCTCTGACTCAGCGCCCACTGACGGACAGACGGACATTCAGACATACAGAGAGACATGCATAACGTTCTTCCTACATAAACACCATGTCCACAACCAGAGCGAAGACTGCATTATCCCATAGATGCTGCACTCATTCATAATATTCTGGGTGAACTATGGTGACTGGGGAAAAGTATTTCTGAACAAAACAGTGTTGGTCTGTTTCAATTATTGAGACCTGGGAGGTTTACAATAGAAATGTGATTACAGTCAGGCAGCCCTTCTGGGAACCTTCGTCTTCAAAACTGTTACGGAGATTGCACTCGGGCAATTTGATAGTGAGAAAAATCTATTTCATGTATCATTAAAAACTTCCAGTAAAGCTGGAGGATAAACTGTTTGATAGTGCAGCTGCTGGTTGGGAAGCCTGAAGATTAGGAGTTGATAAGAAGCTGATCCAGAGCAACTTAAGTAGTTTACAATTCTTATTTGTTATCCATTCATACAGCTGGATATTCACTGAGGCAGCTGTGGGTTAAGTGCCCTCCCAAGGGTACAACAGCAGTGCCCCAGTGAGGAATCGAACCAGCAACCTTTCAGTTACAAGCCCTGCTCCTTACCACTATGCTGCACTGCTGCCCGCTGGTGCCCCACAATTGTGCATGATTGTGATTTACACTACATTATTGGCATTTAGCAGACTTACAATAAATCAAAGGTAAAAAAAACACACCTAGGTGCTACTTCTCAGTTGAAAGGCAAAATGGAGTGTAGCTTCAGTCTGTACGTGTGGCTATGGGAATCACAGTAATACAGTGGACTGAGAAAATGGCTGACCCGGAAGTCGTCCATGGTTACTGCTAGCGAGTTGAGGAGGTCGGCGTCTATGGTCTCATCCTCCAGGTCAATGAGGGTCATCTTCTTGCGGATAGCCTGCAGGGCCCCCTCAGAGCACAGCGCCGCCAAGTCCGCCCCCACGTGCCCGTGCGTCTCCATGGCGATCTGTCGGGGGTTTGAGTCAAGACACGCTTTCGTTCTTCTACTGTGTCTGGCGCTCTCCAGCATCCTTCCCTATCTGTCACAAACGTGTGCTGACTTCCTACTTGTGCCCTTTACATTAAATTACATTACATTACTGTCATGTAGGAGACACTGTTGTCCAGAGTCTTTTACATGTTATCCAATTATACAGCTGGATATTTACTGAATAAATTGTGGGTTAAGTACCTTGCCCAAGGGTACAGCAGCAGCAGGGAATTGAACCAGTGACCTTTCAGTAATGAGCCCTGCTCCTTACCACTACTTTAGTCTCGGCAACTTTACTCTCGGTTTGTCTTCCCATCTCCGCTTTTTTTTCTCCTCCCATCCCTGCGCTCTCCCATCTCTTCTCTTCAGCTCTCTTCCCTTTACCTTCCCTCCCTTGTCTCTCCCCTCTTGTCGTTTTTGTCTCTTCTCCACTCCTTTTTCTTTGCTTTTTGCTCACCCCCACCGACCATGTCTCTGATCTTGTATTCTTCTCACCTCTCCTCTACTCTCCTCTTCTCTACTCTCCTCTCCTCTCCTCTCCTCTTCCCTCTCCTCTTCCCTGCTCCCCCCGTCTCCCCCCCGTCTCCCCCTTCTCCTCCCTTATCCTTTCCCATCTCCATACCCTCTCCAGGTCCACATCATCCGCCAGCTTCATATTCTTTGTGTGAATCTGCAGGATCTCCAGGCGGCCTGTGGAGTCTGGGATCCCGATGTCGATCTCCCTGTCAAATCTCCCTGGAGACAGACAAACAGACCGACATTTAAAGTTGTTTTTAGGTTGTGGGTTCATGGTGATGCACTCACTGCTATGAATGTGTGTAATTTAAATTCCATGTCCACCAAGGCACTGCTGCAGCAGTTATGTGTTGAACCACAGCTTTGTTACTTTACATTTTTCATATTTCATATTTTTTGCTCCTCCTTGCATGACTCCTCCCGCTCACTCTGTGTCAACGACTCCTGTCTCTCTCTGTGTCAGTGACTTTTGTCCGTCCGCCTGTGTGTTAGTAACTCCTCTATCTCTCTTTTTCAGTGACTTTTGTCTGTCCCTCTATGGTAATGACTTTGCTATCTCTCTTTGTTGGTGTCTTTTGTTCTTCCTCTGTGTGTTAGTGACTCCTGTATCTCCCTGTCAGTGACTTTTGTCTGTCCCTCTGTGTATCAGTGACTCCTGTCTGTCCCTCTGTGTGTTAATGACCCTTGTAACTCTTTCTCTCTCTCTCTCTGTCAGTGCCTCCTATCCCCCTTTCTCTCTGTCTCTCTGTCTGTCTCCCTCTCTCTCTCTCTCTCCCTGTATCAGTAATACTTGTCACTCAGAGCGCTGTCTCACCAAATCGCCGCAGGGCGGGGTCCACGCTGTTCGGGCGGTTGGTCGCTGCCATGACGATGACGTGGGCGCGCTGCTTCAGGCCGTCCATCAGGGTGAGGAGCTGAGAGACTATCCTCCTCTCCACCTCCCCGTGAGTCTGCAACACAACGCAAGCCATGACAACGTGGTGTAGCAGCAAGGAACAGGGCTCCTAACAAAAAGGTTGCTGGTTCAATTCCCTCCTGGAGCACTGCTGCTGTACCCTTTGGCAAGGTACTTAACCCGGAATCGCCTCAATAAATACCCAGCCGTATAGATGAATAGCATGTAAATTTGTAACCTTTGTATGTCGCTCTGGATAAGAGTGTCTGCTAAACAACAATAATGTAATGTAAGCGATGACATTGTTCTCACTGACACTGTAGAACATGTATTGATGATAAACAACATGCGCTCACACTACAGAACATAATATGACATAATGATAATACAGAACACCCAAATTATACTACAGAACACAAAAACATTATATGCATTTAGTACATGGTCTTATACAGAGCTACCTCCAGCACAAGAGAACAGAAGTGTAGCCATGCAACAGAGAAGGGTAATATTCACAAAGGAATATATATTATTATAATATATAATATACATTTATATTTTGTTTATCCATGTCACCACTGCATATTCACTGAGGCAGTTCTGGATTATGTACCCTGTACAAGGGCATAACAGCAGTGTCCCAGCAGGGATTGAACCAGCAACCTTTGTCTTACAAGCTCCACGCCATTACACTGGTGTGACATCACAGAGAGAAATTACAGAGGGAATGGCTGACCCTGAATAACATACGCTGGCAATGTGAAGACATGCAGTGACCATCCAGAAGAGGCAGAGATATTTCAGAGCTCACACTCCCTCTCTGTCCTCCTCCTCCTCACACTCCCCTCCTCTCACCTTCTCCCTCTTGGGCGCGATGGCGTCCAGCTCATCAATGAAGATGATGGCAGGGGCGTTTTTCTCCGCCTCCTCGAAGGCCTTGCGCAGGTTACTCTCCGACTCCCCCGCCAGCTTGCTCATGATCTCAGGGCCTGGGGGAGCGATAATGACCGTGACACACAGGAAGTATATCATCTTCCTGACATAAGGGGGATAATGAGTGTGACACACAGGAAGTATATCATGTGACTGACATCAGGACGAAGGAGGGGGGTGACAGTGAGTGTGGCACAGAGGAAGTGCATCACCTGAGTGAGGTTAGGGGGGCAACAATTACTGTGAGACAGGAAATACACCACCCAACTGACAAGAGGGGGTGAGATACTATTTGTTTCCTTGGGTATCAGTTTCACGGAGCAGACCTGCTGATTTTTATTTCAGCTGGATGGGCTGATATTGCATGCTGACTGTTACATTGACCCATCCATACAGCATGTAATTTGTGAAAGATCTGTGGATCTGTGCAGCACTTAGAAATGATGCCTGGGAATAAACACAATGTGTGTGACACACAGGAAATACATCACTTTAGTGACAGGAGGGGGCAACAATGTATGGGACACACAGGAAATGCATCATTTGAGTGACAGGAGGGGGTGACAATGAGTACAGCACACAGGAAATATGTTCCCTAAGCTACAGTGGACAGTGGCTGGACTTTGATCCACTCCAGAGCCGCTCAGGTGGGAAACCGCAGAGTTTGAATCCCCTCACCGTTGATGAGGAAGAAGAAGGCTCCGGTCTCGTTGGCGACAGCGCGGGCCACGAGGGTTTTTCCTGTTCCTGGGGGGCCATAGAGCAGAATGCCTCGTGGGGGCTGTGGTGGGGAGAGGTGGGGAGAGCACAAAATCTCAAATACCCTCACATCGTCTTATTCTAGAATGAGTTTCAAACTCTATGACAAAACCAGAACTCCTCTATATGGGTGGTGTTTTAATAGGTGAAGGACATTGCAACCCATGCAAAATTTTACAGCGACAGCCCCTTAGTGCTGGTTTTTGATCGAATGTTGTATTTATTGAGTGGTTAATTGGTTGATTTATTGATTGATTAAGTGATTGGTTACTCTACTAATCTACTGCTCAATTCAATTGTTCAGGCCTGTTCATTGATTGGACAACTGGCTGACTGGGCGGTTGATTTGATTGGTCACCTTCACTCCGATGGCTTTGAAGAGACCCGGATGGCGGAGTGGGAGCTCCACCATCTCCTTGATCTGGGCCAGCTGTTTGCGGCACCCTCCGATGTCATCGTACCCGATGTCATTCAGACTCTCCTCCTCGTCCTTTTTGGGGTGGGGTGGGGTGGGGTGGGGTTGAGGGTGTACAACACAATTAAGAACAATGACCCAATCAGTTGTCCTTGATCACAGAGGCCTTAGCTGCACAATGTATGTCTTCACAAATAGAGGCAATACAAAACTCATCAGATCTCTTCTAAAAGAGATGATGATCACTAATATTTGGGTAAAAAAATGCAAACCAATGCAGAATTCTTTGCTGATACAGGCACCCAGAAAAATAAGCTTCTTTTAAGCATCAGATTGAATGAGGTGAAATATAATTATTTTTAAGTGGCACTTTATGTAGCAATTCAGCCACAATCACTGCTCAAAGCATAAAACTGCCACAGAATCCTCATGGAGGAAAATAACCCCTAAAAATGTTACCTAGCAACTAAAATGTTACACAAATACAGATGGTGAAAAAATGCAACCACTGAGCCACGTGACTCCTCCCCCAACCTCTCTCTTGATAGGCTCCCCCTCGCAGTGGATGATTGTGTCCGGGGCAACGATGCAGTGGGGGGTGGGGTCTGTCTCCACCACCTTAAACTCCACTGCTCTCATGCCCCCCCTGACCAGGAAGATATCCCCTGTAGAGAGATAAGTGTGGGAATTCACCACAGGGGGGCGACAGAGAGCAGTCAACATCAACACACCAGCTGCAGATGCATACAGGTATCTGTTTATGTGAACTTCTCATTGTGCCAATGGTCTGTAGATATAAAAAGATTATAGATCTGTAGATTTTAAGAAGTCAGCGTCAGTATTGCCATTCATTAAAAGCTGTATGTGCACTGGAAATTGGTAATGTCAGGACGCCGATGGCCCTGCCTTTGTGCACAGGTCGGTACGCCTCCAGGAAGTACGGTTTGAGGAAGACCTCGAACAGGTTCCCCGTCAGCCCTTGGATCGTGTCGTCAATGGGCAGCACATGGATGCGTTTGCCGTACTTCACATCTGGGCAGGCCTGGATGCTACGGACACGGAGGAAACACAGAAAGGTGAGAAACCTATCCTGTCCAAAAAGTCACTCTGCCCTCCCACACACTCAGTGATGTCATGCAAACGGCGCTCTGCCTCTCCGTCACATCACATTATTGTCATTTAGCAGACACTCTAATCTAGAGCAACTTACATTGGTTCCAGTTGAATCCATGTATGTAGTTGGATCCCTACTGAAGTAATTGTGGGTAAACTACCTTGCCCAAGGGTACAACAGCAGTGGGGAATTCTTACCACTACACCACACTACTGTCCCCCCCTGATGTCTCCAAGCAAGTGTTGACATCTTCCCTAGTAATCGATGAAATCACCCTGCACCCGCCCTCTCCGGTACCTGACGACGTCACCGAGGCGAACGCGCAGGTTGTTGCGCGTGACGCGGTTCATGCGCACCCTCTCCTCGGGGCAGGAGTCATCCGTCAGCACGATGCAGACCGTCTGCCGCCGTTTCTTCCCCCGCAGCACCACGGTGTCGCCCGGAAAGAGCTGCAGCTCCTCCATCTTCACCTGCGGAGGAGCGGGGCGTTACAGGGGAGCCGGAGGCTGGTAGCTTATACAAAGTATGCATTGCAGAGGTGCGAATAGATTTCATCTTAGTGTTTTTTTTAAAACATGTTTGTCAAATGTGTGCAGTGTTGGTAGTGTAACTTTAACAATGTACTCTTTTGCTACCTTTGCTCTATGCTACCTATGAACGTTCCATTTTAGAACATAACGCTTTCAAGAATGCTTATAATGAGGTAACAGTTTGGAACACTTACAGCTTCAACAATGGCAGGGACTTTCACTTTCAACTTTCACTGTGAGGCACAGGGAGCTGAATATCTGCTCCATGCATAGAATATCTGTGGTGAAGCACTGCAGTATTGCAAAGAGGAAGCCTTGACTCGGGGCCATGCCAGTCAAAAGAGAGGCTTTAAGTTTGCAGAGTTGTTTGGGAAGAAGAAAATTTGTCATTTACTTCAGTTATAGCAGGGAGATCAAGCTTTAGAGAGAAGGGCATAGTGTTTGAGATGGAAGCATGTTTGCAGAATAAATTTGTCCACATGTGGCTTTTAAACGGAGAGTTTCAGGGTAGGGAGCTATGTTAACGATCTGGTAAGCTGTAACTGTTTGCATGAAATTAGTCCACTGAGAATATAACACTGTGAATGGAAGAGTGGTCCTCTCTTGCTGAAATCAGAATTTGATTGATAGAATGTCAGCAGCAGGTTGGCGTGGATCTTTTTATGCCATATTATAGAGTTTAATGGACATGAGAGAATGAGGGTGCGAGGTAAGAGTGCGAGGTAAGAGGTAAGAAAATTGTATCTTTTTTAACAAAAAAGTCTTTAGTCTTTAGTGTTTTGGGGAGTTGTTTTGAGTGAGGTGTGTGTGTGTAGGTTGGGTAAAAGTCAACGGCTAATAGAAAGAATTTGCTTTGCTGGCACACGTATCCTCCTCGACCTGGTAACACATACTCACCTGACTCAGGTAACACATTCAGTCACCTGAAACAGGTTGCACAGATTCCATTGGAACAGATAACCCACACTCATCCAGGGCAGGTAACTCACACTCTCCTGGAACAGGTGACGCACACACACACTCACCTTGTGACAGGTAAAACACACGCTTACCTGAGACAGGCACACGATACTGTTGTCTTCATTCTGGGCCTCGTCCACAATGAGCCGGTTGGGGCGGTGCTTCTGTTTGAGGATGGCAGTTGAGTAGTCCTCCCTTTTCGAGCTGGACAGAAGAGAACAGACGCCGGCTTTATCAGACACAGTCAGTCAGTCATATACAAATACCAATCACCAAACGAGGTTAGGCACAGAAAGACCCCAGTTCGATTCAGACATATTTAAGGACACTTAGAACCAACTAGAGAAGTTAGGATCAAACAAATGTTTGTCTGATTATTTGACTAAGGGAAGGGTGTAGCAGGCACTGCTCAAAATCAATGGCTACCTAGCAACTGTGGCCTAGGTGGCCTCAACCTATTGTTAAAAATGGCACAAATTCACAAATTGAGTTTCTAAAGCTTATAAATAAAACAGCCCGCAATTATAGGTCTCTAAACTGGGGCATATCTATGCTCTTTGCTTCATTTCTTGGATCTTGTGTTTGTCCTGGTTTGTGCCTGTGCATGGGAGTGTGTGTCTGTGTTTATGTTTGTGTGAGTGTGTGTGCATGAGTGTGCAATTTTGTGTGCATGTGTGTCTGGGTGTATATTTCTGTGAGTGCACACGTGTGTGTGTGTGTGTGTGTGTGTGTGTGTCTGGGGTCTGGGTGTATGTTTGTGTGACTGTGTGTTTAAGAATGAGTGAGTATGTGTATAATAGTGTGTGTGTGTGTGTGTGTGTGTGTGTGTGTGTGTGTGTGTGTGTGTGTGTGTGTGTGTGTGTGTGTGTTCCCAGTCCAAAGGCTGTGAGCCACAGAACACACAGCCGCCCTTTAGGGAACCTTTTGTCTGCCACTGTCTCTGTCTGAATCCAACACAGTCAGCTGGACACCAGCACACAGAGCAGTGGACTCTACTCAGTCACCCCGCTCACTCACTCACTGACTCAATAATTCATTCACTCATTTACCTGCTAATACACCTCACTCAATCATTTACACTGTATAGAACTGCATACTACCCCATGCTCTGTCCCACACTCCCAAAAAACATACACACACATGCACGCCCACAGCCCAGATCCTGTTTCCCCATGTGACCAGACAAGTCTGAATTTAGCCCTCGGTGCGGCTCTGTTTACCCCAAAGATAGACTGAGGACAGCCCAGCCATAAATTCAGCAGGCCTTTTTATTTCTACAGCGCAATCTCTCTCTCGCCCTCTCCTCTTTTCTTTCTCTCTCTTGCTCCCCTCTCTCTCTTTCCTTTCTTCATGTTCTCAAGTACCTGCAGATCTGAGTCGTGTCACTTTTGCGCACAGCCCACAATGGAAGCTGTGCTGCGTTTGTGTCGGCTCACTGTCACGTGTCACTGGCACTGTCTGCTCAGCAGGCACGGTTCACCTCCGTTCCAGCTTCTAGAATCTCCGCACAGAATGACACGCAGAAATTCCACAGCAACAATGACACCATGGACTCCTTGAGGTGTCAATGCCAGTAGAACATGTTCATCGAGTGACAGGACAAAGACTCTCTTTCAAAGAATTTGTCTCTTTGCTGTCACAAAAAGGCCACATACTGTAGTGACGCACGGATCTCTCTCCCCACACTCACTCACACACACACACACACACACACTCCCAGGGAGCTTGTACTCACTCTGCTCCTCCGGAGGTCGGCATGCCCAGGCCGTTTCCTACAGGCTGGTACTGGAGGTTGGAGGTCAGGTAGCTGGGGGTTTGGTAGGTGGAGGCCCGGGTTGCTAGAGGCTGGGTTGCTGAAGATTGGATAGCTGGAGGCTGAGTTGGTGGAGTGCTGGGTTTCCAGAGGTTGGGTGGCTAGAGGCTAGGTAGGTGGAGGTCAGGTAACTGGAGGCCTGGGTTAAGGCAGCTTAGGTTGGTAGAGGTCGGGCAGCAGCAGGCTGGGTCGCTGGAGGTTGTGTAGCTGGGTGGAAGTGGCTGGGATCAGGGCAGCTGTCTGCTGATGCCTCCTCTGTGCCTGTTGACAACAGACCCCATGCCTGGCTGGGGGCTCATGCCCCCACCACCCCCCTCACCCGCCCTTCCACTCTGGAGCCCGTCCCAGCACAGATACTATGTCAGAGCCCATTTCCACTTCTGTCCCCCTCTCCCTCTCTCTCTCTCTGACACACACACACACACACACACACCCTCTGACGACCACCCAGATACACACACACAGGCGCTCGCTCACTCACTCATTCCCTCACTCCCTTGCAAGCGGAACTTTCCAGCAGTCCAACAAAGGCCCGGAGGCCCAGCTGTATTGTGAAGCCGTGTGGCTGAAATGCAGCTCTGGCATGTTCGGGAGCAGCCTGACTCTGCGCTCTCTCTCTCTCTCTCTCTCTCTCTCTCTCTCTCTCTCTCTCTCTCTCTCTCGCTCTCTCTCTCTTGCTCTCTCTCTCCATACTCGGCCTGGCCCCGTCAGTGCGCCATTTGCCGTCTCTCCCTTCTGTCCTGCTTCCCCGTGCCCAACTGCCCCTCTAGCTCACACTGTGGCCACATTCCACGCATGCTATACCACCCCGCACACACACACACACACACACACACACACACAGGTCCACCCTGACCTATATCCAGACACACGCACTCACATACACACACACACACACAGGTCCACCCTGACCTATATCCAGACACACGCACTCACATACACACACACACATACACATGCTTACACACACACATACAGGTTCACCCTGACCCATACCCAGACACACACATATTAAGACCAGCACTTACACACAGACATACTGTCCCATCTCCCCACGCACTTACATACACACATGGATGTTCATCCCCACTCATCCACCCAGACACACACACATGCACACAAACATGCACACAAACACACACTCCATGTCATGTGTGTCGTGACACTCAAGAGTCCATTGTTTATTTTTCATGTTAAACTCTTTTTCTTTTATTACAACACATTTATGTATTGGATTTTTTAATCCTCTGTCACTACATTTTCTCTAAAAGGCTTTTTTCATAATACTAAAATACTTTGAACAATTAGTGTTCTGTATCCAAAACACTCACCAACAAAAGAATCACTGTGTTTAAAATCACCAATCAAAGAATGAGAATCCCTGATGAGTATGTGTTGATTGTAACACACACAGCATGTACTCCAGATGAACAGACTTTGACACACATTTGAGAATGAATGCACTGTAACACACAGAGTATGTATGTGTGTATGGATTGTAAGACACCACGCATGTGTATGTGAAGGGTTCATAACACACATACAGTCTATAAAGATTGCAGTACAGAGTTTGTAGAGGTTGTAGAGATTGCAGTATGCAAGATGTGTGGACAACACAGCACAAAGGATGAGTTGGAACTGTAATATGCAGTCAGAACACGGTAACACTGCAGTAATACAGATTGTAATACATAGGACAGTTGTTGCTGTCCAAACAAAGCTCTTTGAAAACCCATGGAAAACCCTGAGATCAGAATGCTGTGACATTTCCAGCTCGCATCACCACCATTAAAGACATCAGTTTAAATCGTATGTAGAAAAGGTAGCCAATTCCTACGCTGTTTTGTTTTAAACAGTTGTAACCACCATGACCATTGGTGAGAAAGTCCATGTATCTTAAGCACATCTTTTAGGATCCTGCTCTTTCTGACAGGAACAGGAAGGTTGTTCCACCATTTGTCAAGGGGGTTGGGAGGGAGAGGTAGCCAGCCAGCGGTGGATGACGGGGAACTGGGAGAGGAGAGGCCGAGGGGCCAGGGGCTGTGACTCAGATGCTGGATGCTGCTGGTAGCCATTGAGATTTGGTTAAAAAGTTCAGAAAGAGAATGACTGAGAAACAAGGCAAGCAGCGCAGTTTTGGGTGAGCCGGAGGGCCGTGGTGCCAGAGGCTGGAGGAACAGAAGCAAAACTCCAGAAGTGTAGAGCAGCTGAGTCTGAACCAACAGCTCAGCGAAGACATCAACCTGTGGAGTGGGAGGACAGCAACGGTTTCATGAATACACAATTGAGTTTACAGCAACAGGGGAAAAAACACACAGCATGGAATTTACCAGGGTAAATAGCTAAGGAGGGGGGGCGGTGGTAGGATAGAGAATAGAGAAGACTTACAGGACAGTAGTCCTGTGAGTTCCTTTTGTGAATTCCCTGTCCCTGTTGCAGGCAGTTAAAGAAGTCTAGGGAAAAGATCAGATGAGCACCATGCGAAGACTTACACCCAGCACACAGGCATGTCACACTGAATTGTCGGCCCTAAAATGTCCAGGGTGCTTGCTGGCAAGTAGCACTAGAACATCCTTTGGCAGCGACATCACGGAACATAGGTCTTTCTTCCAGCATTTGCACCAAAGCTTCCCCTCACCTCACAATCCAGAATTGTGCCACACTGTTGAAATACTAAGGGAATGGTCTGCTGGATATGAAAAGTTTATAATTCATTAAGACATTGCGTGTGAATATTTTCTCCTGCTAGTGTCTGATAGGCTGTACTGGGCACAACAACTGAAGACAAGTACGGATTGCTTGCAATCAATATTTTCAAAACAAATAGGTTTGGTGTCTCCTGGCCCTGACATCCAACACAATCAAATGTGCGAATTGTTACATGATGGTGAACAGCACATTGAGGCCAATCTGAAAAATAGCCAAGCTCATCTTCTCTGCTTACCAAGTGTTTTTTTAGACATTACATTTATAATTGCATTGTTATACTGCTTACATGAGAACCGGAATATCACATTTGTGAAATAAATCATTCCAGTTTTGTCATCTGGAACAGTAGAATAGGCAACCAGAGACTAAAACGCGCATCTAAAGAACCCTATGATGCAATGATTTTTGCTCAACTACTGAATAGTTGAGATATTTCACTGAATGGCATTCTGTATGTTCATAGCAAGTAGTCAAGCTCTTATGAACATGACCCCTCAAACAAGATTGCTGCTCTGTCTATCTCCTTGTCTGTATGTAGATCTTATTAGCAAAAATATATTCACTATATAAATCTAGTCACTATCTAGCTACCAGTGCTTGACAGCAATTGGCCTTCTAAAACAACAAATCCAGCTAGATTACTGACTAACAAAGATGTCCAAATAATCTTTAGTTTTTTCAAGGAATCATTCCTTTACCTTGCATTAGCAATAAAATTCACAGCATAAATAATAATTTAGGACACTATGGATATTATTGCATTGGGATGTCTGCTTATTTGGTTTGTGGGAGGGATGTTGTCCACATAATCCTTTGTAACTTGGCATAATTTTCATATTATTCATTTTATTAGCAGGCCCATTTTAACTGTTTCTACTGACTTACAGAGAGTAAGTACTTACCATATTTTGTCCCAATTCACAGAGTCTGTCTTATTGGCCTGCACACTGTAGTCTGTAATACACAAAACTCTGCACCCTAGTGGTTAAGACAGATTACTGCACTTTTGTGGGTTTTGTGAGCAAGCCACTTACTTAAGCCAAACCTGGTGTTAAAAGCCCATTCTTTCTGCTTTGTTTGGCTTTTCAAAATCCAATCATGCCTTTTGGTTTAATGAGCGTATTGTATCTTATCTTGATTTCCACAAAACATCAGACACCCTTCAATATACACACCTCTATTCCCAACAGCCTCATGAACATGAGTAAAATACTGTATATCACAATTCAGTCAATCAAATTGTATTTCATATGGCACATTTTACTAGTCAATTCTCACAAAGGGACTATCAGAAAGCACTGCACAGGTAGTACTGTGGATTTTACAGAGGGGATCAAAAAAAAATAGAAAACTCTGGGGCAGTTGGATAAAAACTGGGAAAAGGTAGTTAGGAGACTCCTAAAAATTGAATGGAAAGATAGCATTAAATACATACATAAAAGGCATCAATTCATCACGACAGTTTGATTCTGTGAGGTAATTTATTTAAGTTCAGAGGCTGTGAGGTGGCTGAAGGGATGGCTATGATGGGCTCAGGCAGGCAAGGACATCATGGGATTATGAGTCTAGATATGGTCCTGGGATCTCATCCATTGGAGCAGGGTATATGCTAATCAGAAAGAGGTGGGACTGGAGAAGCACTTGTTGCTCTGATGGCACAAGGGACAAAGAAAGAAAAGAAGAAGGGGGAGCAATAGAGTTGACAAAGGAAGGCCAGGCAATGTGGATGCAGTGTGTAATGGAGCTGTGTGACACTTTGCAGCCTCAGCACTGACAAAATATGGCAGCAAATAAAAACGGCTGAGTGTAAAAGGTTAGGAAGTCTGAACATGAAGATGATCCATGACTGCCCTAGGCCTTCTAGAGCAGGAACCTGCTAAAACAACAGGGAGCGCCTGAAAAAAAATGAGAGGAAAGAAAGGAAAGATGTTTGTACAGAACAAAGCCACAGGCTGCTCGCCTTCTACAAGACTGTAAGACACAAGATAAAGATCTAAAACTGAGATTGTGTTTCATTCCCAGCCTAATTTTAGTATGCATCTCTATGGTGTAGGGGCTCTGTGTGGAAAAAGCTCTGTCACTAGAAGTGTTTTCTATTACAGGAACAATCATTTCTGAAAAATCATTTCAGAGACAACACAATATTTCAGTTTTTTTAAATTATTTAAATTGATTTTATTTTATTAATTTAATAATTAATCGATCTATCTGTCACAGTGCTGGTAATAATCTGGAATGCGAGCTCTTCTCTGTCGGCTCCTTCTGAATGCTGGCTGGCCCTCTCCTCCCTTCCTCTCAGGCTCCTTCTGCTGCACACCATTTTAATTGGAGGGAAGAAGGGAAAAATTAATATTTTGTCTTGCTTGTGGACAAACTGTTGAAATTCCTTATTAAAAGCTTACATTAGAGGAATACAATTCTACAGGACACAGGACAGCTACAGTCTTGCATAGAGAGATAGCTCTCCGTTAGTCCTGGCTGAACTTTCTCACATGGGTCTGGTGGGAGACCTGGGTATCATGCTGCTCCCTCCAAACTGATGACTCCGCCCTCTTGCGCCTTTCATAACCCTCACGAGCCAGTTTCCTGCAAAACAGAGAACACAGGGTTATTTTCTCTTCACAGAATCTTATTTGATGCTCACTGCTTTAGAGCAATCTTCATAACAATAAAGATTAAATTAAATTAAGTGATGATTTATCATTAACAAAAGCTAAAATATCCACCATATATCTCAAGTTTAGAAGTATATTCAAATCCACTGAATACATTCAGCACCTCAGCTGACAGCCTTGAGCTTTTAAATTGACACCTTTACCATTTAATCATCAGCCCTGTTTAACTTAGCCCATTGAACTTAAATTCCCTGGCTACTGAACTCACTGCTTGTGAAAGATAGCCATCTCCTCCCTCTCTTCCTCAAGGGCTTTCTGGGCCTGGCAAGCAGCCATCTGGACATAAGTGAAAATAAATAAATATTCTGTATTCTCTAAACACATCAGAGCACTTTCTTTGAACTATGATTTTATATTTCCTACCAGATTTTCCTGGGCCCTTTTCTGATGAAATTTGATCTGGGAGGAGACAGTAATCAGAATATCTGATAAGTAAAATCGCTCATAGAATGTGAACCAATGTAAATCTTCAAGATGGCTGCCCTGTAATTATTAGTAGTGCTAGGTGAATGTGCTCACTTGGGCTTTAAGGGAATCCTCCTTCTTCTTATTCATTGTCATGAGCTCCTGGATCTTCAGTTCATAGTTTTCTTTCAAATGGGCCAACTCACGCTGCTGTTTCTTGTCTTCAGCTAGACTCCTACAAAAAAGAGAGTAGAGGGCTTTTTGCAGCACAAATAATTACTTTCTTCATTCTTAGTCAAATCAGCATTAACCTTACATACAGATGTAGACAGCATATAAATTTGAAATCCTAAAACCACATTCAAGTTACGTCACTTACAATGCCATGAGTGCAGAAGCCTGTCTTTCCCTGATTAGTATTTTAATCCATACTTACTTCTGTAGAGCATTATCTTTGTCCTCACAGAGCTTGGTGATGGTCTCAAGTTTTTCCTCAGTGACCAGGATTTGGTTGTTAAACATGTCCCTCTCACACTTGATGGACATATGGAGCCCGTACATTTCTTCGGCCATGTCTGCATTTCGTGCCTGGAGCTCCTTGATTGTACTCTTTGGGAGATATGAAAAAATGTGAATGTAAATGAATGTGCCAAAAACACAATATAATTCTATCCCTGTGGTGGGTGTAATTGACACTGGCAATGTTGACAAATGAAACACATCAATTTCAGCTTCTTACCTTCAGCTCCCCATTCTCACTCATTGCTGACAGCAGCTGACTGTCAGCTTCCTTCATTCTGAGATCCTTTTCCTGGATCTAAAATGGACAAACACAGGCAATAAATGATGATGAAATGTGTCCCCAAGACCTACATTCATGTAAAAAAAAATCCCTATGACCAGTAACAAACATGACCTTTGTGAGGAAAGAGCACTTTATTGGTAGTGTTAGGCAAATGTGCTCACTTTGGCATTGAGGAACTCCTCTTTTTCCTTTCTCATCTCCAGGAGCTCCTTGATCCTCTGCTCATAGCTATTTTTGAGCTTTTCCTGCTCAAGCTGAGATGCCTCAACCTGAGCTCGACTCCTGCAACACAGAGAGCACAGGGTCTTTCACAGCACAGCTAAGTATTTTCTGCCTAAGCACAATTAGTATGAACCTCATGTAGGGATGTAGTTGCAGCTAAAATTATAGTAACATCAAGATCTTAAATCCATGTGCCTGTTGCCTCATATACAGTGATATGAGTATACAAAGCCTGTCTTTGCCTGAATTGTACTTCATACTTACTGCTGTAGAGCGTTGTCCTTTTCCTCAAACAGCTTGCTAACCGTAGCCAGCTTTTCTTCAGTGGCCAGGAGTCGGTTATTAAAGTTCTCCCTCTCATTTCTAGTGGATTCATGGAGTTTAGCCATCTGCTCTGCCGCTTCTACATTTCGGTCACAGAGTTCCTTGATTGAATGCTTTTAGAAATATGAACAAATGTTAATATAAATTGTACCTAGGAAGTGCATTGATGATTTTAGCCAGGGTTTTCAAAGAAAGCCACAATTCTGAATGTACTGCAGACACCAAGATGCAGTGGTAGGCATTATTGACACCAACAATACTGACAAATGTTATAATGTCAGTTTCAGTTTCTCACCTTCAGCTCTCCATTCTCCTTCGTGGCTGACAGCAGGTGACTCTCTGTTTCCTGGACTTTTAATTCCTTTTCCTTGATCTGAAATGGAAAAATAAGTGCGGACTGATGATGTAACATGTTCCCAAAACCTACACAAAAATCCCTTGACAGTTGACAAATGTTTCTTGTGACGGAGAAGTTCTGAATTAGTATTGGCTGCACTTCTTCACCTGTGCCTTGTAGGAAAGATGAGTGCTTTTAAGCTCTTCCTGCAGAATCTTAATGTGCTTTTTCTGGGCCTTGATGTTATTGGCTGCTTTTGCCTCCCTCTTCTGATGATCTGTCCTCTCCTTTTCCTTTTCCATAACTAATAACACAAATTTCAAATGGAAATTTAAAAAAATAAAATTTTAGAAATTTCAGGAAAGTTGGTAAGACATGAAGGAGAAATCACTAATATGAATGGCAAAATAGCAGTAGCAAAACTTACTCAGGTGTTTTCTGCATTTAACCTGAAGATAAAAGAAAGAAAAACATATCAATACCAAATATTGAAACACTTGCAGAGAAATGTTGTGCAGATTAGATATGGCAGAGGCGTTATGGTAGAATAGGTAGAGAGGACTAGGAAACAGAAAAATACTCATAATGGCTTACAGTGAGCACTGTCTGCCAGATGAATGCTGCCATTGTTACGACTTCCGCTGCCATAATGAGGATATTGGAACTGAAGGTGAGCAGTGGCTGCCATTCCTCCAGCAGGATGTTGGTCAGCTGAACAAAAATCAGCAAGAACTGTCTGGGTTAAAACAACTGCTCACTAGGGCTATATTGGGTCAATAGGACCCACCTTAATCAATAAACATAACCCCCAGAAGTCTGCAGTCTAAATCTGAAATTTTAGAATTCAGGAAAACAATCATTTCTTTAATGGTTAGAATTACTTGTAGCTTAAACTGATTTTTGTAAAAAGTAATTCACTCTGCATTACTGGCAATCATGGAAATCCCATTTAGCACTTAGCATTTCACTGTTCTACTGTTGTTTTCAGGAAATTCATCTGTCAAAACTTACAATTTCTTGAACTAGATGGAAAATGCTTTCAACAGCTCCGGGCAGGGACTGAGCTTCTTCCTGTTTGTAAGAGGAATTATCTGAAACAAGAGAAACCAGACATACATTTTAAAACGTGACAAAATGTGCACCCTACCATTGAAGAATGTTCATATTAAAAGGAAGAGTGCAATCCAATCACCTGCAAGTGGGCGTTCTGCCTCGAAGCAGACCTCCCACTTCCGCTTATCTTCTGGGAGGCAAATGTCCTTGCGCAAATCACCATCGTTCCTTGTATCGGCATCAGTCTTTTCCTGAATTGAAAAAAGAGATACCATTTTTAATTGCACAGTGCCACCTCCTTAAACATGTATTCTGATTAAAATGTCAGACTAAAAGGTACTTTATATGCAAAGCAACTTTGTAATCTACAGTGAAATATGATTTTGTGCCATTGCTGGAGGCTAAAAAGCTCACAAAAACTCAGAGATTAACTAGTGGTGCAGTGGCAGTGGAGAAGTATATGTTCCAAGAAGTGTTAAAACCAAAAATATACATTCACTTCTGTTTGACAATCAATATCTACTTGAATGCACTTACAGATTCAGTGGGGGATAGCTGTAGGTCCTCCCATCTGAACTTCAGGACTGTGGAAAAGAGACATTTTGCCGAGTAAAGCTCCTGAAATCACTCCGTACTTATATCCATGATGTTCATACACACAGCTGATTATTATGAATTTATTAGTAGTATTTCTTTTTCTAAAGCCATAGATACATAACTAGCTGCTAAGGAACAAATGGCCTGAAAATGACAGTGTGCTAGCTAGCAAAGGATCACCAAGATTGCAAGCTAACAATTTAAGTGCACGGTTGGCTTGTCATTTTCAAGCTGTTAGTTCCTGAGGTGGCTCTCATATTAATGATCATCATACCATTTAGACATGGCAGGAAAGCAAAATAACCTTGCTACATATTGTGTTGGTGCACAGCGTGATGTTCTTTCAGAATAATAAATAGGCCCTAATAAGGAAAATAGTATTGTAGTTTTTGTAGTATTTTTCGTTGCTAGGGTTATTTTGCTGCATGAATTGTACGGTATCGCAGTGTATACTGAGCAGCGCTCATAACTCGTAGAGATTGCCACTTTCTCTCCAGGTGGGCACTTTAACACACATGTCAGTCCAGGCTGTTGCCTGTAGGTGGTGATCTAGGTTCAGGTCCATTGTTTACCTTATGGGTCTTATTTTCAATTTGACTACTAGTTTTGCACGCTTAGCTTATCAGCCGCCTAGCTACAGAAGGGTTAGGTAGTTATTTAGCCAACATGTTTTTGTACTTGTCCATGAGGGTAGGCATTTACCATGACACTTCATTTCATTCCTAATTTTACCGAAATACTTACCGTTACATAGTCCGTCATCAGATGGGTCACAAATGAAGAACTTGTCATGCACGTCGTATTTCGACATGCCTATATTAAATAATAAAATAAACAGCGACCAGCGCCAAATGGCTGCCATGATGGCAGCTTTTGTTGCTGATAGCTACTGTACACGTACGGTCACAACAAATAAACACTTGAAATTTAGAGTAAAATGCGCGATCTTCATAAAACCAGACCATAAATGGTGACATCTGGTATAAGACCAGTCAATTTAAAGACCGGCTAAAAGGTCAGCTCATTATGACGTTAGTCATAAAACGCTGTGGCGTCAAGGAACGTTCGTTGTCTTTTGTTTCTTTTCCGAACACTTGAGAATACTGTACTTTAATCTCACAGAGGTTACCTTCTTTGCTAAAATAACAGTGAACAGACAAATATCTAGTTGATATTTCCCCATCTTATCATTAACTCCCTTGGCAAGAGATTATACTGTCAGTGGGGGCAAATGTTATAAATGACAAGAGTTTTTTCATACTATATTCTATAGAACTTATCTTAAATGTATCTCAAATGTACAATGCTTTTCCATCTTGACTCCACATTTGTCTCCCTTCAGGTTTCATGTTATTCCCCATCAATCAAAAGTATTCATTTTAACTTTTTATTTCAATGTCATTCAGAGCATTTGACAAGTAATGTATTAAGATTTACAACTTGCTTGAGGACATGCACTCTTGTCTCCTTCCAAACAGAAACATAACCTTTTTGCATGATAAAATTACAATGGCATAGTCGATTCATGCATTCTTTTTTTCTTTCTTTCATTTGTTAAAATGTAGGAAGCCAGCACAAACTGAAGTGTGTGTCAGTGTAATGCAGGGAGTCCGCGTTTTGAGGACATCTACAAAAGCGGGGTCCTCACCAAAACCAAGAACGTCCCCAATCTACAGCCAGGGGCGTAGCACCAAATTTTGGGCCCCGGACACAGTAGTGTGCCCACCCATTCTCTGTCTGAGATGCTCTTTCCCTGTCTCTCTCCTGTAGTTCAGTGAGGATTAGACTTAAACTTAGTCTCTGTTTGAAACAATGTAATTAGAGAGGAATTCGAGAAAAACAAACAAATAAATTAAAGCACTATATAAACAGCGAGAGTCACTTTCCCTGATTCAACCCTATTGCGATGCAGTGCGATTATTTATTTTTAATATAATTACTGACACGATCTGATTTAACACAATGCGATTCAACGGGACACGATGCGATGCAAAAGAATATGATGCTATGCAATTCAACATGGTACAGATAGTTTGATTTTATTTGTGCTGCCTGTGTACTTTTGATAGCTGCCTGTGTACTTTATAGGCATATTTTTGCAAATTGCATGCGTCTTGTCAAATTGTCCGTCTCTCTTGAAAAATCCGAAGTGTCGCCAAACATTATATTTGTAGCAATTCGGTGGAACGTATAGCTCTTCCTCCTCTAAGAATAAACTGTGACTCGCCCGGACACGCCTCCAACTCGCGCGAGACTTGGCCGAGAGACTTGACAAGAATTGGCCACTGACAGCAGTGGAGATGAGAGAGCGCGCTTGAGAAACAGTTTAGAGAGGAGGAATCAATCTAAATATAAAATTAGTGGTCGCAAATTATTGGTCACATTTCTAAATAATAAAGGCATAGGGCCTCTACTAATAATTATATATAAATAAATCGGATTTTACCGATGCAAAGATGTTAGAAACGATTCATCCCAAATTATATCCGATGCACATTTTTAATCGGGGCAATCGCATCGTCAACTTTCATGCTGGTGCACGGATGCGAATCGGTGAATCCTACCATCCCTATCTTCCTCCCTCTGCAGCTGCTCCTGGAATTAACAGTGTGTATTTTACAGGTTAGCTGCTGGGCTGAGGCTAACTTCGCTGGATTATGATCACAAAAACACTGTCTGTTACATTAACTGTTGCTTATGCTTAAATGCTTACTAGCTGCATTGAATAAAATCCCGCTTCTTTATCAGCTTGTGCTTGTTATGAATGACTGCTGACTAGCTAATCGCTTGTTAGCAAGCTAGCTTACGTTACTGCAACATATTTACTGTTTGGCACTTTAGGCTCAACTGTTGTCTGAAAGAAACTCGTCAGTAGTTGCCTGCCCTCTTTTAGCTTTCTCTCTCCCTCTCTCCGCCCCTTGCGCTTCTGAAATCCTGATTTTGATATCGGTTTGTGAATTGGCGAAAGCTACTGACTGCTGTCTATAGCCACGTTATTTACAAGATAGATTTGCGCACGGGAGGATCAAACCACTTTTGCTTTTGAGGTGGTGGAGGGGGGCGTCGGGGCAGGACGCAGGCAGATAAGCAGATCAAGGAAACAACAGGCAGATAAGAAGAACTTATCGCCGAAGGTATTATTTATTTCTATAATAACAGAAAGTATCAAAATTAGAAACCAAAATCAATTTATTTCCGAGGCTTTTGAAAGGCCCCCCATCCAGGCAGGGCCCTGGTTTGTCAGGTCCACCATTAGCCGCAGTCCGACGCCCCTGTCTACAGCAACCCCTTAAGTGTCAATTTTGAAAACTTCCCTCTGGACAATGCTAGGCATTGAATGCCTCTACGCCCACTGTGTAGAAGCGACAAAGAAAAAAAAACTTCCTGTGCCAACAGTAATAAGTCTTTTTAATACGAAACACAACATGAAATTTTAAGCAAACACTCCGAATTTTTTTACACAAACATACAAACATAACGCAAATTTTACAACACAGGTGACAGGCTAACATTAGCTTGCAAGCTAGCGAACTAGTTTCGTAATTTAGGCTACCTCAGAATACTACTTTAAGAAAAATAAGCAAATAACACAGCTTCACAATAGAACACAACTAACACAGTACACGACTGAATATGTTGACATAAAGTATATATCATTTCTAAGATAATTAACCACTTAAAAAAAACTTTACACATGAACGGGGAAGCGTCCCATCGCGCGCAGCCGACCTGTCGTTACAGAAATAAAACGAGCTGGTGCGCGCGACGCTGATGTCACACCAGAGCCCGTAGCAACATAACAGACCGAGATTAAACAGAATGAACAAAATAAATGAGTTGATTTCATTTAAAAAATCATATTTTCTCCTATTACACTTTTATGTCCGACGTCTATTGTTTCTGGGGCTGTACGCAGGCAGACCGTGCACCGTTTGTCAAGGAGCCTGGGAGGGAGAGGTGACCAGCCAGCGGTGGATGATGGAACTGGGAGAGGAGAGGCCGTGGCGTCAGGAGCTGTACTGTTGACGGAGAGTCAAACCAGAACTTGGGTTATGACTCAGATTCGCGCTGTTGCTGATAACCATTGTGATTTGGTTAAAAAATTGTAAGGCCCAAAGAGCAACTGAGAAACAAGGCAAGCAGCGCAGGTTTGGATGAGTTTGGAGGACATTTATATTCCATTTATTCATTTGGCAGATGCTTTTATCCAAACCAAGTTACAAGTAAGGCAGAGTACAACACAAGCAAAAAAGCCATGTAGCCATATAAGAGTCAACAATATTAGAAGTGCTGCATGACCAGGTTTCAATAGTTGGCCAGACGAGGTACAAGCTAACTAGTATATATCTCCAGGGTGGTTTTCACAAGTTTTATTTTCACAATGAATGGGTTTGGTGTCTCCTGGCCCTAATGTCCAACACCATCAAATGTGAATTGTGATTAATGGTGAACAGCAAATTGAGGCCAATCTGAAAAACAGCCAAGCTCTTCTCCTCTGCTTACTAGCTGGATGTGTTTTAGATATTACTTTGCTTTGCTCTGATTGCTTTCTTATACTGCTTACATGAGTACTGGAACATCATAACTGTTACATAAGTTATTCCAGGTTAATTGTTTTTAACAGTATCATATGCAACCAGAGAAGAAAAAGGGGCATTTAAAGTATCCTATAGAGCAGTAATTTCTGCTCAAGTACTGGATGGTTGAGATAGTACATGTGATTGACTGACATTCTGTATAGCAGCAATTTAAGCAATTCAAGCCCTTGACCCCTTAAATAAGACTGCTTACCACTTTCTATATATCTATCATATATGTGTGTTTGTGTGATATACATTCACATTCACCTTTAGGCCAGCTAATCCAGCTATCGGTTCCTGGGAGTGCACCTGGCGGACGATCTGTCCTCGACCACTAACACCATGGCCATCGTCAAGAAGGCCCAACAGTGGCTCCATCCCCTCCGGAGGCTCAAGCAGGCCAGCCTACCCATTCCGACCCTCACCACCTTCTACAGGGGAACCATTGAAAGTGTTCTGACCTACTGTATCACTGCCTGGTTTGGAAACTGCACAACTTCCGAACAGAAACAGCGGAACAGGATAGTGAGAACAGCGGGGAAGATCGTTGGTGCCCCTCTCCCATCCCTGCTGGAGATCTTCAACCAGCGCTGCGCCCGCAGAGCCTCCGGCATCATCATGGACCCCGACCACCCCTCCCACAGCCTGTTTTCCCTCCTGCCATCAGGGACGAGATACAGAAGCATCTGTACCAGGACCACCAGGCTTCTAAACCGCTTTATACCCCAGGCTGTGAGGATCATGAACACTCTTGCCCCCCCTCACTGAATCATTAACCCCTCCATAGGGGTTAATGGTTCACTTCTCTCCACTAGTGCAATCCTTTTCAGTGCTATCCTTTTCACACTGCACCTGGCACTTTTTGTACAGACTATACAGATAATTTATTGACAGTACATGCTGCTAATCCCCTCCAAATATACTGTAAAGCCATGCTGCTATAAGACTCAAAGACAATTTACAGTACACTCCTTGATTGTACTGTGTGTATTGTATATAGATATGTGTTGTTCTAATTCTCTTTTTTAACTTATGTACACTATTGGTAAAGGAGAAACGTTATTTCATTCTTGATTGTACGCAAGTGCATGATAAAATGACTAAAGGAAATCTGAATCTGAATCTGAACTAAAGATATTTGAAAAATCTTTCTTTTTTCAAGGAATAGTTTCCTTACATTAAGATAGCAATTTTATTCATAACCTACATAGCTACTTGTTATTATGTGAAATCATATACTGCAGCAAAAGTTTTCTTATGGTAACGAGCAAGGAAGCTGTGGACACAATGACCCTATGATTGTAACTTTTTTCTTTAAAAACCATGCCAATTGAAATGGCTGGCCCAGTTAAACAGAAACTTTCAGCTTAACTGGGTCAGCCATGCAGCGGACATGACAGTTGGAAAAAAAGTCAAGTTCAAATCCATACAACAACCCATCCAAGTTATTGGAATGAAAGGTCATCTGCCAAGTTACAGTTTGGCAAGGCATGTCCCATACAGCACTCACAGTGTGGGTTGCTTCAGAAATACACACAGTTTCTCTGAGGCCTGACTCATAACAAACATTAACTTCTCAGCCATTCACCTCATTTGAACATACAGAATTTGGAGACAGACTCAGATGGTCACAAAATAAATGCCAAACTTACTGTCCACGAGTTTAAAAGCTATCTTACCAGCTAAAATATTAGCTATGTGGCTCACTCATTAGCTAGCTAAGTAGGCAGATCACAGTGTTTTGAGAAATCAGATACATGTGTTTAAAATGACAAATTAAAAACAACTTGAGTCATAAGCAACTACTTAGTGATGACAAAGTACATGAAAATGTGGATTTTAATACTGAATAATATAAAAAAATAATGGAAAAGAAAATACTCAGAAAGGCAAAACCATTTGACAGCAGATGCATGACGCAGCTTTGGGATGCAATGAATCCAAGCTTGGTGTTTACCTCATGTTTGGTAAGAGGTGATCACTGTCAGGGGCAAACAGTGTGCCACAATAAATAAGATCTCAACAAAAACATTGTGCAAACAAAACAAAGAACCGAAATTCTGAAATAGAATTTAGGAAACAATGGATAGCTTTGCACTGTAATGTCTACTTGGCTGGTGTGTGTGAGGTATGTTGTCCACATTGTCTTTTTTAACTTAGCATCTTTCTGATATCATTAATTTTAGCAGCAGGCGTATTTTTTTCAAGTGTTGCTATACTGACATATATGGAATAAGTACTTACCATATTCTGTGCCAATTCACCGAGTCTGCCTTGTTAGCCTTTACACTGCACTCTGTACTATACACAACTGCACTCTAGTGTTTGAAAAGGATCATTGCATTTTGTAGGTGAAGTGTACAGACCACTTCCTCAAGCCAAACATGGTGTTAAGAGTCCATTCTGCTTGGTTTGTTTGGCTCTTCAAAATCCATTCATGTCTTTTGTATTAATGAACACCACACACACCCCTCAATATACACACCACTGTTCCCAACAGCCTCATAGACGTGAGTAAAAATTTGTCTCATTTCAAACAGAAACGGAATAATCTTAATACAAGCAAAGTTGTGTATCCATCAATCCATCGATCAAATTTTGTTTGTTATGGTGCACTTTAACAGTTGAGATTGTCACAAAGCGCTGCACATGTAGAACAGTGGGTTTTACAGAGGGGATCAAAAAACAGAAAACCCTGATCTAACTGGGTAAAATTGGGAAAATTATTTTCTGACCCTGGGAAAAGGTGGTTGGGAGACTCCTGGAATGAATAGAAAGATCACATTTAGATATCCTGAAAGGCATCAATTCATTGCAACAGTTCTACTCAATGAGTTAATTCTTTATGTCCAGAGATTGTTTGGTAGCTGAAGGGGTGACTGTGGTGGGCCTTCTACCCAACTGCAGCCAGGGTAAGGATGTCATGGGTTTTCCAATACAGGCGTGGTCCCGGCATCTTAGCCATTGAGGCAGGGTGGGGCTGGAGGAGCACTTGTTGCTCTGATGGCATGAGGGACAGAGAGGGAAAGAGAGAAACAGGGAGGGAGAACTCCACAGTTGACATAGGAAGACCAGGCAATGTCAATGCAGTACATAAGCTGTGTACAGTGCAGCCTCAGCAATGATAAAATATGCCAGAATTCAAAAAGAGCTGAGTGTAAACGGTTAGGAAGTCTGAACATGAAGACGAACATGACTGCCCCAGGCCCCAGGAACCTGCAAACACAACAGGACCCACCAACAGAAATAAGAGGAAAGCAAGCAAAGCTATTTGCACTGAACAAAGCCACAGGCTGATCGCCTTCCATAAGATTATAAGAAACAAGATAAAGATCTAAAACTGAGATTGAGTTTGATTCACAGACCAAGTTTAGTGTGAATCTCTACGGTGTAGGGGCTACGTGTGAAAAAGCTCTGTCACTAGATTAAGGGTTCTGTCAGTGCTCCCGCCCCCTAGCCGTTGTGTTTTTTGTTTTTCTGTCCATGTGCTTTTGTTTTTTCTTGTGTTCTAGCCCTGCCCCACTGCCCGCCCGGTCTCCGCCCGCCTGATTGCCTCATCACCTTCACCTGCCTGCCTGTGCACCTGTTTCCCATTCCCGTTGTAAGCCCTGCCCTATATCTTCCCTGCGTATCCCTGTCCTGTTGCTAGTTCGTCATAGTTTGCTTTTTGCCTGTTTCGTCCCCGCCATTTGTTCTTGTGCTTATTACTGTTTTTCCCGTTTTTCGACCTGCCCATTTTTCGACCTGTTTTTTGCCTGCCCCTCTGCGCTGTTCGCTTGTGTATCTGCCTGCCCGGTGTTTGACCCTGCCTGCTCCGTTTACCTGCATTTGGATTTGCCCCTCGGACTGCCTTTCTGGTCTTGACCCTGCCTGGTTTTGCCTGTGGACTACGAACTTGCCTGTGGACTTTAATAAATCTGCCGGAATACAACGTTTTTGTAGTCTGCGACTGAGTCCTTGCCCGAGCCTTGTCAGGCTTTCCATTACTGGAACAAAACTGTCTGAAAAGTCTTTGCAAAGACAACGCAATATTTCTGTTTTTTAATTATTTCAACTATTGATTTTATTTTTATTCATTTAATAATTGATCTTTCTATCTATCACAATGCTGGTAATAATCAGGATTGCGAGGTCTTCTCTGTCGGCTCCTTCTGAATGCTGGCTGGCCCTCTCCTCCCTTCCTCTCAGGCTCCTTCTGCTGCACGCCATTTTAATTGGAAGGAAAGAGGGGAAAATTATTTTCTCTTGTTTGTAGACAATCTATTGAAATCTTTATTAAAAGCTTATATTAGAGGAATACAATTCTATAGAATAACATAACACAAGACAGCTACAGTCTTGCATAGAAAGATAGCTCTACGTTAGTCCTGGCTGAACTTTCTCACATGGGTCTGCTTGGAGCCCTGGGTATCATGCTGCTCCCTCCAAAATGATGACTCCGCCCTCTTTCGTCTTTCAAAACCCTCTTGAGCCAGTTTCCTACAAAACAGAGAACACAGGGTTATTTTCACTTTACAGAATCTTATTTGATGCTCACTGCTTTAGAGCAATCTTCATAACAATAAAGATTAAATTAAGTGATTATTTATCATTATGAAAAAGCTCACCATTCAGATTCCTTAGACCTTACACAAATATCCACCATATATCTCAATAAGGAGGAGACGTTTGTATTCAAGTCCACTGAACACCCACAACACCTCAACTAACAGCCTTGAGCTTTTAAATTGACACTTCTGACCATTTAATCATCAGCCCCATTTAACTTAACCCATTGAACTTAAATCCACTGGCTACTGAACTCACTGCTTGTGAAAGGTGGTCATCTCCTCCCTCTCTTCCTCAAGGGCTCTTTGGGACTCGCATGCAGCCATCTGGGCAGAAACAAAAATGAATAAATATTCTGCATTTTCTAAACACATCATAGCACTTTCTTTGAATTGTGATTTTATATTTCCTACCAGATTTTCCTGAGCCCTTTTCTGATGAAATTTGATCTGGGAGGAGACAGTAATCAGAATATCTGATAAGTAAAATCGCTCATAGAATGTGAATCAATGTAAATCTTGAGGACGCCTCCCCTGTAATTATTAGTAGTTTTAGGCAAATGTGCTCACTTTGGCATTGAGGAAGTCCTCTGTTTCCTTTCTCATCCACTGGAGCTCATTGATCCTCTGCTCATAGTTGTTTTTGAGCTTTTCTTGTTCAAGCTGATATGCCTCAAACTGAGCCAGACTCCTGCAACACAGAGAGCACAGGGTCTTTTACAGCACAAATGATTACTTTCTTCATTCTTACAGTCAAATTAGCATTAACCTTACGCACAGATGTAAATAGCATATACATTTAAAATCCTAAAACCACGTTCTTGTTTCCTCATTTACAATGCCATGAGTGCAAATGCCTGGCTATTCCTGAGCAGTATTTTAATTAATACTTACTTCTGTAGAGCATTATCTTTGTCCTCACAAAGCTTGGTGATGGTCTCAAGCTTTTCCTCAGTAGCCAGGAGTTGGTTGTTAAACTTGCCCCTCTCACACTTGATGGATGTGTGGAGTCTGTAATTTTCTTCGGCCATGTCTGCATTTTGTTTCTGGAGCTCCTTGATTGCACTCTTTTGGAGATTTGAGAAAATGTGAATGCAAATGAATGTGCCAAAAACACCAAGATGTAATTCTATCCCCATGGTGGGTATAATTGACACTGACAATATTGACAAATGGAACACATCTTTTCACCTTCTTACCTTCAGCTCCCCATTCTCACTCATTGCTGACAGCAGCTGACTGTCAGCTTCCTTCATTCTGAGTTCCTTTTCCTGGATCTAAAATGGACAAACACAGGCAATAAATGATGATGAAATGTGTTCCCAAGACCTACATTCATGTAAAAAAATCCCTATGACCAGTAACAAACATGACCTTCATGAGGAAAGAGCACTTTATTGGTAGTGTTAGGCAAATGTGCTCACTTTGGCATTGAGGAACTCCTCTGTTTCCTTTCTCACATCCAGGAGCTCCTTGATCCTCTGCTCATAGCTGTTTTTGAGCTTTTCCTGCTCAAGCTGAGATGCGTCAACCTGAGCTTGACTCCTGCAACACAGAGAGCACAGGGCCTTTTACAACACAAATAATTACTTTCTTCATTCTTACAGTCAAATTAGCATTAATCTTGCATATAGTTGTAAACAGCATACAAATTTAAAATCCTAAAACGTTCCTGTTACCTCATTTACAATGCCATGAGTGCAAACACCTGTCTTAGTATTTTAATTAATACTTACTGCTGCAGAGCATTATCTTTGTCCTTAAAAAGCTTAGTGATGGTCTCAAGTTTTTCCTCAGTGGCCAGGAGTTGGTTACTAAACATGTCCCTCTCACACTTGGTGGATGTATGGAGTATGATTTCTTCAGCCATGTCTGCATTTTGTTTCTGGATCTCCTTGATTGCACTCTTTGGGAGATATGAAAAAATGTGAATGTAAACAAATGTGCCAAAAACACCAAGATATAATTCTATCCCTGTGGTGGGCGTAATTGACACTGGCAATGTTGACAAATGAAACACATCAATTTCAGCTTCTTACCTTCAGCTCCCCATTCTCACTCATTGCTGACAGCAGCTGACTGTCAGCTTCCTTCATTCTGAGTTCCTTTTCCTGGATCTAAAATGGACAAACACAGGCAATAAATGATGATGAAATGTGTTCCCAAGACCTACATTCATGTAAAAAAAAAATCCCTATGACCAGTAACAAACATGACCTTTGTGAGGAAAGAGCACTTTATTGGTAGTGTTAGGCAAATGTGCTCACTTTGGCATTGAGGAACTCCTCTTTTTCCTTTCTCACATCCAGGAGCTCCTTGATCCTCTGCTCATAGCTGTTTTTGAGCTTTTCCTGCTCAAGCTGAGATGCCTCAACCTGAGCTCGACTCCTGCAACACAGAGAGCACAGGGTCTTTCACAGCATAGCTAAGTATTTTCTGCCTAAGCACAATTAGTATCAACCTCATGTAGAGATGTAGTTGCAGCTAAAATTGGAGTAACACCAAGAGCTTAAATCCATGTGTCTGTTGCCTCATATACAGTGATATGAGTGTACAAAGCCTGTCTTTGCCTGAATTGTACTTCATACTTACTGTTGTAGAGCGTTGTCTTTTTCTTCAAACAGCTTGCTAACTGTGGCCAGCTTTTCTTCAGTGGCCAGGAGTCGGTTATTACAGTTCTCCCTCTCATTTCTAGTGGATTCATGGAGTTTAGCCATCTGTTCTGCCACTTCTACATTTCGGTCACACAGTTCCTTGATTGAATGCTTTTAGAAATATGAACAAATGTTAATATAAATTGTACCAAGGAGGTGCATTGATGATTTTAGCCAGGGTTTTCAAAGAAAGCCACAATTCTGAATGTACTGCAGACACCAAGATGCAGTGGTAGGCATTATTGACACCAACAATACTGACAAATGTCATAATGTCAGTTTCAGTTTCTCACCTTCAGCTCTCCATTCTCCTTTGTGGCTGACAGCAGGTGACTCTCTGTTTCCTGGACTTTTAGATCCTTTTCCTTGATCTGAAATGGAAAAATAAGTGCGGACTGATGATGTAACATGTTCCCAAAACCTACACAAAAATCCTGTGACAGTTGACAAATGTTTCTTGTGACGGAGAAGTTCTGAATTAGTATTGGCTGCACTTCTTCACCTGTGCCTTGTAGGAAAGATGAGTGCTTTTAAGCTTTTCCTGCAGAGTCTTAATGTGCTTTTTCTGGGCCTTGATGTTATTGGCTGCTTTTGCCTCTCTTTTCTGCTGATCTGTCCTCTCCTTTTCCTTTTCCATAACTAATAACACAAATTTCAAATGGGAATTTAAAAAAATAAAATTTTAGAAATTTCAGGAAAGTTGGAGAAGGACCTGAAGGAGAAATCACTAATATGAATGGCAAAATAGCAGTAGCAAAACTTACTCAGGTGTTTTCTGCATTTAACCTGAGATAAGAGACAAGAAAAACATATCAATACCAAATATTGAAACACTTGCTGAGAAATGTTGCACAGATTAGGTATGACAGAGGCTTTATGGTAGAATAGGAAGAGAGGACTAGGAAACAGAAAAATACTCATAATGGCTTACAGTGAGCACTGTCTGCCAGATGAATGCTGCCATTGTTATGACTTCCGCTGCCATAATGAGGATATTGGAACTGAAGGTGAGCAGTGGCTGCCATTCCTCCAGCAGGCTGTTGGTCAGCTGAACAAAAATCAGCAAGAACTGTCTGGGTTAAAACAGCTGCTCACTAGGGCTACATTGGGCCAGTAGGACCCACCTTAATCAATAAACATAACCCCCAGAAATCCACATTTGTCAAAGTCTGCAGTCTAAATCTGAAAATTTAGAATTCAGGAAAACAATCATTTCTTTAACGGTTAGAATTACTTGTAGCTTAAACTGATTTTTGTAAAAAAGTAATTCACTCTGCATTACTGGCGATCATGATAATCCCATTTGGCATTTAACATTTCACTGTTCTACTGTTGTTTTCAGGAATTCATCTGACAAAACTTACAATTTCTTGAACCAGATGGAAAATGCTTTCAACAGCTCCAGGCAGGGACTGAGCTTCTTCCTGTTTGTAAGAGGAATTATCTGAAACAAGAGAAACCAGACATACATTTTAAAACATGACAAAATGTGCACCCTACCATTGAAGAATGTTCATATTAAAAGGAACAGTTCAGTCCAATCACCTGCAAGTGGGCGTTCTGCCTCGAAGCAGACTTCCCACTTCCGCTTATCTTCTGGGAGGCAAATGTCCTTGCGCAAATCACCATCGTTTCTCGTATCGGCATCAGTCTTTTCCTGAATTGAAAAAAGAGATACCATTTTTAATTGCACAGTGCCACCTCCTTAAACATGCATTCTAATTAAAATGCTGGATTAAAGGGTACTTTATATGCAAAGCAACTTTGTAATCTACAGTGAAATATGATTTTGTGCCATTGCTGGAGGCTAACAAGCTCACAAAAACTCAGAAATTAACCGTTAGTGGTGGAGTGGCAATGGAGAAGTATATGTTCCAAGAAGTGTTAAAACCAAAAATATACATTCACTTCTGTTTGACAATCAATATCTACTTGAATGCACTTACAGATTCAGTGGGGGATAGCTGTAGGTCCTCCCATCTGAACTTCAGGACTGTGGAAAAGAGACATTTTGCCGAGTAAAGCTACTGAAATCACTCCGTACTTATATCCACGATGTTTATACACATAGCTGATTCTTATTTATTCATTATTAGTATTTTTTCTAAAGCTACAGATACATAACTAGCTGCTAAGGAAAAATTTGCCTGAAAATGACAGTAAGCGAGCTTGCAAAAGATCACCAAGATTACAAGCTAACCATTTAAGTGCTCCGCACGTTTGGCTGGCAAATGTCATTTTCAAGCTGTTTGTTCCTTAGGTGGCTATCATATTTATGGCTATCATATTTATGATTCTCATACCATTCAGAGATGGCAGGTAAGCAAAATGACCTTGCTACATATCGAGTTGGTATACAGAGTGATGTTGTTTAAGAATGAGAAACAATAAGGAAAACATTTTTGTAATATTTTTCGTTACTAGGGCTATACTCCTATAGGGTTATACTCGATTGTAGTGTATCAGGAGCAGCGCTCGTAGTCATAGATTGCCCGTTTCTCTGCACGTGGGCACTTTAACGGGCATGTCACTCCACGCTGAAGATTCCCGTACGTGCTGATCTAGGATCAGGTTCAGTTTATCCTTTGACTCAGATTTTCAATTTGACTACTAGTTTTACAGACTTATCCAATTAGCCGCCTGGCTAAGGAAGTGTCAGGCAGTTATTTAGCCTACATGTTGCTTTTATTTCGGTACTTGCCGTTACATAGTCCGTCATCAGATGGGTCACAAATAAAGAACCTGTCGTGCACGCCATATCTCGGCATGCCTATATTAAATAATAAAATAAACAGCGACCAGCGCCAAATGGCTGCCATGATGGCAGCTTCTGTTGCTGGTAGCTACTGTACGCGTACGGTCACAACAAACAAACACTTGAAATTTAGAGCAAAATGCGCGATCTTCATAAAGCCAGACGATAAATGGTGACATCTGGTATAAGACCAGTCAATTTAAAGACAAAGATCAGCTCTGTGACATCAGTCATGGAGCGCTGTGTCGTCAAGGAACGTTCCTTGCCTTTTGTTGTTTCTCTTCTAAACACTGAATTCTGAATACTGTACCTTGATCTCACAAAGGTTACCTTCTTTGCTAAAATAACTAGCTGCAAGTGAACAAATTTCTAGATGATATTTCCCCATCTAATGATTAACCCAATAAATTGTTGACAATAGGGGCAAATAATGTCATAAATAACAATTTTTACATGTTCTATTAAGGTTTACCAGTTGCTTGAGGACACGCACTCTTGGGTGTCTCCATGCAGAAGAAAAACGTTTTTTGAAGATGGAATTATAATGGCACAATCAGTTCATTCGCTTTTTGATCTTTGATTTGTTGAAATATAGCTAGTCAGGTAACAAACTGAGACTGTGTGTTTGCCAGAGTAAGTTTGGTAGGCGGCTCCATAATATAGGTGCTCTATGTGGAAAAAGCTCCGTCACTTTATCTGGTCTTGTATATTTTTGGAACAATATTTCCCAAAAGGCCTTTGTAAAGTTAGCACAGTACTTTTAAATGATTGCAGCCTTTATCATTTGCATTCATTTAATACTGAATTCTTCTTATGACCACAACTCTGACATCCCTGTTGCAAGGCCTTCTCTGTGTGTTTCTTCTGAAGGCTGGCTGAACCTCTCCTCCCTTCAGTCTCTGTCTCCTGCACCTGATTTCAAGTGGAGGGATATAAGGGGGAATCATCATAAATTCACCACGCAAACATGCAAAACAGAACCTTTACTTTTAAAGACACAAATTCTCTGAAATTTTCACACAAACAAAACTAAAACTGGAATATTTGGAGCTCAATCAGCTGGACCATCAGGCTGGTTTCAGTATATTACAGTGACTGTGTTTCTCATTTATGTGTTTTATTTCATTATTTCCTTTTCTAATATATTTTGTAAATATTCATATTCACTAAATGCTCTTATGTCCAACATCTGTTGTGTCTGTGCTTGTGTGTATTTTGGTGTAATAGTACTGTAAAGATGGATAAATGTGAGGAGATATCAGTCAATTAAATGCACAGTCTTTTTTCTGAATCACTGAAAAGAATCACTTTGCATTTAAAACTCTTGGAAGAAACCACTACAGACACTACATGCTAAAATGAAAAGGTTTAAATATCATAAGAATCGCATAACACAGGACAGATACAGCCTTGCATTGAGAGTGCTGTGTATTAGTCCTGACTGAATTTTCTCACTGGGGTTTGGTTAGAGCCTGGTTGTCCTGCTGCTCCTTCTTAATCACTGATTTTCTGGCCCTCTTGCACCACTCACAATTCTCCTCACCCCAGTTTCCTGCGACAGAGAGAACACAGGGTCTTCCACCTTCCACTACACAACTCATTATTTTCACACCTTAATTCCTGTAGTTTTGGTCCTTGATTGCATCCTGTAGATCTATAAAATAGTGCACAATTCTCCTCTATGCCAAAGGGGTTTGTTATATCACAATATGAGGACAATGTCCATTGCACACTGTGCGGCTTAGTTCCTGATGAACATATTTGATGTCTGTTGCAAATATAGATATAATTGCAACTAAAATTAACATATCAACATATTGAATCGTGTGCCTGTCACTTAATTTACGATTCCCTGAGTGCAGAAAGCTCATCTTTTCGCTCACAGTATCGTTCTGACTTACCACTGTTGAGTGATATCTTGCTGCTGTAATTTCTCTGCCATGTCAGGATACTGTTCCTCCCAGACCCTTAGTCTTCACCCGTGTCATTGATAAATCATAGCTGTTCAACACACAGGCTACGCACATGTGTCTACAGCTGAATCTGCAATTTGGTACATTCCACAGACATTTGATGTGACAAAGAGGCCAGCAAGTGAGCATGGCTCAAACCTCGCCGAAATGTCAATCTGAAAAAACCTGAAAGGGTGCATATAATCACATTAACTTAAAAGGTATGTATTAATATTTATAGCATTTTCCCCCATTCTGTTACTAAATGCAAACAGCTTTTTTACGGCACATGCCTACTGATCCATCTGAGACACTGGGAGATTTCCCAGAGGCACACACATCTGGAATAGACAAGGAAGGAAAAAGGTCATCATAGGATGATCGCTCTCAATAATTATAGCATTACAGCAATCTACAATAATCATCAGGTGAAGACAATGCAGGCAGATGCACCACATCTAGCACTAAGAGCTTTTGTTACTAGTTTCCACCATACCTGATAGTAGACTGAGGCTATGAACACCAGTCTCTGATACAGTCAGACACTTACTAGCCAGCCATATCCAGCAAGAAAGCAAGTATCTATGATCCATTGATAGTTAGTTAGTTATTACTATGCATATTCTGAAGTGATCTGTGTCACTGTGTGGAGAAAACGTACAACGTCAATAGTTTCATTAGGGTAGTACAGTTTCTGTAAAGATATTCTGAATATGTACCCTCTGAAATGTCTTTAAAGAGCAATGGCTTTTACAGAGTAGTGCAGGTTCATATCTTATAATCTGAGTCAGGTTGGGGGCATGTAAACCCAACTGGTATTTCAAAATGTCAAAGTCTGTGAAGGGTGTCAGAGTGGGGGGTCTCACCAGGAAGGAAGCGGTAAGTGATAGGATGGGAGGAATGTCAATCAGGAGGAATGAACCACTTGGAAAGAGCGAGTGGGAAAGAATGAGAAGATCAGAGGGAACAACGGACACACGGCAGAGTCAGCACATCTGACCTGAAGAGGCAATACAACCTGTCCCTCATGATCAATATATTGAGTGCTCTGCATGGTTGGACTGAAAAATCACATGCGCATGTGTGGGTATCACCACCAGGATTATTATTTTCATGACAGAATCATCTGTTTGCAGAAATTGATTCTGCGTTAAATCACTACTACGTCACTGAGGTAGCCGCTAGTAGCTAGTTAGGCAACTCTCCCTCAACCTGACACTGTCTGTAATTAAGCAGTTTAATTATCCAATGCTGTATTGTGATTACCAATTTTACATAAGGCTAGTCTAGTTAGAGGGCCGAAGTGAGATGAATGCAGTCTTTTAATATGCTGTCTTAAATCCAGCCAATGGCTATTTCTCCTGCTACAAGTCACATGGTGTGCCACACTATGGTGGTCCATTGGAGGATTGGGTCCATTGGGTGCTGATCCACAGATGTCACCCAGGCAAATCTGGTAATCGTCAGCAGGTACTACAGCTGGTTTTGAGCCCTGCACTCAAGATGGCTGCCTTACTGACTGAGCCACTCCAGATCCCCTCAGTAGCACCCTGTTCCATGTGGAGGGACACCCATATATGATCCCACACCATGGGTTGATCTAATCAATGAGAGCTTTTGGTGACATATTATTTGCATCCCTAACACTTTAATAAGTGCTTTATATTGCTTATTTCATAAACATTAATAGATATCATCAGTATACGTATAATAACAACCCTATAACAACTGGTATTCCTATGAGATATGCAATGCCAACAGTTTCATAATGATTACCGTTACATGCTACCCAACCTTATCTCTGTTATGCCCTAGTCATAAAGTTCATGACTGCTTATAACAAGCGTTTTAGACAATTACTTAGTTTATAAAGACATTATATAAGTGCATTTTATAAAATGCTCCATAACACCTACAGTATATAAGAAATAAAAATCAAAAAAATACACTATGCCTGTTACCCTGGGTGAGTGTGTCTACTTTACATAAAAACAATAAGAATATATATTCCCACTACACACTATAATTACTGGTGATAAAAGGAGTACATTCACAATATTTTCCTTTATACTTTTATTCAAAAGCTTTTTTTTCTTTACAAAAAAACAAATGAAACAGAAAAACCAAGCAATAAAGGTGCACATGTTTCCAAGAATGAAATAATAATAATAATAAAACCATGGAGAAAATCAACATTCTGCACACGGTTTAATTTTGCGTACGGTAAAGCACAAAGACAACTTACTGCAGGGGGTGCTATACTACAAGACTGTACATTTCCCCTGCTTGCAAAGTCATCATTTTTTGTAACAGGTTGTGGAAGGATTCCTTGGAATAAAATAACAGTAAAAAAGAACAATATAAAAAATCTTTTAACTATCCCCTTCAGTCACCAAAGCACATCTTTATATGTTAAAACCTTGAAAACACAGAAACTGGGAAAATGATTCTCAGATCTTAAAACCATTTAACTGTACAATGCTGATTCTTGACTTTCAAAACAATATCAGAGCTGTTTAAATATTTTCAGGTTTTTCCCAGCTTTCCTTCGGACAGCATTACAAACTGCCCAAGATGAGAGGAGAGATGAGAATTGCTGTTTGTGTATTTTTTTATTTATAAGAATGCTTACAAAATGCTGTCAGCTAAACGCCACAGGACAGGACAGCCTGCGTTTGTAATTATGTTCACGTGGCGAAATCCTATTTGCTGTAAACCTCAGAAGAAGGAATAAGATGAGCAGGCTTCCCTGGCTTCTCAACTTCCTGTTGAAATGGAGAGATGTGTTCAGACCACATAACGGTTCTCTCAGAAACAGGCTTGTAAAGAACATGTGCGTTTCTGAACAAAAGTTCAAAGCTCAATTTTTTGTTTGCCCTTATTCTGCACACGCACAAAATATTTGCCTATGAAAATCCCCTCAGATGCTAAACAGATCCAACCCCAAAAAGCTAAACTGAGCTTCCGCCATCTTCACAGGAAATACCAGTGAGAAGACAACATCATGTGTGAAAGAACCAAGAGAATACGGCTTTCATTCCAGCCTGGAGAACACAAGTTTAAAAAAACAGTAAAATTGCTTTAAAAAAGTATTGCTGTGTGAAAAGAAAGACAAACCGTGACCCAAACATTAGCTGCTAAAAATATAAATAAAAGTAAAAGTTATGAGCACACCTGACCTGTACAGGCGATGCATGAGGATAAAAGAGCTCGAAAAAGCTGCACACACCCAAGGCTACAATGTTATTGTGTGTCTGTAAATTGTAGGTAGTCTATCCCTAGCCTAAGGGGCATTCTTCAATGTGGACGCTGCAGAGGGGGAATTTTCCCTGCAGGAGGAGGTAACAGAGAGAGAAGAAGAGGACCCTCTGGTGGACAGAACGGGCACTGCACACAACACTATTCATACAGGAAACATGACGGTGATAGAGGAGACAAATTTGGTCAGAAAACAAAATGCACATTGAGTGTAAAACGATCAAAACGGGTAGTATGAACGGCTGTAGGCGGGCTCCCTCTCCCACTAACAAATTACAGCTTCCACAATGCTCCAAAGTCAGAATAAAAACAACGTTAGTATAAAATCAGATGAGTATGATCTCTCTCTCTCTCTCTCTCTCTCTCTCTCTCTCTCTCTCTCTCTCTCTCTCTCTCTCTCAGCGTCTTTGCTGTTGCGCTGATGGGCAAGAGATTGGAAGCAAGAGAGTGGAGAGAGTGGAGAGGGCACAGGCCACAACGTCAAAGCCTGGAGGCGTGATGTCACCCGGGAAGAAAGGCGCACCCTGTCCTTTTTGGGGGCTGGGCATGGAGCTGGGAGGTATTAGAATGAGTGCGCGTGCTCTCGGTACAGTCATGGCGTTGGAGGAAACGCGTCCACGGAATACCTCCTGTGTGCACGCATGTATGCAGGGAGCATCTGTGTGTTTGGTGGGTGCATGTTTCTGTATATACATCTAGTTATTTGTACCTCTGTGTGCTTGGTACACGTGTCACATATACATGTATTTAGATATATGCCACTGTGTGTACGTGTGTGTGAGTGTGAGTGTGTGTGTGTGTGTGTGTGTGTGCGTGTGTGTATGCAAGCAGACATGTCTGTGTGTATATTTAAAAGCTCCTGTGTTTGTGAGTGTGCTTGTAAATGTGCACTTCTGCGTGTTTATCTCTGTTTGGAGGTCTCTCAGCAGAGGGCGCTGTCATCCTGGAAGTGAGTCCTTTGCAGCACCTTAACGTGACGCTCGTAGATCTTGAGGGCGGGGCCCAGTCTGATGGACAGGCCGGTCAGAACGTCATTGCGCTGCATCAAGAGGAGGGACTTCCCATCAATTTCCTGTTGGGGGACAGGAAGAAAAGGGGCATTACTACAGATGGGTCAGCTGAACCTTGAGGCTAAGCAGACACCTGTGATGACATCACCTGACTACCGCAAAAGCCAAAATTTATGTCACAGACAGAACCAAACCAGAAGCACGCATCTGGCAGACTTTGGAGAAATCATGAACAAATCTAAAATCATCCAACGGCAATACAAAAAAATTAAATAAAAATGTAATGTATAATAATGTATAATAATAATGTATAAAAATAATGTGTCAAGTATAAGTCACAGTGTTGATGGTAGCATATGAAATCTGAAGTTAATCTGAGGCAAAGACTGCCAAAGAAATAAATGCATAAGAATTCATGATTAATTACAGGAATGCATTGGTGAATCTGAAAGGGTTCTGCTCTGTTGTATCTTTCGATCAATACCTATTTGGCATTTAGTGTTTGTTGAACTGAAAAGAGTACATACACTGCCTGGCCAAAAAAAAGTTGCGCTAATCACACTAATATTTTGTTGGACCGCCTTTAGCTCTGATTACGGCACGCATTCACCGTGGCATTGTTTCAACAATCTTATGCAACGTCACAACATTTACTTCCAGAGCTGCATTAATTTTTTGCCAAGATCTTGTATTGACAACAGGACAGTTGAACCACTCCGTAAAGTCTTCTCCAGCACATCCCAAAGACCTTCAATGAGGTTAAGGTCAGGATTCTGGGGTGGCCAATTCATGTCTCCCTGAACCACTCTTTCACAATCTGAGCCCAAAGAATCTTGGCATTGTTGTCCTGGAATATGCCCATGCCATCAGGGAAGAAAAAATCCATTGATGGGATAACCTGGCCACTCAGTACATTCAGGTACTCAGCTGACTTCATTTTATTGCCACATAACGTTGCTGAGCCTAGACTTGACCAATTGAAGCAACCCCAGATCATTGGCTTATTTAAATCAAAACGGCAACTTTTTTGTGGCCAGGCAGTGTATTACCCTGATGCTAAAGCAGACACAGTGGGCCTCACTGATGTCATCTTGGCCAGATGGACTTTATCTTACAGCGTGGTAAATTTACTAGCGTGCTACGCTAATAAACAAATTGAAGTAGAAAATCATTAATTACACAGCTCCACTGTGAGGCCAGAGTGCAATATTAATCATGTATCGAATCATTTTCATGAGTCATGACTATCCATTTAAACATTATTTCTGATTTAAAGAGGTTGGTGTACTGTTGGCCAGATGGATGAAACTATTCAGTGTCACTGTAAGTATAACCAAGTATCTATCAGTCAGTTTATAATAAATGAATGTCAAAAATGTGATTTAAAAGCAAATTTGATACATATCTGTGACCAATATTACATTATTTAGTTCAATTAGAACATAATAAAATACCTAACACTGCTCACAATAGCACAGCTGTGTTTGTCTCCATCTGTTTTTTCATGAAGTTAAAAGAAAATGTATTTGTGTCTGGAAACTGTTAATATGGGTTCTCTAAACTGCGCAGGCAGGGTTATTTTGAAAAAAAAACATATTTGCAAGGCATTTGCAAGGTCATGTGATGCAGCCATAGATGTCCGGTTAGTCTCTCCTCTACACTATGAAGGAGGGGTCTGCTTAGTCACCCCCTTGCGCTAAGGAATTGTACTAATGAAATATTTTATAGCATGACATTCTAGACACACACAACATACGTAAATGTATGGTAGTGCGTGTACCAGGGCTCGTAACCAAAGGGTTTCTGGTTCAATTCCCCGCTGGGGCAAAGTTCTTAACCTGCAGTTGCCACGGTAAATATCCAGCTGCGAAAATTGTAACCTATGTAAGTCACTCTGCATAAGAGCGTCTGCTAAATGACAATAACGTAAATGTAAACAAACTTTTGGCGACTGACCAAGAGCGTGCAGTAGGAACTGGAGGCTAATGCAGTGGGACATTACATCACTGTGCTTTTCCACGGGCCCACATGGTGATACATGTCTGTGATTCTGGCACATCATTGGGTCCTGACAGATAGTTTACTGGATGTTCCCTTAGTTTCTAAGATGGTTCCTTTAGTTTCTAGGCTGTCTAGTCAGGTTGCACAAGTTAAGCTGTGGCAGTGTTTGAACAGTGTTATGCTCACGCTCACTTGTCTGTAGGTGTTGTTAGCCTGGTCTGACACTGTTGCTCATTCAAGTTGAATGGATACACTTCTGTTCTTTTGCACTGGAAGTCACTCTGGATAAGATTATCTGCTATATGAATGTAATGTAATGTAATGTAACATATATGACAATTTGCTGGGCTGGAGCAAAACTCCAGCATGCACCTGACCCTCCAGGAATCAAGTTTGAAACTGCTGGTCTGTAGTGAGGGGTTATGCAGAAAACTGAGGTAGCTTGAGAGATACTCTGTACATTCACACTTAAACTCCTCCTACAAATTTAAAACATACACGCCCATGTTTACAGTCCTCACACCCCGAGGCTGAATTAGGAACAGTGGCTTTATGGGTGTGAACCCAAAACATGATGGATGCCCTGACAACCAGGATCGTAACTGCCTGGTCAAGTCCTCTTGGAGACGGATAAGATTCTTTTAACATGTGCTTCAAGGTGCCTTTCACAAAGTGTAACCAAACACAGCTGAAAGATGATTACCTCGTGAAGTTAATGTAACAGGAATAAATGTCTACACTCCCTGTGCATAAGCGCAGTGACACTATTTTTACTACATTTGCACATAACATAACATAAGATCTATACGCCACTGCATCTCCAAAAAATGTGCCAAAGAATTTTTTTCTTGAGTATTGGACACAAATATAATCTTGTTATATTTCTATTAGGTATTAGGTACAAAAAAAGGAAATATGAATATGTCAATTACGTAAGTGACTAAGGAAGTAAGCGTTTGTCGAAAAAGCCAGCACACACACACATACACCCCTCCAGAAACGGAGCACGACATGGCTGGAGTACAGGAAGTGGTTTTTAAACTCTGCTCAGAAGCGCTGTGCTCAGAAGCGGCTAGGATCTTCCTGCACTCCTCCGCTGCTCTGTGCCATTTGCTGGTGCTGCGCCCTAGTGGCCATTCGGGGGAAGCGCAGACAGACCTGCATCCTGAAGGCTGCCGCTTGCTCCGGGAATCCCGCCTCCGTGAAGTAGCTCGCCACATCAGCCACGCTCCACTCCACTGGGTTCTGACTGCTCCTCTCGGCCTTCACAAAACTGCAGGGGGAGGGGCACAAGGAGAGCGACACGGAGTGAGATGGAGACTGAGTGAGAGAGAGAGAGAAAGAGAAAGAGATAGAGAAAGAGAAAGGAAGGGCAGAGAGGGAGGGAGGAAGAAGGAAAGAGGAACATAATGGTACAGAGTCAAGGGATCCAGAACATAAAGATACCATGGAGGGGGAGCAGACTGAAGGGTTAGATGTAGCAGAGCATGTGACTGCCACAGCAGTCCGAATGGAAAGGAAAGAATCTGGTCATGCAGTGTACGTGATGTCCCGCATCCAAAGGAGACCCTCTGAGCGGGGTCATACTTACACTCCTCCGTTCATCGCTCGCTCCTCCACTGGACCCAAGTCCCGCGGAGAGGCCGTGGGGGTAAGCAGGCAGGATGCCTCACCCACCTCCATCTTACAGCCCGAACCTGAGAGAGAGAGAGAGAGAGGGGGCAGAAAGAGGGGGGCAGAGAGAGAGAGGGGTCTGAACTGGACTGTGGAGGGAAAATACACAGTCACATAAAAACATGCAACGATGTGTTTAAACTTACATACATATAAGAAACATAAGCTTACATTCCATGAAAAAGAGACACACACACACACACACACACAGTTACTGCACTTAAGAACATAAGCTTACATTACATGAAGACACACGCAGAATTGTGTGTACAGTAACAGAGCAGTTACTGATGCAGCTGAAAATGGCGCAGAAGTTGAACTTACAGCTTTCCGCAGGAACAGAAGAGGTGAGGTTCCCGCCCTCTGTCACCGCCATAACCTGATCCTGAAACAGACCAATAGGGAGAGGGAGATGAGGAAAGGGGGTGGAGACATGGAGGAGAGATAATGGGCATATTGGGTTGGGGGAGGGGGTGCAGGAGAATGTGCAGTAAGTTCAGCTGACTGGGGACCAGCAGGACAGGGTGACCCTCTGATGACGGGCACTGGTAAGCTGTGGGGGGTTCCCTTACCGGCGACTCGGAGACCAGCTGGTCGGGGGTCACAGCGCTCTCCTCCACCCTCACCTCCTCCGCCCCCTTCCCCGTCTCCCTTTGGGCGGAGGGGCAGACGGCCCTCGGCTGCACCCTCACTTCCGGGCCACCTTAAAAAAAGGAAAAAACAGCTTTCCACCCTCTGACCTCAAACCAGCCACTGCGGTCCCCACGCTAACCCTGTGTGTGACCAGACTCGTCCCTTTTCCAGTCCATGTACACTGAATTTACAGCACGAGGCATCGCTATGAAAGAGAGAATGACATGAAACACACACACACACAAAACAGGGCTTCAATCATGATTTGTCAATTTTCAAGTCAATCTGTTGATGGTTTTGTCCATGGGCGCAAGTTCGCTCAATCAACCTATATTCCTTAGAGTGGATGAAACAACAGGATGCATTATCAGTGCACTGCAGTTAGCCGCTGATGGCACCGCAAGATACACAAAACACTGTAACTACAGCAGTTAGCCAGCGTCGTTCAGTGGCATCCTGATAACCTGCTCTACTGCTGCTCCTCATTCCAGTTAAATACCATCAGCTGTAATTTTCATGTCTGATTGAGTCAGACATTTCATACATTTCACATAGGTGCACTGAGTTATAAAAGGATGGGATGGTTTGATGGCATCTGCAGAGGACCCATAGACTCAAGGGTCCTTCAAGATCAAACTGAACACAGAAGTGGATTCCCTCTGGATTAAAGTCAATCAATGGGCTGACTGGCCTCTTAAAGCCATTATACTGTCTTATGCGTTCTTAAGTGGCTGTTTTCTCTGTATACTTGACGTCTTTAGCTAACGACTGAAGCTGTATTTTGTGCAGATGTGCACATTTCTTTTAAAGCCATACATGGGCAGCAGTGCAGCATAGTGGTAAGGAGCAGGGCTTTTAACTGAAAGGTTGTCGGTTCGATTCCCTCCTGGGGCACTGCTGTTGTACCCTTGGGCATGGTACTTAACCCAGAATTGCCTCAGTAAATATCCAGCTGTATAAATGGGTAACATGTAAAAAAAAATGTAACGCTCTGGATAAGAATGTCAGCTAAATGCCAATAATGTAATGCAATAATGTAGCCCAGCAACAAGTGACTGTGAAGGGAAAGAAGCTCAGGCCCACTACAGTTAATGACATGCCACCAGAGGAGTGACACCAGCTGCAATTGTGTCAGAGCGATTAGGGGAGGCGATTAACACCACTGTCTCTGGAGAGGTGGTTCATGCGCACGGTCACTGAACCTGTGGCAAGATTAAAGCACCACAAAAAAAAAGAAATGACTGCTTAATTCTGGTATTCAACATTGAGGGCCAAGTGCCATACTGGGTAGACTGGACACCTGCCACCCCCACCCCCACCCGAAATACTTTCTTTACTGCTGCGAGGGGTGTCTCCAAAAGGTAAGATGTTATTCAAATATATGATGTAGAAGTCAGGCTCATAAGCCAAAGGTTGCCAGCTCGATTCCCAGATGAGGCATTGCTGTTGTACCTTTGAGCAAGGTACTTAACTGGAACTGCTCCAGTTCAGTAGATATGAATTTTTAATACAATAAGAAGTATTGCTGTTGATGAGGGAACAGGGGTACTGGTCTTTGGCTTGGAGTCTGAGGAAGGGGGTCGCACCTTGCTGTGGTTGTTCAATCCACCGTTTGGACATATATACACAGGAATGGTAAAAAGGAGGAGAGTGAGTGGGTTTTTTTATACTTAAGGATGGAATGGGTTTGTTAATTGCATAGGGATTTAAGACCAGCAGTGTAGCATAGTGGTAAGGAGCAGAGCTCCTAACCAAAAGGTTGCTGGTTCGATGCCCCACTGGGGCACTGCTTCTGTACGCTTGGGCAAGATACTTAACCCAGCATTGCCTCAGTAAATATCCAGCCATGCAAATGGATAACATGTAAAAACTGTAACCTATGCAAGTCACTCTGGATAAGAGTATCTGCTAAATGTCAATAATGTAATGTAATATAACGTAACGGATTGTTTAGAAATTCTCCCCCAAATCTTCCTTTGTAACTTCAGTAAACACCCAGCTGTATGAATGGATAATCTAGCAAATTGCCCTGGATAAGGCTGTCTGCTAAGCTAATAATGTCATGATGTAAAACGCAACAATGATGCAAGATCCTGTGCTATTTTATGCGGCTCCTGTGTCCTCAAGGCCTGAGCACGGGGAGACTCTGGCAAAATGGTGGGTTAATAAGATATAAACCCCATTTCTGTTAAAACTCAGAAAGCTGCTAGTGACACAGCACTCACACTTTCTCACATATTGTCACCTCACCCCCCTCCAGGACAACCCCCCACCCCTCCTCCCCAAAAACCCAGACTGTTCCACAACTTCCCATAAACAGCCACCCCCTTCACCCCCATCATCGACCCCCTGCTGGTCCAGACTGGTCTATCTATGACTGGGCTACACCCTCAGGAACAGAGGCCAGGTTGACTGCTTCGATCTACATGGCCTTCTGAGATTTGGAAGGGGGAGGGCAGAGGGGGGCCTTCGACACACCTTTCCAAGGGACTACAACTCTCTCCATCACTCAGCGATCTCAGGCCGAGACCACCAATCAACCTGCTTGTGCCTGAAGCTTGCAGCTCCACAGGCTCCAAAGCCTTCTGGAATGCTGCTGCTTCTAACAGCTACGACCCTTTGCTGAAGCATCTCTGCATCTCCACTGAAGCATGCTTCTGTTGCCGCCTGCTTATACTTTCAACGCCACAGCCACTGCAGATGATGTGTGTAACTGCGACTACTGACTTTTCCTCTCTGTGATAATGAACTACCACCCTGTCTAATTGGTTTTTTTTTTTTTTTTTTTACTCTTTCTTTGCCGTGCTTGTTTCCTGTGTAGATCCTTGGCCTGGTTGTTCCAGTAAAATAAGGCATTCTCAATGACCTTAGATGGATAAATAACAGGTAAATAGACTTCAGTTTGCTATCTACTGCCCTGGTCTAATACCCCCTCGTTGCACCGTCTCTCCCCACAAACCCTTTAGAAGGTGTTAACTTAGCTCATGCCATTATTCAGGCTGACCTATGCGCTCTATACATTTTGCATCATTCCATATGCAACCTAGATTTACACAGGTTGATGTTTTAAGGCTGAGATTCTGGCTAACTGCCTTGCTCAGGAGGGTAGAGCAGTGCTCCATCTGGGATTTGAACCCGTGACCCCCCCCCCTTTCCCCTGCTGCCCTAATAACGCAAGACAAAAGAGGACAACACGTCACATCCGCCCCGCTCACAGGGTAGTCCGGAGGGCACACAGCATTCTGCAGTAATGCACTCTAACGCACGAGGCATGACATACCACACTGTGCATCAAACGCTGCAGTGACAGAGACAGGCCTGCTGCCTGCAGCATTTAGCTGAGAGACAAAGTCACACATACACACACACACACACACACGATGTGTTACACATGTAATCATATACACAGACTTTATCTTAATGAGACAGAAACACACACACACATGACGTGTTACAACTGTAATCATACACACACTTTATTTTAATGAGAGAGACAGACAGACAGACAGACACACACACACACAGGTCTGCAGCTGACATACCTGCGTCCACCTGGAGCTCTCCGTGCATGTTCTCACTGCAGCAGGAGGTGCTGGGACACACAGGACCGGAGGAGCTGGAGGGCTGGAGCTTCCCTTTGGGGCCGCTGAGGTCTGTGACATCAGGGCCAACGCCACACCCCGCGAGGGCCTCGGCCTTCACTTGCGGCGTCTCCGACTGCTCCATGGGGACAGGGTCGGGGCACTGGGGGCGGTGGTGGGGAGCCCCCTCAGGCGCGCCCTGCGCCCCCGCCTCCTTCTTTGCGACGGCGCGCCCGGATGCCCCCTTTCCTGGCCCCCAGGAGAACCGGGAGCCCCGTCGCCCCCGTCCTGAGTCTTCCCCGCCCCCTCCTCCTCACCCCGTTCTGTCTCCATGGCTTCCACCTTTTTAACCTCCACCTGACAGAAGTAAAAGAGCAAGGAGACAGTCCCTAAACAACAGCGTTGTCCACAAGAGCTCATCAAAATCCTGGTTTTAAACGACCAGGCAGTTAAAATCCTGGGTTTCCTTATTCTAATAAAGGTTTTTTTTACCTCTCTGCCCTTGCGCGTTTGTCCCAAAGGACTGGTCTCAGGCAATATAAACCAGCTTCTAATATTCAACGGAAGATGCGGTGCGCTTTAAACTTGAAAAAAAAGACCCAACGGTTCGTCAAATTGCAACACGAAGGGAGTTTTCCTCCGCTGTAACACGATATTCAACTGTGTAACAGGCGTCTGCTTTTGGCACTGTATTAATTCCGACCTCATTGATCAATAGGATTCATGTCTAATTAGTTAGCAAGGTTTCGTAACAGTGTGAACCAACATTTTTTGTCGACGTCTCACGACAGCTCAAAAAAATGCATTTCTCTCATCAAAACCAATTAAATACGTAGCGAGAGATAAAGATTGGAGATTGACTCGCGCAGAATTTAAGAAGCTTAGCGAAAAGCTGGAGCTCGGTTTGCTTCAGCACAGCCCGAATTTCCGCCATCGCTCTGCTTTTACCTCGCGTGACCGAAGTGCCGCACAGAAGCGTCAGCTCGACAAGGCAACTGCGCCGTTCGTGCCCGACAGAAACGCACTTCATTTCCCCACTTTGAGCGCGTCTGCCTCCCAGACACTGCGCGCGTGTGTGTGTGCACATTCCGCAGAACTTTCACTAAATCAACACTGTCTCGACGATCGTAAAAAAAAAAAAATACTGTTGATTCCGAGCTGAGCGAGCGAGCGCTGCTCTCGGCGAGTCCGTGTGCGCGTGTAAAACAAGCAGCGGCGGACGGAAAAAAGCAGGCGCTGCTGAGCGAGTAAGCTGAAGCCCGCACCTTTGTACTCCGACGCTGTACTGTCGCGCTTGGGGGAGACAGAAGGCAGACATTTGCATATCTAAATGGAAGACAATGACAAAAAACGTGTAAATTGCCCTGCGCTCTCTAAATAAATGTGCCGAAAATACAAAGAGGAGCGCAGTCAGACGACGCAAGTATTCGTTTAAATCATGGGAAATGTGGGTCAGGCAGAAATACGCTCTCGAAATAGTTTACATGTGATTTCGTTTCGTTTGAAAACTACTTCCAACTGTACTGAGCGGCTCTGGTATTTTGTTTAAAAAAGCATTTCACAACTAGACAGAATGTAACGCCATGCGGTGTGCAGGACGTGTTGTAAATACTAAGTAAGCAGAAGACTACCTTTTTCGCCATATGTCTATCCTGCAGTGCGCTCTTTAGGAGACGCGCGGACGGCTTCGCCGCTCCCACTCCCCGCACCGGGAGGGTGATGTTCCCAAACCTGGTCCTCCGTAGTCGACCTCTTGCCACCTCTCTTTCCAGCACCACTTTGACTTTGCTGCGGGTCAGCTTTTCCTGCGATAGGCGCTCTTGAGAGCTCAGGAAACCCAGTATCTCCTTCAAGCCCAATGGCGTGTGCCCCCGGGCTGCGGCGGTTCCTCGACTCCTCTCGGCCAGGCTTCGCACAGAGGCCACCAGGCGGTCGCCCAGATCTGGGTTTGTCGGGTCAGCCCCGCCGCGACTCCCTGCCTTCGCTCCGACACGGAGTTTGGGCTTGTGCGACGCTTGCTGCTTGTGCCCCGGGGGGTGGCTGTTGCTGGCACTAGCGCTCGTGCAAGTTTTCTTTTCCTTGTCATTACTACCCTCGTGCCCGGACAAGCCCGCTTCCACTCCTCGAGCCCCCCTGGTCCTGCTGGACGCCCCGCTTCCATTATCGTCGCTGGCGCTCGCATCCCGAGCGGGCGAAGCGCTCCTGCCCTCCGTCTGCGGCAGTTTCTTGTCTTTCGGTGCACTTGCTTTCACGCCGCCGCTCCCGGCTGCACAGCGAGCTTGACTCTTGCAAACCGCTGCGCCACAGCTAAGACAACTGTTTCCGCTAGCCGGGACCAGAACCGCTTCATTTTTCTCGGCGATGATGGCCGTGGTTTTAAGCTGTGGGTTACAGTACTGGCTCGTCTTAGTCAGTTCCGAGTCTTTGCCTCCGGTCTCCTTCGTCTCTGTGGGACTGTGCGCACTGTCGCCGTTGTTGTTGGAATTGGCGTGTTTGGTTTGTTCCCCCACAGATCCGCCACTGCCGGTCGTCTGCTCAGTCTTTTTTCGGCTCTTTCTCTGCACCTTGGCCGCGTTTCGATAGGATATTGAGCCCTTGTAGCTAACTTTCAACACTGTTTGCTCTTGGATCAGTTTTTCCAGTTCTGAACGGGTTCTATCTGGGTCTGACCCGTGTCGCCTCCGGACCATTCGACATATTCTTTCAAGGTCCGGTCTGGCTTTTCTAGAGCGTAGCGAGTCGATAGTCTCCAAAATCCAGTCGCGGTACCTGGGTTCAGACATGCTGATGGGTGGGTTCGGTCGGGTTTGGCCGAGTGCCTCAATCTTGTCGTCTCCGAAGTGACGCTGCTGCTCCGATCCGGTCCGAGCCCGGCTGGGAATGAAGCGGAAGCCTTGCTGTACGCCTGCGTTGCTCACATTGTGCGCTTAAGGTGGACTGCGGAAGATAGAATACGCCGCTACCTATCAGAGCGGGAGGCGAGATCATTTAAGGTGGTATTTCGGAGTTACTCGTTTTGCGCACCTTCCTGTCCTGTTGCATCGCATTCACGCTCACTTTAAAACGTTTCTGCTGGTTGCAGTAATTTTATGAAATCTCACGTTTCACACTTATAAAATTAATCGTTATTACACTCATGGCTCATATTTTAAGTGCAAAATAAACGTCACACAATTTATAATTTTAACAAGTAAAACTTTATTGGAATGATACTTATGTTGCAAAATATTACACTTTTTTGTATTTTTTTTTTCATTAACATACTCGTCGTGTCCTAAGGGTCTCCGCCCGATTGTAAGGAAGAGGGTAAAAGAATTTAAGACTGTCAAAGGCAGAGTTATACAATATAATTTCCCCAAGGGTACAGCAGACTACACCATCACTGAACCCGCATCGGGAGGAAACAGATTCATGTTATTGAAAATACATTTAGAAAATATGAAAAAAGTAAAATAACAAATTCATTTTCTTTTCTTTTTTTCCTGATTGTTTTAGAAAGTAAACGTTTAGTATGAAAAAAAAAATGTATAGGGACACAGGACTCGGAAAAAAAGCAGTATTATCCCACAGAGAGAGAGAGAAACACTGCACAGAAATGCTGATTGTGACAGAGGAAAGGGGGGGGATACAAGAATAACAATCATCGTAATAATAATAGGTTTTAGGAAGCCGAAATGAAGTGTGGTCTCAGCGAGAGAGCTCATCTGGCTTTCTCTGAGACCTTCCTCCCACTGCTGCCCTCTGGCCTGATCACTGGGGGCTCCGATCGTAACTGGGAACACTACCCTTGCACTGATCAGCTTTTCCTCACCCGCACAAGAAGACAAAAAAGAAACAAGACAAAATAATAATAATAATAATAGTAATAATAATAATAATAGTAATAATTAAAATAATAATAATAAAACAAAGGCAAAAAGTGTTTACCTGTACATCTCAATCCAGCAGTATCGTAATTATGAAAACTGAATCCACAGACTATATGGGCATATGGTGAGCTGATGTTGGGGAGTAATACATGGTCCAACTGAGACACAGACGGTTACAATAGTAAACACAATAAATAGCGACAAAATTTTTTTCCTACTTCATCTAGACAAGACACCCTGGAAAGTAGCTTCACCGTCACTGTCACCCCCCTACTCTGCACAGGGAGGTTTCCACGGATAGAAATCTCAAACGGTGGGGGGGGTGACACTCAGATGGCGGTGAGTAACCTCTGTGTTGACAAACAGTTACAGTGGCTGACTGACCTGGCTTTTGAGTAGCATTATGGAAATATGGCATTGGCTTGGGATATTCCCTCTTAAGTGGACGTTGTTCGTTGTCCACATTAAATTACTGTTGGCATATCAAAGCCTGGCTCTTGAATCGGATTTGTGCTCATTGCGTGTAACTTGCACAAGCGACGGTCGGTGGAGTTCTTCGAGGCTACGCTCGTGAGGCCTCTTTGTTCCTCGCCCGAACTAGGCCGCAGCCGGGACCATGTTTGCTGCACAAAACTTCTCTCACAGGAGACACGTCTCAACACGAATCCCTACCTTGTCTTCAAGAATAAATTCTTAAATATTTCCCGTTTCACGACACAGACCGACCAACACGGACTTAACGGACCTAACAACTCTAGCTAAATGATCAACATGGTTTTAAAGAAGGCTCCGAACCTCCCGGGAACATTAAAAAGATCTGAAAGATCTGCCTCAAGAACCTCTTGTGGACATTCCATTGAGTAATAAAAAAAAAAAAAAAAACAATACACAACAAAGAAACAAAAAAAACCCCTCTACGCTTGAGCTTATGTGATGGAAAAAACGTTAGTGCTTGGTTAAATAGATGAAATAAATGACAAACATACATAACTTGTCAGCAGTGTACATTGCGGCCTGGTACCGCACTGCATTGTGGGTAGCTGCCCACTTCTTCTTGGGACAGACACCAACCCGCCAATCGCAGGCTACGACACCCACACAGCCACCTCCAGAAATGCAACCACCAAATCCTTTTGAACGAATCCTTGGCTACGGGAGGAAAAGAGCTCTGAGTGTCCCATCGCACGCTCTTTCACTGGTGAATCCTTACTGTTAATATTCATCAACAGCAGTGAGAGACAGTGCAGTTGTTTTCTTGGGGGGGAAAAAAATGAAGTCTAATTAGAGCAAGTGGAAAGTGCTTCTGGATGATGAGAGGCAATGTTATTAATTATTATTAGTATATTATTCATCTCAAACCGTGAGGAAAAGCTCTGTATATCGTCGTGGGCGTCTCCAGGGGAGGCTGAAAATTCAGGCTGATTTTGAAGCATGGGGGGGGGGGGTGGAGCCAATGGTGGGTTCAGGTGCTGGATGCAAAAAGCCCCCCACCTCACTGACCCCACCCCCTCCTACACCACCCCCAACCAAGGTCTCTATTGACTACTCCCTTCACTGCTTGCACCAAGATCCTTAGTTTCACAGTTCTACTATGAACTATCTGCTTACACGCCACTAGCTTCCTACAGGATCTTAATGCAATGAGATGGCCTTTCTAAGACTGAACCCTGAAGACATTCTGGAATACAGGGTGGAACAAGGGAAACATTCTGGGGCAACAAAATGAAGAGTCACAGCTCTCAGACACCGTGCCCAACAGAACTGGATGTCAGATGTTCAGGATTTCAACACACTCCTCTCTTATCCCTTGACGTTTGAAATTTGAATATTAAAACTTCCATTAATTCTTAATATCCGAATATTAAAACTGTCAGTCATTGCAGCCTGCTATTGGGCCGTTCTCACAGACAGCACACTATGGAAACCCCCTGTCTGTCGTGGGCGTCACCGCCCTCTTTAGATTGTCAGGTGCCCTCGTCTTCATCATTCAGGCGGTACGCTAGCTTGTAATGTTTCTCTGTCAGCTCGTGAACTTCAGAACTTGAGTTGTAGGCTTTTGACAAGAGTGTGTTGAGTCTCTGTTGATTCTCCTCCCAGTCAGTAAATCTTTTCTTAAAAATACTCTTTCAATGAAAGTCAACTAAAATATTAAGGAGTGCGTGAGAGTGTGGGGACAGTGTCTCGACACCCCCACAGTACGGGGGGGGGCAGAAAATGAGGGAAACACTTAGCTAAGGGTCAATTTCTTCAACCGCACGAAAACACGCCATGTTAAATGGGGAAGGGGGAAAATTAGACTGAAAGTAGACCCAAATTTAATTTGCATCCTAAAGGATGCTCATCTTCAGAGTATATATTTGGGTTGAAAAATTCCTTAGTCCTTAGGACACAATAATACAGATGATAATGATGTTTTGGGTCAGATTATCTACACTGTGTAAAGAGGTGTCTGTGCAGCCAGTATTGCAGGTGCCAAATGTGATCATACTCCAACCCCATAGTGTCCCACCAGAAAGATAAAGGTGCCCACAATAGGCAGATCAGATAGGCATGCACTTTCACACCAAAATCATTCATTAGTTGGGTTTGCACTTGAGGGTGCTGTTAATATGGCCAAGATGCTGTGCTAACATTTCCTGCTCCGGTGCTACTGGCCGCTCAGATATAGACTCGGCGTGTTTAAGGTGATTCCACAACTCGGGAGGGCGGGGCCCTCCTTTTCAGGGAACGGTTGGCAGAGGAACATCCAGTCACACATGGGCGTGGCTGCATGGGGGCGGGGGGCAGAGATGGGGTGAGAGGTGAACGTTTTACAAACTAGCAAGGAATTCTTCCCCTTATGCAGCGAAGCATATGCGTGCCTGGCCACAGGACCAGAGCACCATGCTAACCCTGATAAAATGCGCCCTCGCATCATCAAGGGACTGAAGCATGCAAACCCCGCCCACTCCCAAGCCCCTCCCCCTGACAGGTAAACACAGAGGGTGGTTAAAAAAAAAGAACAGGTGACTGGAAAATAACTTAAAAAAAAAATAAAGAGAAAAATACTGAAAAGGCAACAGTGCTGGCTCCTCCCCCTCTCTCAGGCTGGTGGTTCTGTTATTGGATGGGAGAGAGTGCCCCACGTCACCCCTAAACCCTTACCCCTCCCCCTTCTCCTCTTTTTCCCCTCTCTCTCTCCCTCTCCCTCCTTCCCCCTTCCCTCTGCTTCTCCCAGGTGGATCTAGAATTCGGCAAACTCCTTTGCACACTTCTCGGTGAAGGAGACTCGGATTTCCTCTTCCTCGTAGTCATCGAAGTTGCTGGTGTCGCCGGGGCCTTTGCACTTGGGGATGAAGGGGGCCTCCACCTAGGGGCCACACACACACACAGGAAAGAGAAAAGGGGGTGATACAAGAGAGCATCATTACTATTATTAAATTTAAACAGAAGAGATCCCCCCATCGCTACACATATTTTCCATCATTATTATTTGCTCTGAAGAACCTCACAACGGGAAAACATACAATGACTAACATTTTATATGATACACCTACTTCACTTTACATATCAAATGCCTGCACATTATCATTAGATGCACTCTCAAAACGTTTAAATAAGGTACACATAAGATAATCAGCTACATCACTGGGGTGATTGTGCAGTGTCTTCTCTCTCACACAAAGGAAGCAACCAGCCTAAGATTTCTTAAGTCCAGAGGGAGGAACATGGGGTGCTTTGCACACTGCTGCTATTTTAACATCCCAAAATCACCAGGTACACTCACCACATAATCATGCCCCCAAGCGGTGGACATGGATAATGGCAGTCAGGTTCTCACACACACACACACACACACACACGCACGCACACACATATACACACACACACACACACACACACACACACGCACGCACACACATATACACACACATCCACACACACACACACACACACACACACACACACGCGCACACATGCGCACACACACGCACACACTCACACACCTACACACACACACGCGCGTGTTCCCACACACACGCGCAAACGCACACGTGGGCGCACACACTCACTCACAAAACCACAAACACAGGACTGCATTTAGAAACCATGTGACGGCAGCCGCAAAGTGCCCTTGTCACTTCCACTGCGACACTACGATTCCCTTGTATGTCATGTCGCCGGGGCTGGGGCTCGGTGAGTAACTGGCACGCGCACAGCTGTTGTCCCCACCCGCGACTCTCAGGGCTGCAGCTTTAGTACGTTTCTCAGCCTAACCTCACAGGTGGGTAGCGGGCCGCTGGGAGTGAGTCACAGGAACGGACACATTTCACGTGAACGATCGGACGAAAAGTACACCTCTCCGAGCGCGTTCGGGAACGACTCCTTTCACCCCGAGGGACACAAAACAAGACAGTCCTGGACGTGAAACATACGTGATCTTGGTCCATTTGTCGAGGAAATGGCACGTTTCGCTAGGGAAATGCCCTCGGTGAACATGAAGAGGAATCACAAGGAGAGATGTGGTGAGATGTCTTAACTTGGGCTGTCAGGCTTTAATTTAGCAGGATAGCTAGCTCGTCAACAGCTAGCCATCACCCGGCTACGCATTTGCTGTTTAGGTAAATTACAGCGCACTGTACACTTGACATATTGTCATTAATACTATCATGATCACCTTCCTCAAAAAAAAAAAAAAACAAACACCTGCAGATCATATGAAAAGATCAATGCACCTGTTCGGTGAGAGCGTACTATCTACCTCCTGCACACAATCCTAACTATCTGCTCATGGCTCACGAGGGTCACTACTGCACTGTGAGAAAAAAAAAAAAAAAAAAAAATTCAGACCCTGAGAGAGCGTGTAAATGTGTCTAGACAGTGAACCACGTCTCTGTCCAAATGCAACAGGTATGTTTGCATAGTAGAGAGCGTGTATTTGGCAAGTTGGAGTTCTTTGGCAAGTTGGGTCTTTTTTGGGTTGTTTTTGAAATTCTGCAGGAAATTTCCACCCTTTTTTTTTAAATTATTTTCCTCCACTTACATTTTCTGCTGGAAGGCGGAATTCTCGTTCTCCCCATCACCCGCCCTCTGGGGCCAGGCGCGCTCTCTCACCTTTCTCTGGTAGATGGCGATCCAATCCGTGGTGGCGAACCACTTGTGACCTTTGATGTCGTTGACGGCGTTCTTCAGGTTGCCGGAGCGCTTGGTCAGGTCCACCTGCAGGAGGTTCCTCAGCAGGTCCTTCAGGTCTGAGCTGAAGTGGGAGGGGAACCGCACCTGTGTGGGGGTGGCCGGGGGGGGGGCGGTGGAAACAGTAGTGGAGGTTGGGTGGGGAGGGGGCGAGAGGTGTGACAGGAAGTGGGGAATAAAAGTAAACTAAATGTTACTAAGCTTGTCCTGGGCAAATATGCTTCTGAAGATTCATGACCAGGAAGTGACAATGGGTGTCCAATGTCTTTTTCACAGGTTTGGTTATCATTTATCATGTCACAACTTACTGCTGATGCCTGGGATAAACATCAGATAAGACTATCTTTTACGCAAAAGAAAACTGATGATGTTGATAATAAATTTGTAAGAAGTTTGTCTGGCTTCACAGGGGTTAAATGTTATCCCTCTGCTACCCTAGACGTACACAACATAGTGTCGATATTTACCAACAGGTCCCAAACTTGCAAATAATCTCAAGGAATAATCAAGGAATACCAGTCAAAATTCTGTTTGTGTATGTTGTGTTCCATGTGTCTGGGCTTCTGGCTAAGTGACATTATAAGCCGATGCTAAATGGCAGGAGCTGTAGGCTGGTGCACTGCTGTGTGATTACAAATGTCTGTGTACATTTTCTTTTATTGCTCTGTGAATGGGAGTTACCTGTGCACCTGTGTTGCCTGTGCATTTCCTTTACATTACATTCATTTAGCAGATGCTCTCATCCAGAGCGACTTCCAGCACAATAGAATATACGTGTATTTTTCCTTAAACAAATCTTGATGATATAACAGTAGCACATCTGCATTAGGGAAATGAAAAAAGAAAGTGGAACCACAATGGATGCCACGTTTCTCAGGCAGCTTGTTCCTCTTTTTTACCAGCCTTATTCTGGTAGTGTAGGACTGTAGTGCTTTGCTACAGAGCCTGACTGCAAATCCATCTCTCCAGGAACGGGCTGGAGGACACAGGCCTTTGACTCGCGCAGTGTTTCACCACAACACCAGCATCCTTACTGTGAAAGCAAACACAGGCGCATTCGAACACCATGGGTATACATGAGAACGCACTCCTCCGAGCTCAGCTGGAAAGAGCATGACACTAATGGGCTGGGCTCTGTCATAGTGGGAGGGGCTTGTGAAGCCCTCCTGCGAGCTTATTGGGTGGAGTCAGTCCTGTTTTGCATAAGTGGGCAGGGGCTCACAGGGGTCCTGCTCTGCGTGTGGAAGGCCTCTCAGCAGCAGGCTGTTGAAAACCCACCTTCCCGGAAACAATCTTCTCGTAGATCTGAATAGGCTGGTCGGCGAAGAAAGGGGGGTACCCTGCTGCCATCTCGTAAATCAGCACCCCCAAAGCCCACCAGTCTACCGCCTTATTATACCCCTGAGAGAGAGAGAGAGAGAGAGAGAGAGAGACAGACAGAAAGAAAGAGAGGACGCAGAGAAAGACAGAAAGAAATGTGTGAGAGGGCATATGAGCACACATTTAGCAGATACTTTACATTAACTTCCTCTTAATCTACACAGCAGTTCAACTCCAATGTATTACCATTTATATACTGACATAATTATATGCTCTTAACATACTCACGTATGGAGTTAATTTTCAAGATTTACAGTGCTCTGAAAGCTTTCCGGAGGTACATGCTGTACTGAGCAGGTCTACATCTTGAATGTACTGTAAAAAGCTTGCAAGGTGTATTTAAGGTACTGTGTACATTCCTCTTGTGTATTTATGTTACAAAATGGATTTTCTGGGTGTATTTACAGTACTGAGCAGGCATAACAATTATATTTGTACTGAGTGAGGTTTCTGGGTATACTTGAGGTCCTAAGCAGGTTCTTCAGATGTACTTAAAGCACTGCACAGATTTTTTTTGGGTGTTTTTACAGCACTTAGCAGGTGTACAGGTGTACAGGGTGTAACAGTACAACACTGATTTTCCCAGTACAGCTGTGGCATTGAGCTGAATTTCCTGATGTAGTTATGGCACTGAGCTGGATTTCCTGGTGTAGTTAAGGCACTGAGCTGAATTTTCTGGTATAGTTATGGCACTGAGCTGGATTTCCTGGTGTAGTGATGGCACTGAGCTTGTCTTCCTGGTGTAGTTAAGGCACTGAGCTGAATTTGCTGGTGTAGTTATGGCACTGAGACGAATTTCCTGGTGTAGTTATGGCACTGAGCTGAATTTCCTGGTGTAGTTATGGCACTGAGCTTGTCTTCCTGGTGTAGTTAAGGCACTGAGCTGAATTTGCTGGTGTAGTTATGGCACTGAGACGAATTTCCTGGTGTAGTTATGGCACTGAGCTGAATTTCCTGGTGTAGTTATGGTACTACGCTTGTCTTCCTGGTGTAGTTAAGGCACTGAGCTGAATTTCCTGGTGTAGTTATGGCACTGAGCCGGTTTTCCTGGTGTAGTTATGGCACTGAGCCGAATTTCTTGGTGTAGTTATGGCACTGAGCCGGTTTTCCTGGTGTAGTTATGGCACTGAGCTTGTTTTCCAGGTGTAGTTATGGCACTGAGCTGGTTTTCCAGGTGCAGTTATGGCACTGAGCTGGTTTGCCTGGTGTAGTTATGGCACTGAGCTTGTCTTCCAGGTGTCAGGCCAGTAGCACTGCTCACCTTGCTGAGGATGATCTCTGGTGCCAGGTACTCGGGAGTGCCACAGAGCGTCCAGGTCCTGCCCTTCACCCGCTTGGCAAATCCAAAATCTGTTACCTGGGAAACGGACAGAGAGGCCGAGAGGGGGGCGGGGTCAGTGGGGGGAGTTTCATCAGCCACTCAAAACAGAACAGCAGCAGGGTCAACCAATGATAAAAGGGCCCATCTGTGCACTTTGACCCCAAGTTCACAGTTCAGTTTAACCATCTGGAGCTTTTCAAGACTGTTTCCTGAAACAAAAAAAAAAAACCTGCGTGCTTTCAGGACCTTAACAATGCTCCTAGCCTACTGCCATTAACATTTGGATTATTTAATTACATTAGATGAGATTATGTAATCATAGAAAAAAAAGAATAATTCTGTGACCTGAAATCACAATAACAAACAAAACTGAATGTTATGCAACTCTGTTTGTGTCTTCATAAAGTTTTTAGCTTGTAGAAATGTACTAAAAAAAATAGGATTGTTAGAAACCCTCTTTCAAAGCAAAAACAACCGGAGGCTTACATTCAAGAAAATCAATGCCAATCTGTGGTGCCCCCTTGTCCCCTATCTATCATCACTCCACCACAGGTAAACAGAATTTAAAACGCTGCAATCTGATGGAGATTTCATTAAAACAAACTAAGAAGAATGAGGTCGCTCCTTCAAATGTGAGCTTTCATCAGCTGTCAGAAAAGTGCAACTTGCAGCAGACATGGTAATTTCAATTCGGTATGGTTATTTTAAGATGAACTTGTATTTGAATTTCAAACTCACAGAACAATAGGTCGGACACACCAACCCATACCAAGTACTGCAGATGGTTCAGTGCACCCAATCAAACACTGCCTTGATGTTAATGTGTTCAGAGGAGGACCCAAGCTGCCATTTAAGAGTTAATAAGAGGGAGACCGGCACCCATTAATGTATGAATGCAGACCATTAAGCCAGCATGCAGTGCACTATTCTGTCCTGTATATCCCACTACTGTCTGGTCAATAACAAGAAAAGCAGATACACATCCTTGTACCCCTTCCACCTTATGGAGAGGTCAACTCACCATTGTGTAGCTCCACTGGAGTATCAACAGATAAACTCACCTGTATGTAGCCCTGCTGGTCTATGGACGGGTTAATTTACCTGTATTTACCTGTATGTCTATGGTCAGGTAAACTCACCTGTAAGCAGCCCTGGTTGAGTCTATGGTCAGGCAAACTCACATGTAGGTAGCCCTGATGAGCCTATGGTCAGGTAAACTCACCTATGTGTAGCCCTGTTCACGTGCATTTTCAGGTAAACTCACCTGCACGTAGCCCTCTTTGTGTCTATGGTCAGATAAACTCACCTGTATGTAGCCCTGTTTGTGCCTATAGTCAGGTAAACTCACCTGTATGTATCCCTGCTGGTCTATGAGCAGGTTTTCAGGCTTCAGGTCTCGGTAAATGAGGTCCAGAGAGTGCAGGTACTCGAAGGTCAGCACGATCTGGGCGGCGTAGAAGCGGGCATGGGGCTCGCTGCAAGGGGGCAGGGGGGAAGGGGGGTTTCAGGGTGAGTTACCACACTCCCACAATCCTTGCCAGGGGTTGGCAATGACACTACGCCCAGTTCAGTTCCCCTCTATTACTCTGGCATAAAATGTACATTTTGACCAACATCAGAATTATAAATCCATTACACACATACCCATTACACATCCATCACTTAATTTACTACATACACGAAGAGATTCAATGCACGCCATTCAGTGTATTACACATTAATCACTATACACTTCTTGTCATTTCCCAAATGATTTGATGAAACACCAGGCAGCACACACAGCCATTTTGCATAGCCCTCTGGCAGAAGAGACAGAATCACACATACTGGTGTGTTGCTGTCATTGTGGGAACCTGGCTCCTTTCCTACCCAGCAATTAATCATGTTCAGGAATAAATCACAAAGAGCTGTGCTGTAGGAAGGAAACCGGCCACAAGGGGGCGATGTGTCACAGCCTGAAGCAGCGCTGTGGCATGCAGGTATTTGGCAACCTCTTTGGGTATGATATTTATTTTTGGCAAGTGCAGGGCTTCTTCATCAGTTATCTTCTGCCATGGCATTTACAGAGAAGGAAAGTAATCCTGATGAATAGTGATTTGAGCCAGGCTACGTTTTAGTATATGCAGGCTGGTGCACTGCAGGTAAGCTGCTGTTTGGTGGCTTCTGTTCAGCATGTCAAGCTCATTCTAATAAGACCTTGAACAGCTCAAACCGCCATGCACTGGGAGTGTTATTTCCACCCCAGGTTTTCATGTGCTCATGTTGTGATAACCAGTAGCCTGCTTTTTCTGAATTGTGCGGCGTCAGTTACCCCTAACGAGTAAGCTACATCTACCTTCGGCCATCCCAAGGAAAGGCACTTGGCGTGTTGCAACAATATTTGCATTTATTTATGATCCAACATGGATATTACTACGGATACTACTATTATAGCAACTAGCCAGATGTTAGTGGTTAGCTGTGATATGTTCGTAAACAAATGCTAGCTAAATGTTAGCCACTTGTGTCCCATGGATAATCATTAAAATGGTGATAGAATAACTAAACTGCACTAAAGAAGAGGTGTGGAGAAGCTAGCTAGAAAAATTCTCCCTCAACAGTGGATCAGAGACGCAAAACATTGTGCGGATCGGCGTTGTAATGGCTGTGAAAAGAGATCAAGCCACTGACCCCTGGTTTACCCTTCACCATGAAGTATGCCTCTGCACACCACATAGTATCAAAGACCATAACATAATATCAGAGAAAGGACATACACGCAGCTAAACGTGATAAATACTTGGCTGCTACCAGACACGCACAATTCGACTTATAATGTCTGAAGGCAAAAGCAGCAGACTGCTGGGTACACGTAATGCCGGATGGCTGTAGTGCGTGTGCGATGTGTGCGTGTGTGGTGACCCTCAGTCCGATGATGGGCACGCGTGACGGCGTTCGACTGTCCCTCTCTTACCTGAACCTGCCGATTCTCCGCAGGTGAGAGAACATCTCGCCCCCCGGGACGTACTCCATCACCATGTACAGGTTAGAGTTATCCTGAAGGAGGGAAGGGGGAGACAGAGAGGCGGCTTCATCTTCCAGATAACCATCCGGTGCAGCGTTCACACACACACACACACACACACACACACACACACACACACACACGCACACGCACACGCACACGCACACGCACACACGCGCGCGGGCTCTACCTTGAAGGAGTACTCCAATCGCACCAGGAAAGGGAAGCTGACTGCCTGCAGGATACGCTTCTCATTCAGCGTGTGTTCAATCTGTTTCAGCTTTACCACCTGAGAGAGGGAGAGAGAGAGAGAGAGAGGGAGAGGGAGAGAGAGAGAGAGAGAGAGAGAGAGAGAGAGAGAGAGAGAGAGAGAGAGAGAGAGAGAGAGAGAGAGAGAGAGAGAGAGAGAGAGAGAGGAGAGAGAGAGGGAGAGAGGGAGAGAGAGAGAGGGAGAGAGAGAGGGAGGGAGAGGAGGAGAGAGGAGAGGGAGAGGGAGAGGGAGAGGGAGGGGAGAGAGGGAGAGAGAGAGAGAGAGGGAGAGGAGAGGGAGAGGAGAGGGAGAGGAGAGAGGGAGGAGAGAGAGAGAGGGAGAGAGAGAGAGAGGAGAGAGGAGAGGGAGAGAGAGGGAGAGAGGAGAGAGAGGGAGAGGAGAGAGGGAGAGGAGAGGAGAGAGGGAGAGGGAGAGAGAGGGGGAGAGGAGAGAGGGAGAGGGAGAGGGAGAGGGAGAGGAGAGAGAGAGGAGAGAGGAGAGAGAGAGGGAGAGAGAGGGAGAGAGAGAAAGGAGGAGAGAGGGAGGGGAGGAAAGGGAGGGAGAGGGAGAGGGGGGAGAGGAGAGGGAGAGGAGAGGAAAAGAGGGAGGAGAGGGAGAGGAGAGGGAGGGAGGGGAGGAAAGAGGGAGGGAGAGAGAGAGAGGGAGGAGAGGGAGAGGGAGAGGAAGAGGAAAGAGGGAGAGAGAGAGAAGGAGAGGGAGAGGGAGGGAGGAAGAGGGAGGAAGAGGGAGAGGGAGGGAGGAGAGAGAGGAGAGAGAGGGAGAGTCAGGGAGAGGGAGAGGGGAGGGACAGGGGAGAGAAAGGGGAAGGAGGGGAGGAGAGACAGGGACGGGGAGAGAGAAAGGCATGAGAGAGAGGGAGAGGGAAGGAGGGAGAGAGAGGGAGAGGGAGGGAGGGGGAGAGAGAGGGAGAGAGAGGGAGGGAGAGAAGGAGACAGAAAGGAAGAAAGAGAGAGAATGAGTGAATGAGCAACACAGAACAGTGCAGGCCCCTTTTCATGACTCTGTGTCAGCATCGGCAGTGACATCACACAATGACATCAGCAGTGTGCGGAACAGGCTGTGCCCGTTCCTGCGCAGCTCCCACTCTGGGAAGTAGGAGGTCTTTGGGGTGTGCGCTCGGGGGGTGTGTGCGCGTCCAGCAGAATGCCTGCAAACTTACTGCCATCCCTCACTGATGACATCCTGCTCAATTGGCTCTCTCTGGACAAGCAGCGAATGCAGAAACAAACTACCAAACAAGCCGCACGCTTTGCACATGCAACAGCTTTCAGGGAGCAAAGTAACACCGGTCCTGCCCCCACCCCTGGGGTTCTTAACACGCGCTTAAATATAGCTGTCATTCAGCATTTTTAAGCCTGTCACGTCTGTATGACTGCATTGACACTGCTCCCGCCAGAGAGAATGTTTTCAGGGGAAAAGCACCTGCAAAGACCATCTCCGTCTTTTCTGACAGCTTTGTCTCCAACCAGAGAGCGGACTGTCACCTCTGTGCAAAAACGTGTCACCCCCCCCTCTCTCCGCAGGGCAAGAAACACACTTTTTTTTTTTTTTTTTTTGCTGTCGCCTGCAAAATTGCAGGCTGTCAACGTTTTTACCTGCAATCTAAACTTTCCCGCAGCACCTGAAAAGACACACTCTAGTCCATTATCACACCGCTGTCAATATAAAACTCTGGACTCAAGGGCACAAATCTCCCCTTAACCCTCAGTAAGCCCAGAAACACAACATCCCAAACCTGATTAGCAAGAGGTACAAAGTCTTCAAAGGACAACAAGAAAGCAACCCACTCTTTAGCCAAATAACACCAATGGAGTGGCACTTCCCTGTTTCATAATCAAAGGCGAACACAGTGAGGAACTGTTCCTGACCACCAGAAGTCTATCCCACCTGCTGTCCATTTTGACCCACAGCCATAATTACCACAACAGCAAGCGCCAACCTATAAATTAACCGAAAACAAATGCGTTATCGTCAGTGTATCGATTTCACGTATTTATTAATTATTCATCCGCCTTTCGGTTCGGTGCCCCACGCGTGAACGCTGGCGATGAAGCCGTCTTAGATTTCGTATCGCTGACTCGCTCCGTTCCCGAAATTCAGCCGGAGGACACCTGATAAAAGACCCGCTTGTTGTTCTGACTAATGAGGATTCAGGATGCTTCGGCGTGGCGGAGCGCAGGAGCTGAAGTGGCAGGTTCTGATGATGCAAGCGGCGTCGTCATCATCCAGCCGACTGAAATCAGATTACAACACCCTGCGACGTCACAAAACGTCAAAGCTTCTCTCCTTCTCCCCCAGTTCTCCTTTTTTTCCCACCCTCGTAAAATTGCAGGGTTTCAGATGTTTACAGCAATTACTTTTGTCAACGACTGGAGGTTACAGGAAGAGCACAGGTATTCTGTGCCCTGCTCTGGTTTCCAGCAATCTGCTGTAAAAAAATCAAGAATGGCGACATAGTCTGCATTGTCTGCTTATCACCGAGCAGGTGGGCGTGCCTCACACACCTGTCAGATAACTCTGCCCTGTAACCTCAGTCTGCAGCCAGGTGACGGCCGTCCCTCCTGTTATGGGCCCGGTTCTGGCCCGGTGTGGTGGAGAGAGCTAACCAATAGCGGTCAGAACACCAGGGTTCTCGGCCATCTCCCACCACAGAGTGAAGACCTCCCACTTCAGACAGCAGCTTGGCTTCAAAGCCTACAGTACCAGTTAAAAGTTTGGTCACACTTTTCTTTCTTTATTTGTTACTATTTTTGACATTTTAGAATAGTAGAAAAGCCATCAAAATATGAAAAAATATAAATGAAATTACGCAGTGACCAAAAAAGTCTTATAGACAAATCAAAACTAGGTTATATTTTAGATTCTTCAAAATAACCAAAAAAATCTGGTTTAAAATTAAAGATTTTTTTGGAAAACAAATTCATGCATTGGCATCAACTTCACTATTTAAATGTATCTAAGAAACAAATTGGAAGCATTTAAGCATTCTTTAGATTAGACAGTCTTTAGATTAGACTTAATGCATGTTTATCATTATCTTAAGGTGTGTCCAGACTTTTGACTGGTACTGTAGCTATGACACTGAAATCTTTATTTTCTTTTATATTACTTAAGGATACTACACAGCACATGTTGATGTCCTCATTACAGCACTTAAGGTAAATGCACCTCTTAACCTCACCAAATTCAGTCTGACCCGTATTTTATGCAAGCCAGCTGTAATGTCAGCAATCCCAGGTGGAAGAGTTTCTCAGTGAGGTCTTTATCATTTACTTTCACAACATTCACCTGTTAGAATAAGATTCAAGTCTGAGTCTGATCTCAGTTCATCTGTTTATTAAAACAGATTTTTTTCAACATTCATTTCCTAAGGAAAATGTAAATTTCTTATCCTATCACAATAAATTCCACACCACCATACTCTAAACTTTTCATTTGCGGTCATGCTAGATATTCTACAGCACAACACAGAAAGCATTATTTACTCTAAACTTTTACCTGCGTTTATTCAGAATGTCGGTTCAAATATTTGGCACAGTTTAAGTAGGCTATTTGTTTCAGAGTTCGGAGCGGGCAATTCCACTTCAGGTCAGCCAGTTCAGGCAGTGACTGAAATTCAGTTCATGACCATGAAAATTTTGCCCATCCTTCTCTATCAAGGTGTTTCAGTCAATGAACTTAATTTCAGTTTCTTTCCTGAATCACCTCAACTGCAATGGAACTGACCTGACTGATTTGTTTCGGTTTCGTTTAGGTATTGTACATGTTGAGAGCCAGTTGATGTGTAAAATGAATGGTGTGAGAAAATTTTAATTTTTAATGGTACTCCACCCGGCCCTCTCACAAAAGCATCACTAGCTACACTTTCAGATACATACTAGATGTTTAAAATAATAAACAGTCACATACCAGATGTGTGCTAGCTTGGTAATGATCAAAATGTAAAATATAAGGGTTATCATGGTAAACAGGTGTTTTAGGGGGAGAACTACTTTTCAATCAAGTCAAAATCAAGATGTGAAATAAATTTTCTGTGATTCCTTGTCACGGGTTCAAAACAACATATGGCACACGGCACAAAACAACATACTGAAATACTAAAGAGAAAACACTAAGCAAAACCAAAGTCCTGCTGTGAGGACGGCACTTAGATTTCAGTTCTTGTCCATCAGTCTGCCTACCAATCACTCTCTCTCCCTCTCATTTTCTCCCAGCTCTAGTCGCTGTTGTGACAACCTCAGCAAAAGCCCCTCTGGCACTTATACCCACCATAAATATTCAATATTTATGAACGCCTGATATTCTGACATACAGTCAGATGATAGATAAGGTTAATGTTTTAAATAATTTTTAAAAGCTTATATTGGTCGAGGTACTAATTTATGGGCAAGAGTCTGTATTTACCGTTCAAATACTCTGTTGGAATATTTTGACGAAAAAAAAAAAAACACATGGATAAAGTTCTACCAGAGGTCTGAATTTGAACCAATCAGAGACCGCTGAACTTAATGCATTTGTGATGTTGGACTATCATAAAGTTGTGCAGCATGAAACACATTCAGGTTTAACTAACAGACTGCTCCAAATGGACACTAAACTACAGAATTGACCTTTTTCGGCTTTGCTTCATGGGCACAGATCCGTGTGTTGCTTGTGATTAGTTTCTCTGAGTCTTGTTTCATGCACAGCATCTAGGATCACACCTGGCCAAAGGCCACAAACAGCAAAGGGATTCTGCCAAGAGACCTAGATGTGCTTACTGTGACATCACTCTAGTCCTTGTTGTGAATGTGTCTACTGTGATGTCACTCCCACCACTCTTAAGGTCTTTACACATACAGGGCGATGCGAAAAAACAAAGCGAAAATGCGGAAAAATCGTTGACGAATTTAACGCAACACTAATATTCACATTAAACGCAACGCGATTATGCGAGCATTCCACAAAAATAACCGCCTGACGATGGATTCGTCAAGTGATGATGAGCTGGTGCTTATTCTTTTACAAAATAAAAGGAAAAAAGAATATTTCGGGTACATCCTATCCTGAGAAGTAGGCGAGAACGCATGGAGTTTCAATGCTTGGCTCAGGAGTTGAAACTGTCACTGCTGCTTTCGGACCTACTTCACCACATCACAAAGTAGGCTACAGACCATGGACTGTACACCCACCGTTTTCATTGTTGCCAAGCTCCTCTCCTATTTTTTTCCAGACATTGTCTTTAAACTCGTTATCTTTATAATTTTTGTTGCCCTTGTCAAACAGCGCTGCGTTTTGAGACACAAAATGAATGAGACTCCGCCATGCCTGCAGCAGTGTGACGTTTTCACAACCTACGCCCTAATCAGTTGTATGCGTTCCTTTCACGGACGAAATGTTAGAAAAATCGAGCCTGTTGTGAAAAAAACTAAATGTCGCTTTTTCGCACACGAACATTGATCTTTGATGTGAAAGTGTTCATTTACAGGACAGACGTTCGAAAAAATACATTGTCGCACGAAAAAAATCGCAACGACAAATCGCGCTGTATTTGTAAAGACCTTTACAGATGTGTCCATTATGACATCACTCCAAGCCCCTCCCACCTCAGGAGACCCCACCCCACAGGTCCAGCTTACCTTCTGTTTGTCGAGGATCTTCATGGCGTAGTGCTGACCCGTCTCTTTGTGCTTGACCAGCATGACCCGTCCGAAGGACCCGGTGCCCAGAGTCTTTAACCGCTCAAACTGGTCCAGAGACGCTGTGTTCTGGAGGGGAGAGATGGGCAAAGGGGGGGAAACCATACGAGAGCATGGTAAACTACTGTGACAACACACAAACTGTAAGGCTGCGACTTTGACTGCTTTCAGTGCACCACTGTGGAGTTCCCCTGCCACATCTTTTCTATATGATGCTGTAAAAACGTATGGCCTTGTATTGTTTGTATCGCAAAACCAAACCAAAAGAACCCCCACAATGGTCATGTTTTCCATGAAACTAAGCACCAGAGAGTGGGGAGGGGCCACAATGTATGAGTAAATCATAGAAATGAGACCATACATTCATCTCACGCTATGATACATTTCACAAAATGGAACTCACAATACAAAATTATCACAAAACGATACTTCCCTAAGAAGTAATGCTGACAGGGAAGCAAAAAATATAACATGATTGAACAAGTTGTCTGTGTTTCTTTCCTTTATTCATTTATTAAATCAAATTAGTAATAGAACAAATTCAAACCTATTTAACATATAGTCCTTGGTAAAAAAAAAAAAAAAAAAAAAAATCAGATTTGGATTTGGATTGTTTTCCATCTTGGTCGTCTGTCTTTCTCTAAGAACAGAGGCGTCACATTATGGTGTTGTTACTAACAGGCTGAGGCTACAAAAATTAAAACATTAAAAAAAAATTAAAAATTTAGGATGAGTAATGGACAGAATGAGGAAAGCAAGTGAAAATTCCATTGATATCAGTTTGCAATATGTTCTCAGGGCCATAAAACATTTTTCAGGAGTTTACAAAATTCGATATAAAGAAAATTAAGATATTAAGATAACTAATCACATGCCTAGTAAAACACATGTGGGGGTTTAACCTTTAACCTTTCAGTGCAGAAGTTACCCCCCACTCCCTCACACACACACACGCGCACACACGTGCACACCCACCCACACACACACACACACACACACACACACACACACACACACACACACAGAAGACCAGTGCTAAATACTGCCTTCACTTAGGGGCTCTATGTCAAGTATTGGCCATTCTAGACTGCAAAAAAGGGTTTGGACTCACCAATTTATTTAACAACTACTTCATACCCGGGACACCTCACACACTCACACCTCAATTCCTCACTAACCAAATGATGAAGTCAATCAGACTAATGAGAGACAAACTGCACACCTGCTGCTGGAGCCCTGCAGCGCTGTGCCTGCAGATCCTTACATGACCACCAGGGGGCACAAGAGCCTCAGTGACATGCAAACACATGCTCAGATACTCACATAGGCTCACAGCATGTATCATGGAGTGAACTGAAGTTCCCCACAGCTCCTCACATCAGCTGGTGCAGCAGGCGGCAGACTGCATTAGTGTGTGTGTGAGTGTGTGTGTGTGTGTGTGTGTGTGTGTGTGTGTGTGTGTGTGTGTGTGTGTGTGTGTGTATGTTTTTTACCTGTGCAGTAGATGTTATTAGTAACAATGTTGAAGACAAAAACTTCACACATTTGATTTAATTAATAGGTAGGTGAGTGTTAGGTTCAGTTCAGTTCATGATGGAAATGTCCTGAGAAAAAGAATGGCTCAGAACCTTCCAGAAACAGGTCTGTGTTCTACTTCCGGAACCCAGGGGTCTCAGAGCCCTGGTAACGGTTCTGAATTTTGCTTCAATAAATCACAGTTCTGGGTCTAGAGCAGCAGTAACAGATCTTTATTCTATATTCAGAACCCATAGCCTTGAAGCACCAGGAAAAAAGGTTTTGTGTTCTACCCCTATAACACACTGGGCCAGTGTGCTGGTGGAATGAGTTGAACTGGGACAGTGACAGAGTTGCTATGGACACCGTTGGGAGGGGCAGCTGATAACAGCTAGCGGCAGGAAAGAGGAAGTGAGTATCTAGGTTACTAACTCTCTCACTGTAACGCTCTCACACAGGATCTGAACACTGAAACCTTATCTGTCTCTCACCAGGTTATCACACACTGTATGAAATGACTGTGTTTAACTGTCCTTCATCAAAAGTTTTACAAGGCCTGCGATAGGTTCCAGTTGGTTTCACACTCTGCTTAACTGACACTCACAGAAACTACAGGGAAATTAAACTACCACTGATGTTCCTTTACTCCCAGACACAAACTCTCTCCATGGCACGCACACAGACCCTCATAAGTTCCTTCCATGACATACACCACCTCCCCCTCTAAAATTCTGCTTCTCTCTCTTCCAATGACATACATTTATGCACACATAAAGACAAACACACAAACATACACACAGATGTACATACCCTCTCAAATGCCTTCCCTAACATACATCAAAAGCACACCAACTCCCCCCTCTTTGTTTTTTCTAACCAATGAAATGCACTCACACACTGACGTACACATGCACGCACACACACACTCACACACACACCGGCTCAAACTCACCTGTGCTGGGTTCTCCCATTTCTTGAGAAAATCTTCTTTGGCTTTTGCGAGAAACTCCTTCACTGTAACACAGAGAGGAAAAGACAAGTTTACATTTGGGTGCTTTCAGTAAGGAGAAGCCACCGCGAACATTACATTACCTTACACTACATTACAGTAATTTAGCAGATGCTCTTATCCACAGCAACTTCCAGCACAAGAGAACAGAAGTGTATCTATTCAAGCTGAATGTTTCAGACCAGGGTAACAACACTCCCAGACCAGTGAGTGTGAGCAACCACAAGTTAACTTGTGCAAACCTGACTAGACAAACTAAGGGATCATCCAGTCAACTGTCCATCAGGACCCAGAATCACAGACGTGTGTCACCGTGCTGGCCCATGAGAACCACAGCGATGTAACGTCCCATTGCATCAGCCTCAGATTTGCTTACATTTACATGCACATCATTGTCATTTAGCAGACGCTCTTATCCAGAGTGCTTTACATAGGTTAGAATTATTATATGCTATCCATTTATACTGCTTGATATTTACAGAGGCAACTCTGGGTTAAAAGTACCTTGCCCAACGGTACAGCAGGACCGCCCCAGCGGGGAATCAAACCAGCAACGTTTCGGTTAAGAGCCCCGCTCCTCCCCATTATGCTACACCTTATTATGCCGCCCCAGTATAGCGTTCAGTGTCTGTTGTGTTCATAAAGCTAACTGCATATTAAAACATGAGGCAGGAGCATCCCCAGGGGGTTGCAGGATCGGTTCAGCTGCTGCTGTTGCACCCCAGAGCGAGGAGTTTAACATGAAGTACTTGTAGCGAAGGGCGAGAGCAGTCACCCCACCCGGCCTTGAACCCGGGTCTACGGGGTACCAAACATGCGACTTTGACCGCGACGCCAAAGAGCCAGGCTCGTTGGTATGGCAGTCAAAGCACATACTCAACCATAGTGACGGCACTCCGTCACAGTACTCCTGCAAATACCCAGCTGTATACATGGATAACGTGCAACGTAAGCTAAGCAATCCTCCCTGAACCAGAGTGCCTGTTTATCTTAGAAAATAAAAGCAATGCTACAGCATATTGTTTTGCTTTCTGTGCTGAGAATGATGACACAGCACGCTGTTTTCACCATGTCTGAGGGTCAGTGTGCAGGGGTGTGTCTGCCGAGGTGCGGCTGGGTGTGGCTGCAGGAACTGCGGCCGCTTTAAACCCATAATCCCCCTGGTGTCTCTGTCCTCTGGCCCACGTTGTTGCTATTTGGACCGGCGCGTGTTACCCGGGCAGCGTCAGTCTGCTAACAGTGGATACCGTGGCAGGCAATCACACTCCAAAACTGGAGCACGACCCCTGCCAACAGCAAAGCACTGCAGTTAGCCAGTGTGAAAGAGAGAGCGCACTGCTGTTAGCCAGTGTGAAAGAGAGAGAGAGCGTGCACACGTGTGTGTGTGAGTGTGAGTGTGTGAGCGTATATAAGCAGGAGCCTGTGTGTGTGTGTCTGCAAGTATAAGCAGAAGCGCACGTGTGTGTGTGTGTGTGTGTGTGTGTGTGTGTGTGTGTGTGTGTGTGTGTGTGGGGTGAGTATATAAGCAGAAGCCTCTGTGTGTGTGTGTCTGTGAGTATAAGCAGGAGTGCGCGTGTGTGTATATGTGTGTGTGTGCGCGCGTGTCTGTGTGAGCGCAGCATTACCCCCCGTCTGCCCTGTTTTCGTCATGGCAACAGATGACTCGACAGACGTGACGTCGCCCCGTACGTGCAGCTCGATCCCAGACCGAACTGGAGCAGAAACGCGATCAATGGGGCTGTGCGCTGTGGCCAGTGTGAGTGAGAGAGAGAGAGAGAGAGAGAGAGAGAAAGAGAGAGAGTGTGTGTGTGTGCCCACGCGTGTGTGGGCATGCATTCTGTGTGTGCCTGAGAGACACTAAAACTTCACTCACACTACGCACAGATAATCATACAAAAGTTCCTGTTTCTGACACCAACTTGATCCTGTTCACACAGTACAGTTACAGTATGGCTGAGACAAAATAGACAACATGAGGACGACCAAGGTAAACGTAGAAAGAGAGATAGAAAGAGACAGAGAGACCAAGAGCGAGGGGAAAAAAGCTCTGGAGATACAGGAGAGAGAGCGGGACAGGAGCGGGAACGAGAGAGACTGAGCGAGTTAAAGAGAAAAGCAGAGCCAGTCCAGCTAGAAGCAGGTAGTGGAAACCGAACTGAGCAAAGCTTATTGTGCTAACAATGCGCATCAGCTTGTGTGTGTGACCGGCTAGCACAGTGGACTGCTACTGTAGCAATAGTCATGTAGTAGACAAGCTGTCGAGTGGAGCGGGAGTCGGGTCCGACTCCGCTTATGAGGAACAGGAGCTTGAGCGCCCCCTAGGAGTGGGAAATATTATTTCTACCTGATGTAGTGGTATAATTGTATAAACAGTAACATTATTTTGTGTGTGTGAATCTGGACTTCAAATGGGCTTCAACCCAAATGAGTCTGCAACCTCTGCACGAAAACTGAATAGTTAAAACAACATGGCAGATAACACTGAATGTTTACAAAATCTGAAGGGCAGACCTCATAGGGGTGAATCCCATTTTATTCACCCGTCACAACAAACCAACATGCTCTTGTTTCTGTACCACATTAAATGATACAGGATCAGAGACCTCATCAATGAAAGCACATACTGAAGTTACTGTGATGCACACTGTCCTAAAGGTGAAGGAACATTCACATTGGATGTGTAGCCCGTTTTGGCTGCTCCTAGCGTCTCTTTGAGGTCTCTGCACCTCGAGGCTCCAGGTCACTCCTCCCTCCCCAAGGTCACCCCAAAGCAGGCTGCCCGTGACAGGACCCCTGAGACCGGCACAGTGGAGACAGAGCTTTACGGCACAGTGGCCACCAGTGGGTCTCTGCTACAACCCGCCCCTCAGGACACTCTCCAAACCCCCACCCCCCACCCCACAGTTTGGAGCAGACGCTTTAATGCACTGAGAACACACTTCATAGCACAGAGCATATACTTTACAGCACAGAGTACACGCTTCACAGCACGGAACACACGCTTTACAGCAGAGTACATGCTTCACAGCACGGAACACACACTTTACAGCACTGAGTACATGCTTTACTGCACAGAGCACACAGTTTAAAGCTCAGAGTAGACACTTTACAGCACAAAGCACACACTTTACAACACAGAGCACACAATTTACAGAACAGAGCACACATTTTACAGAACAGTGCACACACTTTACAGCAGGGAAAACACGTTTTACAGCATGGACCACTCCAATGTGATTTACAGCACGAAACACACAGTTTATGGTGCAGAACACGTTTTTACAACACAGAGCACATACTTTACAGCATGCCCAGTAGCACACGGCAACTCCAGTCCCTGCCCTGAATAACTCCCTGCCCTCTTGGCCCACCCCTCACACACCTACACTAAAATCCTCAATGTCACACAAGTGGGGGCAGGACAGACTAGCACCAGAACGACAGGCGTGGGACTCATTAGCGTCCTGCTGCTACGCCTCTCCCACACACACACCGTCCCGTATGCACCACTGAGTTAGTATCCATCGACCCCCACACCCCTCCTCTAACACCTGATGATGCTACGCAGGTGGAGGGGGGCAGCACCTGGGAATTCTGGGTAGGAACTGATCATCTTTGATAGGAGAAAGGATTGAGTGAGTACTAAACAAAGAGAAAGACAGACTGAGCTGGACAGGTTTGGTCACGGTGTGGACACACTTTACAATAGGAGCTTTCTGGAGTCGGTGTCTGAGGTTCAGGGAATGAAAGACAGCAAAGAGAAAGAAACTTTCCCTAAAATCGTAACAGAGATACAACAACAGGTCACATGGCAAGTGCACCTATCCTGAGTGACTTACAAAGTGGAGACCCATACCAGTGACTGGGTGTGTTGGTGTTCTCCTCAACCAGTCCAGAATTTTCCTAACTGACTTCAACTTTCAAGTATGACTGCATTCTGAGAGCGCCACCTTCAGCCCAGGAGGGTTCTCTGTAGTGTGTGTGTATGTTGGGATTGATTAATTGACCCAATACCCCATGCACATTTTACATGAGCGCTTTCTTTACAGTTTAATGCATTACAGTTTAATGGCAAAGCCTACTTTCCTCTCAGTCTTCATCATCACTAAGACGATAATCCTAAAAGACCGGCTCTTTTTTGATACAGACACCTGTGATTAAATACCAGGGTAGGTCTAGGCAACACACAAATGCCACAGCGTCCAGGTTACACGCAGGCACTCCTCGGTCATCTGTTGACAGGTTAAACACCTATGCATGTACACACTGGCACACACACACACGCGCGCACACACACACACACACACACACACACACTCACGGGAAAGGACGCTTACCATCCACCAGGACTGGAGCTACCTCGGCCCCCGCCGACACCTCCTGGGTCTTTGACCCCGCCTCCCTCTTCCCACCATGCCTCCTGGAGCTCTTTCTGTCACACATGGACCGCCGGAGCCGTGGTGGCCAGCTACCCGTACCTCTCTCTCTCGCTACGCGGTCGCGCCCATAACCGCCGCCGATCCGCCAGCGAGTCTACGCTCTCCGCTTTCCACCCGTTCAACCTCCCCGCCCAGAGCTCACGCAATCACCCCCCTCTCTCTCTCTCTCTCTCTCTCTTTCCCACTGCGTTATTATTAAACACACGGATCAATCTGGACCCGGAGCGGCTTTGCATCAATATTTATCCAGCAAACACAGCCCGCTCCATTGCTCTCCCGGGTCTCTATCGATCAGATCCGAGGCTACTGTAGCCAGCGCGTGCATCACGACACACACCACGGTGAGTTTATTGAGGAAAAGAGACAGACACCACGAGGATGAACAAGGTAAAAGCAGAGAGGGGGGGTGAGAGAGAGAGAAAGAGGGAGGAAGTGTGAGGGGGAAAAAATCACTGGAGAGACAGGAGAGAGAGGTAAGGTAAGGTAGAACTTGCATGGGAGCGGGAACAATACAGAGACAGTCAAAGACTAAAGCAGTGCTGTGTCACTGTGTCAGAACGCTGTTGCAAAAAACTGCACTGTACCCTCAGTGCTCTGACAGAGAACCTGGTGGTGTCTGAAACTGTAGTCTGACCGCTCTGACAAAGAGAACCTAACAGCAGTTACACTGTCGAATCACTGCTCTCAGAGAGAACCTAACAGCAGTTACACAGCAGAATCACTGCTCTGACGGTTGCGTGATCATGGACACAGGAAGACTGCTGTGTCATTCACCGCATTTGGTGACACTCGCAATGAACTCTGTGATGAGATGATTGCGTAGTCAGGGCCCACTCACGCACCAAACTAACAAGCCGCTCAAACTCAAAGAGTGACAAGCCGAAACTCCAGCCCGTACTCTCCAGATACGTACAACCTCACTGAGGTTTAATACCAGCGCTCAAAGAGGCTAAAAAGGGGATGAATAAGTTTGTGACTCTCTAAGTGTATCTTTTCAGATTAATACGGCTCCCTGACCAAAGTTTCAAAGTGACTGATGCAGCTACGATGGTGGCAATGGTTTCATTGTGCATGCTGTGGACTAATCCATGGATTATTCAAAAAATTTTAAGTGAAGAAACTGCCACGTGATTTGACAGAAATAAATCCAAGCTGGACATTGGTTACAGCAGGGTCAAATTTATATAGTAACCATATGGAAGATATCATTGAGTACAATGAAAGGGGACCTTTTGGCTTTCGATCCAAACAATTTTGGCAATAATCCCCAGCTGGGTTTAGAAATCCAGTAGGAGAGGAAGGTATCCCACTGGCACAAGCTAGCATTGCTCCCAGCATGCACCAGTAATCCGTACAAAGTGACAATCTGGGTTTGCTTTAATGGCAAGCTCAGCCCATATCGTTTCTTAATGGAAAACGATCAGGTTATTCAACCAGTCAGTCGCCAAGCTTTTCTAACGTAATGGAACCAGCATCCAAAAAGCGTGCGAGCGCTGTTAAGCCAGAGATTGAGTTCTGAATATCGATTCAACCGGATGACGTGCGCTCGCGTCAGCTGACATTACGTTCGCTTCAGTATTTTGCATCCAGAACATGTTGACAGCGAGCTGGTTGCACCTGACTGAATCTTACCTGTGCGCCACTGAAGATGTCTTACCTGAAACAACAACAGCGCGGGCCTGAAACACGGAGCTTCAGAAAGTAGCTGCCGAGCTGAGGTGTAGCTGTGTGCGCTTCAGACGGGAACTGAAACGCAGCATCTCGATTAGAGACCGTTTGCTTGTTCCAGGTATTGCAGAAGAGATCGGAAACCATGGATAACCGGACAAAGGTGTGTCCTTAATGCCCCTCCCTCAGGTTAACACGGTCAGATGCAGAGCGGGGAGGGTGGTTGCCATGGAAAACTCTTCCATCCCGACCGCAGAACCACACGTGGCCTTTGCTCAGTATGATCAGCGTTACTGAACTGACACGTTTTGGTGTAACAAACGAGACCGCACACAAACACTGCCAATCTAGCAATGCCCGGATTGCCTGTGACCACGGAGACAGCGCTGGCCAGACTCGGAACCCACAGGATATCAGCTGTGTCTCCAGCTTTCACCCACAGCTTTACTCTCTGTAGCTTGTGCCAGGTTAGCACACAGCCGGGTTGATCTCGCGCGCGTACAGCATCTCCTCCGGGGTCTGCAGGCATGGAGGAGACATTTACCTTACCTTACGGTCATTACATTACAGACAATTAAATTGCATTACCTTCATTTAGCAGATGCTCTTATCCAGAGCGACTTACAGTTTTGTCCAATTACACACCTGGATTTTTACTGAGGCAGTTGTGGGTTAGGTGACTTGCCCAAGGGTACAGCAGCAGTACCCCAGCAGGGAATCAAACCAGCAACCTTTCGGTTACAAGCCCCTGCTCCTTACCATCACAACACACTGCCGTCCACTGCTGCATCATGTTACATATACAACTACACAGTCAGAACTGGTCAACCAATGTTAGTCTTCAGGTGAGAGCATACTGCGGAAGCACAGGCCTGTTTTAATGCAGAGCCCTTAAACAAACTGTAAATTATTTATGTGTACCACTATCGTTATTTAGCAGACACTCTTATCCAGAGCAACTTACATCGGTTGCAATTTTCACATGCTGTCCACGTATACAGCTGGATATTCACTGAGGCAATTCTGGGTTGACTACCTCGCCCAAGGGTACAGCAGCAGCGCCCCAGCAGGGAATCAAACCCTGCTCCTTAGCGCTGTGCCTCCCTGGTGCTCAGCCCCGGGTTCAGGCTAGCCTATCGGTGCAGATGGCAAAGGAGCACACGGACCCCCGGTGCGGAGGGGCGTGGCCAGAGCCCGGCCAGCGGCCACACTAGAGCCCGTGATCGATGGTGGCCATCGACGCGCTGGGGCCTGAACTACGATGACCCGCTCGTGTGATCGGGACTGTGGGGGGAGGGTGGGGGCGCTGGTGTGGCACATGGGGTCAGTTTGAGAGTCAGATACCGGGGCAGTGAGTTCACACACACACACACACACACACACACACAGCACATGCACACGTGCACGCATGCGTGCACACACACTGACACACACAGAAAAGGGACACAATCCACTCAGACTGGCCCACACAAAATCACGTGCAGATGTGCAAGCACACAGACACACGCAGACATACACTCATGCGCACACACACACACACACACACACGCACACACGCACACACGCACACACGCACACACACACGCACATACACACACACACATACACACACACACGCACACACGCGCACACACGCACACACGCGCACACACGCACACACACACACGCACATACACACACACGCGCACACGCACGCACACACGCACGCACGCGCACGCGCACACACACACACGCACACACACACGCACGCATGCACGCTGAGGATTCTGTGACACAGGGCGGGAATGAAGCTCCCGATTTTCCATTACAAAAACAGGCAAACGCCAAAAAATGGCTATGTTTGTGCCTTTTGCTGTTATTCACGTCTGTTCTTTATTTAGGCCTATTTTTTTTACAGCATTCACACATTTATTAATTAGCTCGCATGTGAAAAATTCCAAGAACGTTGTTATTGTTGTTGTTGTTGAGCTTATCCTTTGGTAGGAAACCATAACCACTTCACCACCACTCAACCAAGAGCTTTGAGCTTACATTCATTATAGCTCCCATGCATACTAAACGTTTCCTCTCTTAATGCGTGACAGATTTTTAAGTTGTTTTGATAAACTTCCTGGATTTTGAATAAAGCCTCATACATACTCATTAATGTTAAGTCTCCAATGGCATGTGCACCGTTGCTTGGCAACCATGTAGCCAACCAACACACTGCTTGTTGAAGAGCAGGCCTGTGCTTTCCCAGGATGCTCTCATTGTGAAGAGTAACGTTGGTTGACTAATTCTGGCTGAGCAGCTGCATATGTAACATATGCAACATGCCGCATATGATGCAGCAGCGGACAGCAGTGTGTCATAGCGGTAAGGAGCAGGAGCTTGTAACCAAAAGGTCGCTGGTTTGATTCCCTGCTGGGGTACTGCTATTGCACCCTGCAAAAAGGTACCTAAGCCACAACTGCCTCAGTAAATATCCGACTATATAAATGGACAATACTGTTAGTGTAAGTTGCTCTGGATAAGAGCATCTGATAAATTACAATAATGTAATGCAATGTAATACAAGGAAGCAAAACAACTACTTGAAAGGCACTTAAGAGGATTGTGTTATGTACGCCCAAACCTTACCCTTTACCAATAGTAGTCTTTGAATTGCGATGGAGGGGGGGTGTGGGGGGATGGGGGGGCACCCTAAAAACTCAGCAGCCTGTCCTTATCGGTTTCCTTCCCACAACCTATTTTTGGTCCTGCTGGCTTCTGATAAGCTGCTGACTCAGCTTGTGCGTGTGCGCCACCCAAAGCACTGGGTGAAATACGGCAGCCATTCTGTAGAGGAGGCCGAACTGATGATAAAAAAAAAACTCCCTCGGATGATCAGTCCAGACAGAATAAAACATTCACCAATGACAACGAAGACGTCACCATGTGCACAGGACCGCTGCAGAGACCGAGGGGTCAGCTACAGGGCTCAAATTGCATTCATACACCCCCTGCCTTTATAGTGACACTTCACCGACAAATGAAGGTTTTTGACTTTTTTTTTTTTTTTTAATTACTGCCACGATCCTTCCTCAACGTTCCCTTGAAATTTGGCAGTCGGAATTTCAGAGGCAAATTTTCTTTCAAAATATTTTGTCTAGAGACACGCGCTCGTTCTTGGCAGTGGCGCGGTAACCAGTTTGTTCATTACCGGCTTTATCAGCAGACTGACATTTCTAGACTCAACAGTCTAACTGGCGAGCTGGTGATAAAGATGGATGTAATTTGCCTGCTGTAAAACAAGCAAAAAAAAAAAAAAAAAAAAGACCGCACTTCCTTTTTAGGCCATTTTCCATGGTATTTCGAGGACAGTGGGATATTTAACCACTTTCTTTGGCTTTCCAGGAATAACATCACATTTTTCACAAATTTTTTAAGGACCACCGGGACCCTCTAAATAGCTAACAAAGCCAATTGGTTTATTGCATGATATTTAAAGTGGTGTCACTGTGGCACACTGCCCTCCATATTGCTTTATTGCAGTTGACTAGTGACTATAAGGAGCAGGGAGGTAGCTGGCCCTTTAAGAATAGACATGAACTGCAGAGCAAACATATACAAACCAGCCCCTCTGATACAAATGAGCATTAGGGTGTGGGAACCAGGGGTTATTTATAGAGTTTGAACAATTCTCACAAGCCTGATCCCCCCCACAATCTCTCTCTCTCTCTGAAACACACATGCACACACACACACACGCACGCACGCATGCACATGCATGCACATGCATGCACACGCACATGCACACACACTTTGCTTCCACACAGATATTGCCAAACAGACAGGCACATGGTGACAGAAAAGGAGAGGAATTCCCCTTGACAAAGCGAGAGTGCTCGTCGGCTTGCTCAGAGTGAACACGACTCACAGGGAAGGAGGGGGTGGGTGGGTGGGTTAACAACAGCAGGGGTGGTGCTGGGAAACATGGTTTTTCTTCTGTTTAATTTTTTTTTTTTTTACAGGTCAGAAAAACAGTGAAGGGATGTGGACACAGAGTCATCACCCCTCACACACTGCATACAACAAACAACAGTGGGGCTGATGACCCCTCCAGGAAGTGAAATGCATCTCGGCCCCCCAATCAGTTCTCCTTGCTGGACCTGCCATCACATGCTCCCAGTCAGACACGGGCAGGACTGGCAGTCTGAGAAGAGAGCCAGACCCAGAGCAGATCTCTGCTGGGGACTGGGTTTGTTCATCACGCCCTAACAACACACAACCATTATGAGGGCTCTGCCAATGACATTTAAGAATGGGGACAGGGGTTTGCTGGCCGCAGGCAAGTCCAAACTCCACCCCAGGACAGGAGCCTCATCTCTGAGTCCTGCAGCAGGCCCGACAGATCCTGGGACTAGCAGTGAACACCCTGCCCCCCAAAGTGTGTCTCAGAGACGGGGCAACCTCCACTGCTAGCCTGGGCTGGATGGCACAAACCAGCCTGGGGTCAGCTCAGTTCGCAGGAGGGTCTCAACCAACAGGAGTAACATTTTGTGCTGACAGATTGTGTCCCCAGAGCACTGACCCTGGATCATTTTTTAGCTCCATTTCCTGCCTCAGCTCCATGGTTTCCTGTGGGCTCCAGCAGCGCCAGGGAGGAGGGCTCTACCAGAGATGGCAGCACAAGATAGCAGCTCCACAGAGAGCGCCACGCACGCTCTCGCTGTTAACTCTTAGCATGAGCGCTGGACTGGCGCAATACAGAAGTGAAAGTGCATAGTAGCAGGAGTGCTGACTGTGTAACCGCTGGGCTGCGAGTCTGAATCAGTTGCGGGACAATGTGTCAAACCATGTGTAAAACAGAAGTTATGCAATAAACAGAAGTTATCTATTTCCTAGATAAGTGAATCTGTAATATTACAAGCCAAGAAGAGGTGATTTTCTTAAGGGAAGGAGGAGTGCTTTTCCCATTGAAAAGCAATGCCGGTTTGAGTTAAGACATCATTCTGAGCAGATTCACAAAAGCGACTGGATGACTTGTCTTGTTCACCGATCCCTCTGAACCAGCCCATCCACATGCCGTAAATATCAGTGAAGCTGCGCAGATTTTGTGCAGACGAATAACGCAATACACAGCTGAAGTCTGTATGCCCTTCCATGGTACAAGAGGCCACATGCAATGGACCGGCTAGCTGCAGAGGGTGGCTGACGTCCGCAAACCTGCCAGCAGTCTCTACTGCACCCCCTACTGGCACGTCACTGCAGGGACGGCCTGTGCGCAGCTGTCTGCAAACGATCCAGCTAATGAGGACGTGGCGTGTGCCCTGCACTCTTCCCTAACGCTGGGGGTAGAGAGCTCTGCTTTCACTGCTCACAGTTCATTCAGTTTTCCCTGAGCAGCCCTAAGGAAGGTACTGTCTTAGCACCAGGGAGGGGACCTGTACTGCTTGCCCATATCCCATGATGAACACGCACACACACACACGCACGCACGCACGCACGCACGCACGCACGCACGCACGCACGCACGCACGCACGCACACACGCACACACGCACACACACACACACGCACACACGCACACACGCACACACGCACACACACACACACACTACACAAACAAGCACGACACCAGACGCTAGTGGGAAAACGCACACAGAGGTGCTGTTGTTATGATCCCTGTCCTCATCACATGATGTTCAACAGCCTGTGGAGTGCCTGGATTAAGCCAGGAAAGAGTAACACTGTCAGCGTCATTAGCACAGTGGCTCAGTGGCTGAACCTTATTCACTGCCCTCCTGCTCCCCCGCCCAAAATAATGCCATCTCTGGCCTCTGAGCCCCCACCTTGATCCCCAACAACCCCTGGCCAGAGTCTCTCCAGGCCCAACACACTTCTAAAGCAGACATCTGCCTCCGCCTCCCTTGGCCCACACTCCTCTGGTGAGAAAGGCTTCTGGTGACGCCCTTCTGCTTACACCCCTGAGTAAGGTACCGATGCTCAACCGCTTTTGTAAAGCATTAATATCCAGTTGTATAAAGGGGAATAGGTAAGGTGCAAGTTGTGCGAGTTCCTATGGTTGAGGGCACCTGTGAAGACAAAAATAAATAAGCAGTGTTCAGGTAGCAGTGTAGCACAGTGGTAAAGAGCAGGACTCTTAACCGAAAGGTTGCTGGTTTGATTCCCTAATGGGACACTGCTGCTGCACCCTTGGGCAAGGCACTTCAACCACAACTGCCTCAGTAAGTATGTAACCGACAGTAAATATCCAGCTGTATGTAACCTATGCAAGTTGCTCCGGGTAACAGCGTCTGCTAAATGATAATAATGTAATAAATTTCAAAACAAAAACAAATAACAGCATCTGCAGACTTGGTATTAAACAGCTGGGACAATTGGCCTTTCGGCATATGAGGATAGTCCAGTTGCACAATTTGCAGCACTGTGGCACAGTGATACACTGCAGGGGTTGGGCGCAAAGGCTGCTGGTTCAGTTCCTAGGCAGGGCACTGCTTCTGTGCCCTTGAGTAAGATCCTTCAACCAAATTCTTTGAGTAAACATCCAGCGGTATAAAACAGGTATGTACCCTACGCAAGTCGCACCGGATAAGGTCGACTGCTGAGCAACTAAGTAACAATGTTATCAGGGTGATGTGAGTGAAACACCTGTTGAACAGGTAACCCTGCGGAGCTGTGAGCTGCTAGTGACAAAGGTACGGAACAGGGGTGGTCTTGGCTCGAGAAGTGGCAGGACGACACGCACTTCACAGACTGGTGGGGGAAGAGGGAGGAGGGGCACAAACACATGGAGGAAGAGAGACTCACTGAAGGGAAGAATGAGGAGGAGACATGATTTTAAGATCGTTGTCATGTAAACACATTTGTTAACTTTACAAAATTGAAAACAAGGATAAACGTCTTCATCCCCCCATCTCTCCTCCTCATCTTTAAACAACCAGAAAAAAAAAGAATGAAGCCACTCCAAACGCATAGCCTATTGCTGCTCTTCCCCAAACCAATTGCATACACGTACAACACTGCCAGGTCAAAGCAACCCTGTGCTCACCGTTTGGTCGTGCACACTGACCATTCCCGGTTATTCACAGACTCATTTGGTGCAAGGACACCAATCATGACTGGCAAATGCAAGAATTTGCCCCAGAATGCATTGCGATTGGTATGAACAACTCTGCCCAGTATCATACCGCGGTTTAAATTCATGAACAAACGTCCTCCCCCCAACTCACAGAAACACACAGTCAGGATGGCCATAATATCTAAATACGAATTCCCTCATTTATGTCAGCTTATCTGGAATCACATAACGAATTAAAAATGAACCATTTAAAAAAAAAAAAAAAAAAAAAACACACACTCGTTTTGTGTGGTTGGGGAAGAGAAGAAGGGATCGCAAAAGCAGAGCTTCCTGTCTAAATTGGGCACGACAGTAAGGCCGCCGTTGGTCCCCAACATGGCATGGTAGTCTCAGAACACCAAGAATGCAAAAGACTTCTCTGGTGCTTGGATGATCAGTTGGTGGCAGATGTATTGTTCTGCGTAACAGTGACTGTTACGGATCTTTCCTGTGACGTATCAATGCAACGTAATTTACATGCTGGGGGTCGGTGCTGCATAGTGGCACGGAGCAGGCCTCGTAACCAAAAGGTTGTTGGTTCAATTCCCCACCGGGGCAATGCCTTGTACACTTGGGTAAGGCACTTAACCCACAACTGCCTCAGTAAATATCCAGCTGTATAAATGGATAACATGAAAAAAAAACATGTAAGTCACTCTGGATAAGAGCATCTGCTAAATCGAGTAATTTAAAATAATGTCACTGGTGTCAGACACACTTCCGTCAGGATGAGGCTTGCATATGCCATGAACTTATAGGAAAATTCATTGCACTGCACCTTGTGAGGGGAAAAAAGCACAGACCAGGCTGAGCAATGCTGGAGTGGCCAACAGCCACAAAACAGACTAATCTTGAGAAACTATTGCTGAGAGAAGTTGTGCAGAAACCTGACTATCAATGGAGGGAAATAAAAATGCTTCCAAGCAAGCCATTACTACGTTCTTCCATTGCATCTACAGTACTGCAATGTCCTCAGTATCATGCTGTTGATCAAGTAATATATTGCTACATTCACTTTATAAGACAAGTAGTGACTAATTACTTCCCAGCTAAATTTGTTTTTAGTGGGGATCTCAACTTTCATTGTTAACAAGCGACTGAATACTCTGTAACATTTTAAGTAGGTTATCCAAATGCTTAACCTCCCTTTATTTACATCCCTAACACACACGGACACACAAACACCTGTACACACACACACACGCAGCCTGCATACAATCGACAGTTGCTATTTATCTATTTATCTCACGTAGAGATCAGGGACAAAACCTGCTCTGCAACAGCACAGAGGTGCTGCCAGGAAATGCTGTACCATCTGAGGAGCCCAGCCTGCCTGCCAGCCAGCCAGCCATCAACCATCAACAGAAGTTACGCAGCCACGCTTGACCTATCCTGACAGTAAGACAGCAGTTACAGAGTAGTGCTTGCCCTGTCTTGACCGCATGCCAGCCAGGAATTACAGATCCGCCAAGGCCTTCTATTCTGACAGCAAGCCAGGAGTCACAAAGCCACACTCGCCCAGTCCTGACACCCAGAAGCTCATCTTCACTGGGTAGAAGTTGTTTTTTTATGGAGGCCTTGACCAATCACAGGGGTTATAACCTCAAATCAAGAACATGGAAGAAGCAACCCGCATTTACAGGCCGGAAAAGTTTGGCGGTACTTCACCGTGCCGATTACCATGGAGATAGGGCAGTAAAAAATGGTTCTGTCAGTCGTTCTGGTGTGGCGGTGTCTGAATCAACAACATTCTCCCAGTTTCGGAAGGGAGCAGCAAGTCGGCCAATTCAGCCCCGTCAGTTCATCCACGACGGCGTTCTCCGCACCAAGAAAACACCGTCAGAAATTTCACAGGGCCTGTTTTAGCAACGCGAAGATGTGACAAGTCTTACGTAACAGCAACACGGGCATTTTTTACTCCTGCTGTTACGGGGGGGGGGGAATCTTGGACTAGGAAGTGCAACCGTCAAATAAAGTCGAGCGCGTGCCACCTTGACCAGCTGTCAGTCAGGCTGACTGCTGCAGCAACGCTGGTGCCTTACTTGGGTCAATTTTTGACAGCATGCACATGCTTCTGCTAGCACGACCCAGCGCCAGTCCCAAACCTACCGTGCACATAAACTTCGGAAGAATAAAAAACACAACTGACAGAACGCCAGAGACACGGAGCTTCCACGGCACTGGAAACTGTGGCAGTACAGAAGCTTTGGACGCAACCTGTGCCTCGATGCAGGATGCTGCTAGCCAGCTATCCAATTCCTCCTCTCAACATGAAAACACTCACTATTCCAACTACAGTGCACGTCAGGCATTGTTGAAACGGACAAATTTGACCCTTTCTATGCAGTTAGCCGGCTAAGCGATTTGCCAGCTGTACTGTTAGCTAGACAGCGACCCGCAACACATAACTAGCTATCTTTGCTAGCCACAATGGGTATGGACATCGCTAGCTGCGTAGCTAGGTATCTGACTCGTGAGCTAACACTGCCATAAATCAAAAATACAGCAATATAACGTAAACGGCATACTCAGTATTATCCAAAGTGATTATTTAACCCAAGTATCTGCTTAAATAGCGAAATATTTTCGCGGTGCCCCGTGATTCATCAGCGTCTCTGACTGATTAATGCATGAATATGATCAGCTAGCTCCTGAGCTCAATAGCAACATTAAAAAAATACTCACCGCTTTCCATCTCGCCGCCCTTCTTGGCGGTGGGCGCGTTGCCCATGTTTGCAGGCCAGGTGGCTAGCTAGCTTAGCGCTAGACAATCCTGCGGCTGCACGACTCTCCCCCTCCTGCAGCTGCTCACTTCACGAACCTTTGCAAGACTTGGTCTGTACGATAGCAACAAGCTAGCTGCGTTTGCAAGGATTTCCGAGTCAGTCGTTTGCTAGCCAGCTAGCTCTTAATTAGCCAGCTATATTTCCTGCTTTTCTTTTTCCTTTGTCGACATAAAATGAAAATAATCCAGGACAGCGGTGCCGTGTATATTATCTCCTTCTGTTTTTGCGGTAGTCCCCCTGATCCCCCGGGTCGAGTTCAGTGCTTCGAGCCCGGTTCGGATCTCCTATCCCCGCCTGTCCCTCCTCGCAGCCCCCGCGGAGGCCCCCCGGCTCTCCGTTTTATTTTTTCGATCACAAGAATCCTGTTCGGACTATTTTGAGTACCCGCAATTCCAGCTGGGCCACACACCCCCTCCTTTCCCGAACCCGGTTCCGAAACCTCGTCTGAGTCCGGTACCAATTAGAACTTGCCCAAATCAACAGAGCCCCCCCCTAATCCAGTGTCAGGCAGACGGAACTCCGGCTGTACAGAGCCCGCCCTAGGACATACCCCATACGTCAATTCAAACATTCAGACAGTATCGAGCAGTAATTGGTTGGATGGTTGCCGGGATATGGAGTCTTTGAAGCATCGTGATTAGTCCATTCTTGTCTGTCAACGGCGATTTCTCCCGCCTCCTTCAGACAGCGAATAACGTCACCTATTATTTTCCTCCCGTTTAAAACACGCCCCCTTTTTCACTACGGAGTTTTGATTGGCTCGACGGGCGAAATTAAGGCGTAATCCTACCTAGAAACCACCCCGTTCGACGAATTTAGATTGGCTGTCGGGAAAAGGCCCGAAGACGAAATGGCCTCGCTAACCCCCTCCCGCCCAGGTAATCTGTGATTGGCCGAGTGACGTCAACGGCAGGCTATTTTTAGAAAGTTGGTCTGAATTTAAGGCACGCGGACACTCTACAAGAATATTAAATCGAGGCACTAGCAAGTACGCCATCTAGCTTGTTAATTGTGCGACTGATCAGAAAATGCTGTCTGCAAGTATCCGTCAGTTTGTCCCTTTGTCTTCCCTGGGTTGTACAGGCAATTCCAAGATATGGTCTGGATAATTCATTGTGGGAACACGATCTTATAGTAGCCTCCAATGTTTTACATAGAGCCTGCTAATTAGTGCAAAGTACTATGTCTAAAGCCCACGGTGGTGGTTGCGGGCCACTACATTCAAAAAGCGTGACCATGGCTGAGAGCCAGACCCACAATTACCTGCCAATGAAACACCCTCCACCACAGCATCCACAAGTGACCCCTCACACAGACATACATATTACATACAACTATCCCCACAAACAGGTTTCTCACCTTAAATGACCCCCTTTAAACAAACCACATACCGCACTGCTGCCTGAGTAGAGCCCCACCCCCTGCCTCTTCCCAAACAAACACCCCCCAATCAGCACAGCCATTTCTCACAATAAAGATCCTGCTGCATAGTAAACAAACTGCATAGGAGAAACCCAATTAGTACAGGGATGGTAGGTCTTACAGTCTTCTACAATCAAGGACTGTGGCCACAGCTATAACATTGACCCAGTTACATAATCACGATCTAGAGACAGTTTTTTTTTGAAGTCAGCTAACTTGTAAGAACACAATGTGAAAGAGAATTCACCTGAGCATTCTTTTACAGGCAGCTAGAGGGAACTGGTAAAAACCAGCAAGGACACATGGAGGAGAGGATAGAGTGATGAACACGTAAAGGTTAGAGTGACAGAGGGGTAAAGATGTGGCGAACTGAGGTGCCCACCCCCACCCCCGCCCCAACACACAAAATGACATCTACTCCTGTGCCTGATGCTGTTGCCTAGCGACGTACGGCAGACCACACTGTCATACTGAAAACAGCAACGGAGAGAGTGAGCGCGCCCGAGGTAGGCTAGCAACCTCACTGCAGTATTTTATGAATGAAAGAAAAGCAGAGAAGCTCCGCCCCCCCACGTCCACGTCGTCACTCTGCAGCCCAGTGCCATTCTGCTACAAACTCTTACTGCTGGAGGGGGGCTGCATTCAAAACAAACATTTATTACCATCATGAAATATTTATAAAGCTTTCTGCATAAAATAAACCTCATTTCACAAAGAGACGTGGCTATTTTCAAGACAAATGGATAGAAAAAAAATATATGTACACATGTACAAAATATGTACATATGCATTGACAAAATCAAACAACAAAATCTTGCACCACCTCCACCATCCCAAGCCCCTCACATTTGAAGCTGAATGAAAACAAAGACTGAAAGACAAGGTATGCTTGACTTTCTTCCAGTTCCAGGTGGGTTTATGTATATTAATAAAAAAGGAATTATGCTGCAGATTCCCAACAGTCTTTTATAGAAAATGAGCTCCATTCTCATGGAAATTGGTAGCATCCTGACAGACACTCAGTTCCAGATATAGCAGAGTCTTCAGGTGGCTGCTTTCATGAGTCCAGAGAGATCCTTACTTTTGTGAGAGACACTGCCCTTTACACGCACAGCACACTCCTGACACGGAACAGAAACAGCCCTGAAACCAGAGGAGGACAAGAGCTCTGCATGCATGCGCATGTGTATCAGAAGTGCTAATCTCCTACCTCCTTCAGCATTTAGGTCTGTATGTGTGTATGGGTGTGTTTGATCGCATTTCTACATGCAGTCCATTGAGTTGTCGGGCATCAGCCCAAGAGCTGGGGTTTTGCCCGCGGAGCAGGACTGGGGCAGCACAGCGTTGGGGGCGGGGTCCACGTTTTCTGAGTCCTCCATTTTTTTTTTTTTTTCGGCAGCGCCCTCCCAGTTGATGTGGAATCGTGTGACGCGCGGGTTTGAGGCCAGGATGTTCCTCTGGAGCTGACAGGAAAGACACAGTGTTGATGCTCCATCACTAATGGTGGGGTCAAGGGTCAGAGGTCAGGGGTCACTGTCTCTGCTCTACGTGACAGCATATACTCAGCAGTGCATTGTGCATTAGTTCAACAGTGTTCACACAGCTCACCTGTATGCGTTATTGAAGACACTGGGCACAGTAGTGCCAATCAAATAAATTATCAGAACTCCAAAAATTGTTTAAAAAATAAATAAACAAATCATACACAAACTCATTTAACAACTCAGTGAAACCTAATAAACTGAGAGCTCAGCTTGAATGAAAACCAGCATTCATTTACATTTCTTCATTTGGCAGACGCTTTTATCCAAAGCGACTTACAAGTAAGGCAGAGAACACAATGGGTCCCTGCCCTAATGAGTATTGAATATGGTGAACCACATACCCAGACACAGCTACTGGTTAAATGTGCATACAGCCAGCTAATATCAGGTCTGTCAAAGGGGTTCTCCCCCACCCCCAATCAAAACACTGAAAGCCACCAGCCTCCCTCTGGAGGCTTCTCACAAACTTTCTACTTCCCAAACTGCACAATTTTGTCTGCTGACACAGCTGTTAATTCACAGACAACATTTCAGCAATAATCTTTACAAAACATGTCTTCAGCTGAGACACATCTGGTATCCATGCTGAACTCACAAATCACAATGGATTGATGTGTATATTTCAAATTTTAAAGGGCTACTTTACTGTATACACACAGGGCTCTAGCTACACGCATATGGCCAGAGTCATTTCACAGCACACACTGCATTTAATCCAAATGTTGGAATGAACTATGCACAGAAGCATGTCACTGATGAATGTGCCGAATACTAAATTTCTGAAGGAACGAGTTATGATATGGATCCTTTAATTACAATGGGTTAATTTACTAAATTACATTTTGATACAGCTATATATTTTGTTAGAATGACTTTTTGTTCAATATCTGCATTCTTGAACTGTACCAGTAGATCCAGTTCAATGAATTAGTATTAAAGAAAACTATGGATATGCAAGTACACTATATAAATATTTTTATATAAAGTTCTTTATGGTTTAACACTTAATTAAAATTTTTTGTAGGAATGCAAAAGAAACTGCAAATGTTCCCATACTGATTACTTCCTGAAACACCGGTATGGATGCCTTCATCAGCAGATATGATTGGTCAGACATCTGAAATCAGTGTGGGCCCAGAAAATTTGTATCATTACTACCTGCACAACTTGAGTGATGACTTATGACTCATGACAGGTGTGCAACGACTCGTACGATTATCCGTGTGACAGGTCTGTAAAACGTGCACTTACCTGTGTGTAGTCGGGTTTCAGAGGCGGGTTCTCTCGCAGCTCCGGGTCAGTGTACTCGTTGTTGACGTAGTATCCGACGCGGATGAACTCCTGTCCGCGGTACGTACAGGTGATGAGAACTACGGTCACACCCACGGCGTCAGTCTCAGGGATTAGGCCTGTGTTTGGGGCATCCGCCTGCCAGCAGATAGCAAAGGAGTGAGAGGCGTAAAGACAGACGACTGTAGAGGAAGAGAGGGATTTGGTGTGGTTTGGGAGGGAGAACAGTGTGGGGTGGGAGGGAGAGGGGCCTGGGGTGAAAGGAGAACAGTTTCGGCAGAGCCAGCCCACCTGGAAAACAAACATGTGCCTCCCTGCAGGCACTGGGCCCACCAAAACTGAGTCCAGGGTCTGGTCGTACTCCTCACTCTCAGCGGAACCCACATAGATGATCTTCCACTCCAAATCTGTCACAGATATATAAAAAAGTGTCACAGACCTGCAGTCTACTGCCCCTGGAGAGTGCTGCATGTGCAAACAGACAGAGGACCAACATCACCAGCCATAATGTTAATATGTGATTTTAAAGAACTGCTTCAGTGAGGTGCTTTCACAACTGTCTTACTGACCAGTGGTCAAAAACCACATTTTAAATTTAGCTCATTAGTGTTAGGGTTAGGGCCACACACACTCCTCACAAACATGCACACTTTTTGTTTTGCATTTTAAATGGCAGGTGCTGTAACGTAACCATGCAGCTAGAGACAGCCTCCCTTCCAGATAAGCCTATATATGTAACTACTGACCGGGAGAGGGAGGGTAGAGGAAAACTGTATAGGAAATTTTGAATGCAATGGAGATGTTGGAGATGTTGTTCAGTTGTCATGCATGTGGATGTCATTTGTCGCCATCAGTTCCACGAAGCCGAGGTTTGGAATATCACCACCATGCAATCGATTTTAAATAAACTGAACAAACTATGGCTGTGGCTCCAGTGACACTGGAGCCAACAAGAAGCTGGCCCATGAGGAGATCCCTAGAGTCAGTAGGTTCCCCTCTGCTACACTGGATTCGGAAGTCTGCCTGATCCCACTTTTTGCAGTCTTCTGCACACGCTTACACACACAAATAAAGTTATGCTACTTTTGCATCTTACAGCCATTTTCATGATTTTTATCAGTTTCCGAAACCAAGGGAGGCTTAGTCGTGACAAATGGTCATTTATAGACCGCACTGCAGCCTAACATGACAACTACATATAACAGTAGGTTGTTGCAGCATTGCTCCAATCAGATGCCTTTGGCATACAAACAGACGGTCACATGACCACTGTGGAAGAAAGGCAACAATACACACTGCACTTTTAACAGTGATCTGCTCCATGTGGTATTGCAAATCTACTCAATTTGTTTTCCATATTACCCTGTTTCTGCAAATGAGGGTCCACCTGTTAGTCATTTACATTTGAACCAGTTGCTAAGTTTAGGAGACTATTTCACTGTTTGGATTCCAGTTTGGTGCCGCTGATTAAAATGATCCAGTTAGCTGACCATAACACAACCAAAACCAATGGTTTTCCTTAATATGTGCTTATCTGTAATACATTTAACAGCATTTTTATTTCAAATCAAGATGCATGACACTCCACTGGTTGAACCTTCAGTGATCATCAGGTGACCCCACTCCTCTAGAACAGCGTTTCCCAAACCTCTCCTGGAGGACCACTTGTCCTGCATGTTTTAGATCTCTCCCTGCCCCAACACAACTGGATCATTTGAATCAGCTGTGTTGGAGCAGGGAGAGATCTAAAACATGCAGGACAAGTGGTCCTCCAGGAAGGGTTTGGGAAACATTCCTCTAGAAAGTGATTTAGGGCGACATGAGAAACACTGGTGAGATACAAATTTTACACTTCCTCAGTCCTTACACTTCCTCAGTAGTGGACCTCAGCTTATGTGTTGGTGTTGTGTTAGAATGGCACATTCCTGCTTTGTGTATTGTGTTGCACTTGCCTTTTGTGCCATGAATGAATTCGTAGTCTCAGCCTTGTGCTTGACACTCACTCTTATTTGTGTGTATGGTATTGCCCTGTTAGCATGCCCTACTGGATGTTAAAATGTAAATATATCATTAAACGTACTCATCTTATGCATTGCTCTGGATAAGAACGTCTACGATGTAACGAAATGTACTGTAATGGCATACTCTCCCTTTACAACCTCTTTATAACACCGCGCAACATTCCCATTGTTAAGAATCTCAGATAATTTGGTGTTCCAATCCAATCAATGTCTCCAAATAACGAGAACAAGAGTAAACCATACTAACCCTGGGGATGATGCAGTGCAAGATATCACTGGCGAAAGGATCACTTTCGTGCAACACAATAAACTATGCGGTACAGATGTACATTTATTTAAGGGCCCCAGAATATATTTGGCAAATCTATTTACGCAATGGGCTAAAACAATCCTACAGAAACTAGAAGCAATTGAACATTACAATTCTGATAAATCGAGGAAGGGTTTTATGTACATAAACACAGTTAGCCATGTAGGTAGACGGCAATGCTCTCCCGCAGTTTCTCCTTCATTGAAATTTACTGCCTTGTCAGCGGCCAACAAACGCGCCCACTGACCCTCCCAAGTGTCAAAAACGGACCAATCTCTTCGAAGAGGCGTGGAAGCACATTTTCACTTGCTTGCTGCAAGTCCCCGCCGGCGCCAAAGTTAAAAGACTGCGCTTTGCTGTATTGTTAGTTAGCTGGCAGTGCAATGCTGTAACTAAAAGATGAAGACCCAGCAAGGGTCGGTAGCAAATGAATAAAGAAACGAATGTCAGAGGTAGACTGTTACAGACACCAAAATTAGCGACCCCAACCCCATTTAGGTAGAGCATTAGGAACAGATCATCTGCAGCTAGCCAAAGCTAGCTGATTTAACCGAATTGAAGAGGAATGTAGTCACACTGACAAACACTCCACAACCGGAGCAGACACTGTCAAGGTACTACCTATTAGTCTATCATTATAGCTCTTACCCCGCCAAATTTGCTATTTTCACTCACACTTTGCTGCCTAACTGCTAGCTACATTTATAAAATTGAAGTGAACATACCGCAAAACCGAATTTGCTTGTTTAATCTGAAAGTTGGCTCAAGTTATATCAAAATAATAGGTTATTCCAAAAGCACTCACCTTCCGGAAGGTCCTCCATGCATTCAAATGTAATTTCAAACTGAAAAGGGTTTCCAAATGGACTCGGATTATCCAGAACCGCGACATTTAACACTTGAACTTTAGCCATACTGCTGACGAACCTAGAACAAATTGCTCTTATTATTTGGTTAACGTTAGCGAGCTAGCTCACAATCATGCAAGCGAGAAGATGGCAAAAACGCTACTTTGTCTTTCGGTGTCCAGATATTTTAGATCCTAAACGTCTATGAAGCACAACGAACAGCCATTTATACGTTTGCGATTAAGTTAGTTAATGCTCGTTCTTGTACGTTAGCCGTCAAGCTATTGTTATAATGAGTCTCGCCTGCAGTCCTTTTCTTCTGTAATTTAACTAGACTAGCCACTTTCTACTATCTGCGCTCTGAATATAGTTCAGAAATAGTTTACCATTAACAACAACTGATAGCTAAAGTTCAAGCACTACTACTCCTTCACTGTTACGGTTTATAAAAGTACTGTAAGGTAATAGATGCTCTCTTCCCTCTCCCGCCAGTGTCCAGGGCGACCTGTCTGGAACTGAGTATGCTCGATGCTGATTGGCTGGTTGGCTACAGAACTTGAAGTCCCCGGATGCCAGTGAATTCGATTGGCCGGCAGTGCGAGCTTTTACATTGCGGCGTTTTCATATCAGGGTAGTCTATCGACACTCTTCCTGTGTATTTCGGTGTGTGCAATTGATTGGTGAAAGGAAGAACGGATCAGTGAAAATACGGTGTCTGTTATCCGTCGTGTCTGTATGCACTTCGTGGGGGAAGTGAACGTCAAACGACCTGAACGCAGCTGACGAATTCCTCTATGAGACCAGTTTAATTCAGTATGAAAATACCGAGCCTATGCGGGCAAGGTGAGCGTGTGTACGTTGCGTGGCTGTCTGCGCCGGTTCTGTATGTTCCTGCACTCTCGCACTTTACAGTTTACCGTACGCAGACGCACTATATTGCACGGGATCCACCAGTGGGCTATAGCCCCAAATATTTTAAGCCTAGCCCGGAATATTTTCGCCCTGAAAAAGGAGATGTTTATAGCAGAACAGACTGTGTAAAGATAAGTAGCACAATAACCTTTGAATGTGTGTGTGATGATATTTATTATAAAGGTGGATATAATCTCCCCAACCTACCGATGCCGATATCCCTTCAAAAAAAAAGGACAAGCCCCAGGCAAACTTGACTTAGCCCCTGATCTTTTCAATAGCTAGAAACGCCCCTGGGATCCACTATAAAGATAGTGCATGCAGTTTTGAGCAGGGGTCGGATATGAATTATTTTAGACCGAACCAGAACAAAGATAAGACAACCCGACCTGACCCTGGCCTCGACGAGTGTTGTTTAATTTGTCTGCCCGACCTGACCAGAACCCGGAATAGTCTAAAATGAAGTGTACACACATTGACTTGTCTAATTATCACCGATGAACGTATATAGATCATTAAGGCGAGAGAAAGAATTTGGGCAAAATATCTGACTCATTTCATAACCTGGCAAAGGGCAATGCTAAAAGCTCCGGAAATATAAAACCCCCATCTCGGATAATTTTCCGTTAATTTCTGTCCGTTAGAAAGGTAGTGACGTCAACGTGCAAGGTGCCCTCGCGATTAGATATGTTGGTCTAACGTTACAGATTGTAATCATGCGAATTCCCGTAAACCTGACATTTGAGTGTTTTGTTGACAATAAGTATCACAATCCCATTTTAACCGTACGTACGTTATATAATGTAAGTTTCTTTCCTTTATGAATTGCAGCACCCTGAAGGCCGCTGATCACCCCTCTGTTAATCAGTTCTTATTTAAAGATAGGCTACCTAACCTTAGCTAAATCACATCAAATTCGGTGTTTCCCGCGTGTTAGCACGGGTTTACAATTATTGCGAAAGTATTAAACGTAAATTTCTGTTGAATGTTTAGTTTAAATGTCCGTTCAATCGCGCGTACAGTTAAGATTTAAAAACAAGTAATCGACTCTTCGACGTCTTTCGGTGAAGCAGACCGGATCGCTAGTTTATCCAATTCGCCGATTGTCATGGTAGCCAACATTTTCAATATGAAGTCTATCATGTTTGTTTGCATAGAGTGGATGTCTCCTTTTCTTTCTCAGCTATCCTTACATACGTGCGTTTCGCAGTTCGTACTGTGTTGCTTAGCCAGCAACTACTTTAGGGGCAGAATGATTTGTTTGTTTAGACACCTAGCAACTATGTTTAATGTTATATCGATTCGTTTCAGTTATAAAATGGTAACGTATGGGCTAGTTTGCTCACAAATCGAAAAATGAGGTGCTCTTTCAGTTTAAAGTTTTTTGGGGTTCCCACACACACTTTGTAGTGGCATGTTCCTCATAAATATTGATTATAGTGCGCAGCCGGATTACTGTGGCTTGTTTTATGGTTAAAATCGGCAGTTTAAGAAGAAAATGTTCAGTCTGTCATTGCTCAAATGAGCCCGTGGGCTGGCTAAATTACCTAGCAATCAATATAGACGGGAACTAATTAATAAAATGAGGATTTACGGTTTTTGTTCACCGTTCCCGCATAGGTAGTTCCCGCGAAAAAAAAAGCTTTCGATTGATTGCATCGACAGACTTTTCCCTTACTGGTTGTGCTGATAACGTTCAACTTTACTGTCAGCTTTTTTCCCTCCAAAATGGTAAGCATCAAAGAGGCATGTTATCGAGATGACATGAAGAAGTTCAACTTATGGAATCTATTGAAATTGTTCCTGTTTAAATTTATACTTAAGTGTAAACACATAAATAACCTGAAATAATATCTGACCACAGCTCAAGTGTTAGCCATAACCTAACCTCCCGACCTGAAGCCAGCATGACCTATAATGTCTATTTTAGCTTCCCCATACATATTTTGCAGAAGGATACTGATTAAACCTTAGCCATGTTAAAGAGTGGTCAAGATCAGAGGTGACTGACATGGACATCTAGCAATGAACTGAATTGGATTAGAGCATGAGTAATGGTGTTAACTGTGTGTGGTGTCTTAAATCAGTAATTTTTCAAATTAGTACACCAGTTTCAGTGGCAGACAAATGGCTACAAAGAACTATACATGAAGTGATTATCCAGCAACTTCTGATGTGACATGGCGTTGCAGTGAGACTACCTAGGACAAAACTCATATTGAGGATTCACTGCCCAGAGATGCAGCTCTCCTGACAGCACTGCAATTGAAGGAAGTTTTGAATGCGCACAGGGAAAAAAAAGATTGAGTTTTGCTAGGACAAGTCTGAAGGTAAGAAATCAAAGTTAGGGTCAAGAACTTGGGTGAGTCTTGCGTTGCTGACGTATTTGTCAGTTTATTTGCCTCACATGCTCTGCTGAAAATTTTATGTGCACTAAATGTGGAAGTGCAACTGCAATACACGTTTCGTGCACATAAATTGTTTCTTGGTAAAACATAAAATAATTGGCAGAACACAAATAATTAAGCACATTGACACAGGTTTAAGTGCGACATCCAAAGGTTTGGAGCTCTTCAGCAGCAGAAGTGATGCCTTTGCAGGCTTCATTGTATGCAGGTTCCTGGCACTCTGCCTCCGTGGGCCAGTACTCAATCCAGGTGCCTCCACCCAACATGTACAGCAACCTGCAAACAGACATATAAACACACAGCATAAATTATACAGTCTCATCCTATACAATACACGCACACACGCACACTTCATACAGACATTATGTTATCCAAACACATCATGTGCATACATACAATACACACACAAAAACACACTTGTGATTTTGTTATACTTTGTAAGTTGCTCTGGATAATAGTGTCTGCTGAATGTACTGTATATACACACATATGCACCCATTCATTGTAAAACTACACATCATGTGCACACATGCAAACACATATACATATATTAACATGCACATAATATACACAGGTAAGTTTTACAAACTTGTGCATGTGTGTAAGACATGTACATGCACTACATACATATACAAGATGTTTGCAGAAAATACATGTATGAATCTCCAGCGTATCATTTTAAGTGTCTTAATGTTTTTTTTTGGAGACACAAGGTGAACGCAGCAGAAAGAATCCCAGTGTGTCTATTCTGGCTGTCTGGCGCCCTCTCCTGAGTGACTGCTGCAGTGCAAGTCAGAATTGGCTTTGGACTCACCTGTCCTTTCCTTCGACAAGGTCCTTAAATTTACCCATGATCAGGTAGGTACTTCCTTCACTCAGATCTATTGCCTCTCTGCAGTAGGGATGGGCCATAAATATGCGCTCTTTCCCACCCACACCAGTGTCAGTGCCTGCAGGGAAACAGACATTTTACCAGGTGGAGGGAACAGTCAAGTTACACTACTCCATCAATAAACATGCAATATTGTTAAAACGACCACTTAATTACACCCACAAAACTTCCCATTCGCTCTGTGATACAAGTTAGCAGATATTCAGAAATAACTCACATGTTGACCCAGAGCTCATCAACTGTTAGAGAGAGAAAAAGGCTGATGAACAAGAACACTGGGGGCAGCTCAACTTACCTTCTTTGATGACTTCATCTACCCGAATCGTGAAGTGGTCTAATGCAGGAGTCAGATCAGCATGGACCACTGTGGCTTTGTAAACTGCAGAACATGGACACAGTCAGTATGCACATGCTCCAGACCTGTTTTCTTTTGTACTAGCAGGAAACACCGTTCTGTCGGTTATACAGCAATCAGACAGAATGAGCAGGAGTGCCTAAAAAGCCTCTTTGTAGTTTTACAATGCAGTTTACCATAGTCCAATGACCTTACCGTAGTCCATACCAGCTTCGCAGGCTGAATTCAAGCGGTCCCAATTGTTGGCTCTTTTTTTCCTCTGGTAACTGCAGTTCTCTTTGAGTGGAAAAGGAAAGCTAGTGAGGAAATGGCAGGCAGACTTTCTTTCTGACATCATTTCCTTGTAGTAGATTCATGCACCTTCTGCACACCGGCACACCTCCTCATGGCAGATCCTGTTCAGGGCTCCATCTTTCTTCTCTGGGTGGTAAAACTTCATGCAGCGGTTTTCTGCAAGAACAGTGATTTTATTTCCTCAAGCTCTTGGTATATGACATGGCCAAAGCCATGTGTGGGCACTGTCTTTACTGTGATAAGGCCTCTGAAACAGTGGGGAAGACGAGCTCACCCATAGCATAGTACTCGTACAGGGTGACAGCAGCTGGCTGAAGCAGCCCCACTCTGGTTATCTTGTGTATCCTGAAAACCACTCTGTCAGACAGCTTGTGAGAGACCTGATAAAAGAGGGAGAGAGGGAAATGAAGGGGAGAGAAAGAACACAGATTTATGGACAGAGAGTCCTATACATTGTCATGCTTCAGTACCGAGATGAATGTGTAGTAGCAAGCAGACCAACAACAAGTGCTCTCAGCACAGCTAAAGGAACATGTCCACACCTTATCCAGGTAGAAAACGAGGGAGCCCTTGTCAGACAACTTTTTGTCCATTTCAATCTTCTGGACATACCCGTCTCTTCCAGAGGTTAACTGATGGAGTGAACATGGGAAAAGGCCATGACATGTGAAAAGAGACATCAGTCTGTGTGCCAGAAGACCACAAAGGATGATTTAATGACTTTAAACTGTTACTCCAGGCTTAAGACAAGTAAGGGAAAAATAAAAAATAAGCTTTAAATATTTTGAATTGGACTGACAACAACTTGGGTGACAAGAAATGGTAGGGGTCGTTTTAACTCAGTGTTTTATGAGTGAGTGGTTTCACAGTCCACAGTGATGGCCCCAGTTTTGTTCCTCACCCTTGCAAGGTCTTTCTTGTCTGCAGTGAATCCTGTGAGCATTGTAATGTCCAGCACAGACATAGCGGCATCTCTGTCTGGAGACAGATACCTGGGGAACACACAGGTATGTCAGTGTGCTGAAACAGGCTTAGGTTGACAAATAAAGAACAGAAATGTAAACTAATTGTGGTCTGTGAACATTTCAGTTTACATGGAAATATAAAAATCTGATTAGCTTCTTCCAGAGATCCAAAAACGGCTAAGTATGGCTAGGATTCATTACTACAATGTGTCTGAAGTACCTTTCTCTGTAGTGTCAAAGCTTCAAGGACTACAATCCCAGCTCTTTACCCTCTACACTACACCATGCTTGGGTTTCAGAACCTTCTGCTAGGTTTAGTATTTTTTCTCTCCCAAAGACTCTTAAATTTCTCTGGAGCTTCATTTGGACATCTGCTGGTCCAAGGCTGAATGTTGATGGAACAGGCCTTTCCCAGTTGCTGGGGTCTGCAGGGGGCAATGTGTACAACTTGTGCATTTTTTCCAGAGGGAGATTCCTTCATTCTATACTTTTGTCCAATCAACCATATTTGTTGTAAATTCAGTCAAACTGTTCTCATTTCCACCATTGTGGACTGTTTCAAACCCTGACCGTCCTCATCCACATAGGAGAATGTAATCTTTTAATTCTAGTTTTGACGGTACCAGAGATGAGGATGGAACACCACTATAGTGTTCACCTTCAATCCAAGAGCAGGAAAATATCTTCAATATTTCACACATTCATGGAATACCAAGTTCATTATAGTGCACACTTGTTCTGAGAAGGATAACATCATAAACATTGGATTATTAGATGTACAGTATCTGGAGATCAATCAAAGCAAAATCAAACTGCACTTAAATATAAAAAATTAAGCCTTTGAGTTTAGTCTCACTTGCCTCATATCAATTATGAGCTTGTATGTTTCCAGGGCATTCTCATCGCCTACTGCAAAACAAGAAAACAGACTTAACCAATGTAACATTAAACAAGGTCAGGGCAACATTGTCAATAAGATTACTGTCCATACTATGGCTGTGTCCCGAATCACACACTAGCATATCATGTAGTATGCTTATCAAGTATGCTTGGCTATTTAGCACATTCAAACCTGATAGTATTTGTAGTGTAGTATGCCTGAAAGTACCCTGAAGTCATACTACAATTGTGAAAAGGAGAAGTGTCATTGTACTGCACAATATCCAGGAAGTGTTTTATATTTCCTATCCAAGAATTCATTGCAAAACAAAAGGAGCAGGGACTTATGGTGAAGTTCAAAAATAGAAAAAATGAAACACAATTTGAATAGTTGTGCGCAGTCAGTATACTGGCAGCTAGATATGAACAACCATTTGTATCAAATCATATTATGTGTTTTATGCCAACAGATCATTTGATGTATTGTCACATAACATGCCAGTTGTATTTCTTTTGAGAGCAGAATACTGCACCTGGTTAGCCTCTACTGAAGCTAAGAGCAGAATTTAACATTCTGACAGAGATGTAGTTCACAATTGATACATAGTGTGTACCTGCGTACTTATTGATGCATACTAAAAGATTTAGTACAGAGTATCTACTACACAGCATCTTAGTATGCAGTTTTCTAGTATGTGATTTTGGACAAAGCCTGTTTCCTCTTGCAACAGGATGCACATTTATTTTGTCAGAATGCAAAGCAGTTTTGCTGAACTGCCGAATAAACTATACCTTCTGACTCCTCCTCAATCTTCACCTGCAGGTCAAATTTCTTGCAGTCTGTTTCCTTTTCCTCTGGCAAAGCGTGGTATAAGGTCACCACCTGAAACACAACCAGCAAACTGATCAGGGTCCATATGATGCCACTCAAATTCCCAAGCTGACATAATTAGCTCACGTCATGCGTAACAGAGGGGCTCTTGCAAGTTTTGACACATCTAAACTGACACTTGAGCATAAATGAAAATGGGAAATCTAATTTAATGCAACCTTCAATCACATGAAATTCTAATCATACAAATATTCAGAATTGCATTAAATACATACTTTGTTTGCACTTTGTTTATGCATGTTGGCTAAGAAACTTTTGCTTTTATTTTTAATGTTCAGTTGAAGTATCTTGTCAGTGTTCCTCAGCGGATTCAAATCTGCAGTCTCTTTGTCTGAAACCCAATTCCTGAATGTCTCTCTCATATTGTTTCACTTATATAGTAATGGGCTTGAACATAATATCCAGAGTTACAAAGGTATTCCAGACAGTAATTTATTTATCTGCCATATTTTATGAAATAATACATTTACATTTATTCATTTGGCAGACGCTTTTATCCAAAGCGACTTACATAGGTTACCGTTCCTTACAATGTTATCCATTTATACAGCTGGATATTTACTGAGGCAATTGTGGGTTAAGTACCTTGCCCAAGGGTACAGCAACAGTGTCCCCAGCGGGGATTGAACCGGTAACCTTTTGGTTACGAGTCCTGCTCCTTAATCACCATGCTACACTGCCGCCCCTAATACAATACAATGCTCACACTCACTGGTCTGGGAGTGTTTTTAGACTGGTCTGACACTGTTGCTCATTTAACTTTAATGGATACTCTTATGTTCTTTTGCGCTGGAAGTGGCTCTGGATAAGAGCATCTGCCAAATGCACCTAATGTAATGTAAATAAAAACCAAGCTGATTCCATCTATAGGAATATTGTGAAACTTATTTTTATGGATATTGTTTGTTATCCTTTTTCTTTAAATTTGCCCCTGTGAAAGTGTATGTAGATTTCATGTAATAGTGGAGCAATTTGAAAATTATGAGGGAAAATAGACAGACTCCCCATCTGAACCTGGAGGAGACAGAGTACTCACTGACAGGGTCCCCTGGCCAGATCCTTTGGCAATGACAGTCAGGTCTTGGTCAGTCCGAGTCTGTAAACACAGAAACAACTTTCTTCTACTGACACAAGAGTCTGGCTGTCTATTTCAAAAGATGACAGGTTGTCGGATTATTTGACTAATCTTTTCATTCCCTCTCTTTTTCTTTCTCTCAGACTCCCATGCATATTTTTGTTTAATCACTCCCTCACCAATTCTCTTTTCATGTTGTCATATTCTCTTCTTGTCGTGCTCCCTCTCATGTTCTCATAGACATACTGTGCATCCCCTTTCCATCAGTTTATTCTCTCCTCTGCTTTCATTCTTTCGTTCCTTCTGTTCCTCCCTCTGATACTGTCTGTCTGGCTCACCTTTGCTGAGCGAGTGACGTAAGCGTTCTCGTTGTTGAAGGTCCACTTGAGGGGCTGGCTGCGGCCGCTGATGTTGATGCTCACATGCAGGTCGACATCCTTCAGGTCAGGCACCTCCATCATGTACTGAGCCACAGCCTGGAACACTATGATGGTGGCCTGAGTGGAATGGGACAGCGGTGAGGCTTATTTCAAGTTCTGATTGGCAGTAGGGCTCTCCTGTTGTTTTCAGAAGAAGTTTTCACACTATGAAGAGGGTGGTATAACTGATAGATTGTGTTATAAGGTCTGATGCTGCACAGAATTCTGTGTAGAGGGACTGATCCTTAGGGAGTGTGGATCAGATAAAGTGATTGGGATTAGCTAATCAGATGATTTTAAGAATCTACACAAAATTCTGTGTAACATGATGCGCTAAAATGGATATGACAATGTGAAAACTGAAAGACCTGGAGAATTTAGTTTTGAGCCATCAGGGATTGGGACGAAAGAAGAACAGGGTCTTTGCTGGAGTTTATTGATCCTCTTTGAAAAACCAAATATCTACCTCCTGCATTCCACAACCTGTGCGTACCTGGGTGGAATCGTACCTCCCATTGTGGAACCTCTGCTCAGTCAACCATTTCACCACGTGACCAGCCTGGTCAAACTCCTTAGCTTTCACCAGAGCCATCAGAGCATAACCTGTGGCCTCCAGGGTGAAACGGTGACCTCCAGGGACAGGCCAATGCGTTCTGTCTGTAATGGCAGATTGGGACATGGTTTCCATTTTGAGGTAAAATTGGCACAGAGCAAATCTTGGTCAAAGCAGCTAGATATCTTAGAAAATTTTGGGAAGTTGGGTTAGAAGGCTCTGGAATAAGTCCAGAAATGTATAAAAGGTTCAGGTTCACATGTTAAGATTTGAGAGAATTTCCCAACTTTGGTGATCAATAGCCTTTGCTGTACTTTGAACTTATTTTCTGTTGCTTCCAAATACAGCATATCAGCACCGACCATTGGCACAGGAGTAAAAAGATCTTTGAGTCACATGCATGGGAATATGGATAATTTTGAATGCATAAGCCTAAGCTTTTGTGTGACTTGTAATTGTTTACATTTGTACAGGGACACATGTAGGTAATGTATAAATTATAATCTTAACCTAAATGTGTCCCTATACAAATGTAAACAATAATACATTAAGATTATTAGACTAATTTGACTAAATGGTGCTGGGGAAGGAAGGGCTTCCCCTCTGAGTCAAGTTTTGCTGAATGTTTCTCTCTTGTAGCTATGAAAAATACCACTGCAACTGGTTCTATCTAAAATTTGGGGTTAATAGTTTTTCTAATTAAGGGATAACCAGTTCTCTACCCACAGACTATCCTGTAGTGAGAGGTTGTATTGATTTTGATTAGGAGTTGTTTTTAGGGGACCATAACATTGATAGATTGGGGTTTAGAGGTCACTGGGCAGAAATCCAATCTATGCAATAGAGTTGTGTGTATGTAGGCAATTAAAAGGTGCTATAAATGCCCTGTTTCTCATTCTGGCCTTTTGTTGGCGCAGTCCTAATAGAGTAACAATGACAGATTTGTAAATTTTTTCAGCTCCATTGAGACATGCCCCTAGCAACAACTGGATTGGATTCTTTCCATCATTCCTCCCTTGCCATGCAGGTAGCATACGGAACCAAGAGGAGAGGATGCATCAACTGTGTGTCATAAGCCCTGTGCATTTCATGTCAGAAGTGCGGGTCATGGGTGAACCTGTCCACTGTGTGAATCATGAACAGTGTGGCAGCTGAGTGGCTCATGAGCATTGTATGGGTCATGGGTACTGTGCACACCCTTAGTGCATCAGCTCACCAGTGGATGAGAAGCGGAGCAGGATGGGCAGCTGGTGCTTTCCCTCGAGGGCCAGGGCGTAGGAGGCTATGGCCACGGCGTAGGGGTTGGTCAGGCTGTGGATTCTGCGTAAGAGGAACTTGCTAGCTCTCTTCATGCTGTCAGGCAGGCTCTGGAGTCATGGCACAGAAACCAAAATGATAACATGCTAAACCTGTCTGAAATGGATGTCAATACAGAGAAGTCTGTATGTTTTGGGGAGATTTACAAATTACATGCCACATTTCTTTTAATTTTTGTAGAAATAAGGCTCTGCAGATAGAAAGGGGCACCTTTTATAATTACCAAACAATAATTTAATTACATCTTATAAATAAGTAGAAAACAAGAACTGTTGTCTACGGGGTGTGAGATACAGTGTGCTGATGTCAGTTGACAGTTTCATATGTGATGTGTGAGGACTGTGTGTCATTAGATGTGACGTGACCTGGTTGCCTGTAGGTTTTCTACATGCGGGGTGACAATTCACTCACATTTACTCTCTCCGCACAGATGACATATGATTCCTGCATTGCAATCAGGACAAATGCAGTCAGTGATGCGTCAGCGTCTTTCCCACGCACACCACCCTGTGGGCAAAAACACAAACTACATGCAAGTCTCAGCTCTCCAAACACACTGCCATTTACATTACTGATATTGCACTGTCAGTGTCAGTGTCACAGTCCATGGCTACAACCTTACTTGGGGATCTCTAAATGTATATCACATGAACATCCTGAGGAAGCAGAGTATGTGTAATTAACCAATTGGCATACAAGTGACTGATGCATTGTTTTCACTTTTGTAAAACCACGTACGGCTTAGTTTTATATGAATCAATTACTTTATAGTTTACAATGTCCTTATTTCACAAAAAATGCTATCTAAATATCCAGTAACACAGCTTGAGAAGGTAATGGTGGTGGTAATGGAGTACTAGCCCTGCTGAAGTTCAGCTGCAGTAACATACCACCATCTCTTCGTGGTTAACCAGGGCATCCTCTTTGAAAACTCCATCCAGGCGCTGTGCCTTCAGGACCAGCCACTTGAGGGCGCTGCAAAGCACATCCTCCTGGATGCTGACAAGACTGTATGCCATGCTGAACACTTTGGCCACGTATGCCGTCAGCCTGGTGTAAAGGAAAAAAATCTTCACCATGTAAGAGCACTGTGCCTCACCAATATGTGACACCTTAGGGTCAAGCAAATTCACCCAAATGAATCAAATGTGAACTCTGGTGATTCCCATAGTGGAAATTTATCTGGTAATTAAATGTGTGTAGCTGAAATTTGAATGCCCTGCTGCTAAAATGATGCTTTGGTTTACTGGGTCACGGATAAGAATGGGTTAAACTGGATAAGAATAATGGGAAGGGGCTCACCAGGTGCTGGGTTTTGTATCGGTCCAGATGCTGTAAGAGCCATCAGCTTTGCGAAATGCCAGCTGTTGTGTGTACCCTGAATATAAGAAAGGAAAGGGACAGCAAAACACTTCTTTTGTTTTTTTTTTTGTATGGCAGTCAACTATTTATGAAAATTAATATAAAATGTGTAAATGCAAATGGAATCCTTGAACTGTACTGATAATTGGGTCAGTGATAACATACTTGTATTCATGCAATACAATTGTAATAAGAATTTTCAAAAAAATTTTATGTACTGAAACACAATTACATGAGTAATTTTGTTTGTTGATTTTCTTATAATGTACATGTTGTATTTCATATGCTGTATCTGATGAATCTGCAGCCTCTTACCCTTTGTGATGTATGTGATGGCTTGGGCCCGGCGGTCTACCCCCACTTTGTCCCACTGGCCAGTTCTATCCAGGTAGTGTGTGGCGATGACAGGACTGGTCATGGTGATCATGTTCTGCTCGCCGCAGCCCGTGGGCTGGGTTATGAGCCTGCCCATGGGGGCACCATTGATGGCTGCTTGAATGTTCTGACTCAGAACCTCAGCTGTGTAGTGGACAGACATACCCAGCAGAATATACAAGATAAAAATGAGTAAAGAAATGTCTCTAAAGAGTAAGCGAGGATGTCCCCTTACCTGTCACACTGATATAAGTCTGTGAAGGTGAGCCCGGCACCTGGGAGGACAGCTTCACTCGGTCAATCTTCTGTGACTGGACACCGCCTGACAGGAGGGTGGGTAAAGTGTCACTTGCAGATGTCACGTCTTGAACAGAGTAAAATACCAGGATGTCTAATAGACAGTAGTGGTCTCTGAGCAGTATGAGCCTCTGCACAGAATTTTTGTGGTTGGGATTAGTGGTGGGTAAGTAGATCCTGAATCTTATTTTGGGGGTATGAAATTGCAGTGAAAAGCGGCAATGGTATGAGCTCCACCCCTCACATAGATTTACTGTGAGAATCCAAATGGTAAACAAAACTCGATCCATGAAAATTTTAAGAAGACACTGGTTTTACATGGTCATAGCACGGTCAAAAGCTCACCATGGTCAGATGGCTTCAGTACCACAGTTACACCGTGCTTTATTGTTTTCACTCCTTCAGCCTGTGGGAGAAAACAGTGAAAACACAGATCAAGCAGCAACTTCAGTTTGCTTTCGATTAAACCACCTGCACAGCTTTAATAAGACATGCCATGTCTGTTTTTTGACCTGGGAACACTGAAAATGTGATCTCTCAGAATAATTAAAGTTAAGATTAAAATATTGGATTACAATATATAAGAAATAAATAATTATTAGACAAAATGTGTAAATAAATACAAATATGAGTAACAGCAAATTTTATATGCATGATTTTAAAATTTTTTTTATTCAAATACAAAAATGAAACAGGCAATAATTGTTACATTTGTAACAATGGTATGTGGAATGTGGTATATTCATTTCACATGGAAAAAAAAAGATTTAAAGCACTTCATGAAAATTTTATAAGGATGTGCACCAGTATAATTCTCATTACCGATATGTTTTATGATGAAGGAAAAGACTAATTAAATGTTAATCCGACTAAGGCTCTTGACGGTTATTTTTAGAATGTTCACTTAGCATTGATGTGGCTAACATTTTGGTACCCCCATGTTAAGTCTATGGGCATTTCATCACAGTTTCTTCAGAATTGTAAATGTTAATTCAACATGAGTTAGAAAAGGCACAAGCCACCCTAAATACATTGTGAGTGAGAAAGGAGTATCTTAACAATTTAATGATTTAATGTATAATATGCGTAGTGTAAAATTGTTGGAGTAATCTAAAATTTTGATCATGAAATTTCACTTGTTTTGTCGCTGTATCTACTCGTTAGCTAGTTAGCTTTAATACTATAGGCCTACCTACTAGTCTACTAGCTAGCTGAATAGCTAATCCAGTGCAGCCAAACTATGTAAGATAGCTAGCTAGCGATCAATATTAGCTTAAATAATGAAAAAGAAATTACTTCAAGATGCTTCTTCAGGTTAGAGGTCGACTCTTTTGAAGCGGATAGCAGTTTGGTTGCTAGCAAACACAGCTTGCATTGTATTGTTATGTTGCGACCTTTGCCAAATTTGAAAGTAAAATAAAAAATCCAATGTATTCCCTTGAGTAATCTAAATATTTTTAAAATGTAACTAATTTGATTACCATCAATTTAAATGGTAGCCGTAACAGAATACAGTTACTCATATTTTGTATTTTAAATACGTAACGCCGTTACATGTATTCCCCAACCCTGACGATTAAGCTATACACACACAATGGTGACCAGACCCCTCACTAAATGCACCTGCAATGGAACCACAGGTCTGAACCTGGATTCTTCCACCTTCAGCACTGCAGGGTTCTAATCTGTCCAGTGGAGGGAGATGAATGGTAGGTGAATGGAGATGAGGGGAGGCTAGAGGGAGACAGGCCAAGCAGAAGTAAGTAGACGGAGATGGGTGATAGAGTGATGGGTAGAGCATGCACTCACCACCACATGAAGGGACTTCTTGATACCATCAGCAAGGCTGGAGTCGTAAACGGAAGCCTTGACCTCAATGGAGTGCTGTCCGGGGGTCATAGGGATTATGATGAATGGGACATCACGCGAGGACATGGGATCCATTTCTATTACAGGCATGCGATACTTCCTTTTCTTGCTGGCAACACTGCACACTTCCTCCGTCTCCATCAGGTCCACCCGAACCTGATGGTGGAAGGGTCATGCATGAATTTTGTGCTGATCACATGATCATGTACCCCGCTTCAGACTATCAAAGAACTGAGGCTGAGCTACAGGGACAGCTCACCTTTATTGCCTGATTACGGTAGTTGTATAGCACAGCTTTGACTTCCAACTGCTCATTCCGTACTGCAGCGTAAGGCAGCTTCAGATCAATGAGGAAGTCTTTCATCACCTTCATCTCAATGGCATCTGCCACACAGATTCCTGTAGACACACTGTAGAGTCACACTGAGGAAAGACTGCTGCAGTATATTGTACAGGTGTCATTTCAGTCACCAGAACACAAAATTTGTAAACTTTAACCACCATGCAAGTTGAGGTGTATCCAAAATGATGCTCTGACATTTGTCAGTAAAGACCAATGTTATAGGACTGTAAAGGAATAGATAGATAGATAGATTCCTTTATTGTCATTGCACAGAGTACAATGAAATTGTGTAACAATTATGGCGGTGCATTTACACATAACAAACAACAATTAAAAAAATAGAAAAGAGTTCAAACTAATTTAAAAAATGCTAGATATATAAATAAATTATTGAATGTATAATATTATAGAATTATACCTATCTAGATTGCACAATTATCATTCAAACTGAATCCTAGTTAAACTGATAGGCACAAGCAGGAATACAGCCTCAGGGCAGAGAAACGGAGTCTTGCAGAGGAATAGTACCGTTAGTTTTAGACAGGCTGATGGCAGTGACTTTCCAGGTTGTGATGGAGTCCTTCAGGAAACTGTCCTTTCTTATTGACGTGGGCACACTGGGGTATGATGGAAGACAGACAGATCCGATAGTTACACCGCAAGGACAAAACTAATCGGCTGCAAAGACACACAAGCACTGTTCAGCCATGAGACAAGACAGGTACTGTTCTAAAGTGGTATACTGTTACTGCTAGCGGCACTGTGCAGTCACAGACAGGAAAAACCACTGAAGGTGCAGCGAGAAGGCAGCCCAACTATGCAGATTCTGCACAGATTCATTGGCCTTTATTGGATGTGAATCGTCTGAAATATTATTAAGGCCATCAGATTGTTGCTACACAACATCAGAAGGATCTACCCCTTCCTCGCCACCTGCTCAGTCCCGCTCCTGGTCCCGGCTTGACTGCTGCAACTCCCTCATCAGTCCACAATCTCCCCAAATTCTCCCATGTCTCACCTCTCCTGATCTCCCATACCCAAGCATGAGTTCTTCTCCTTTAGTTTTACGAGACAATGTTAAGTTTTACTGCAGGATATACGGTCAATCTTTTTCATTAGGTATGTTGTAGCTTTACTGTGAGCTATTTTACATTTCACTTGAACCTTATACACACTACTTATTTCAGCACTGTGTTAGCCTTATACCACCCATCATGCCATTTCATTGGATGCAATTTGTACTTTATACTCTGGATAAGAGCATCTGCTAAATTACAGAAATGTAAATGAATGAGCCATCCAGATGATACCCATCCAGATGCAGTTTAGATGAATCTATACAGGCCATGTGAAGTATTCTGTGTGGATTCACTGATCTTCAAATCAACTAGATAGCTCATATGCCCACTATATGCTGATCTACATGTCATAATGATCAGTGATTCTGCATATAAACACTCAGCATGACACCCTAAAACACCATCAAACCACAAAACAGTGAGAAACACTGCATATCTGTAGACAGAAAGCAGTGCTGTCTAGAGACTACCAGTGACTTGCAGTCAAAGGGAAGCTCTGTGCATCAATTCTTCAGATATTGGAGTCTTGTGTGACTGGCAGCTCTTACCATTGTGTCCGGTCTAGGCGACATTCTGGCAATGTCATCTCCTCCCATAGCCAGCTCTCAAAGAACTGTGTGCGGGACACAATGTCATCATTGCTGATGTAGTCATCTACTTCATTACCTATGTGTGGACAGATAGGCAGACAAGCCAGAAGGAGCTGAACACTGACTCAAACTCAAGGAATCTCTGACATGGAAATCAGCCATTGGAGTTTTCCCCTACCAATCCCTTCAGTTGCTACTCATGCTGCTTCTGTCATCATTAGCCTAATATTTTAGAAACATAATTTTACCAGGCACTGAATCAAAAGCAAAGCTAGAGTGCATGCCAGCTGGGAAAGGAATAGCCAACAGGAGGCTTCTTTCCTTTAGGGTTTTAGAGGATTTGGACTCCCGTGTTTGTGTTTGTCCATTCAAGGATGCCATGATCAACAGGATCCTTAAATGCACTCAGATAGGGTGTTTTGTCAAATCTGGTATTTTGCATCTGTGTTGAACACAGACTCCTGTAATGACAGGAGCATTCTGTTTGGTGCATTGCTGTGACCTCACCACTTCCTCACATCCTGACAGAACTGCTGAAGATGACAGTGGGCCTTACTGCGTGCCAGGAGCAGCTGCTCTGTTTTGGCCTCCTCGTGTCCCTTGTCCACCTCTGAACAGCAGTGCAGGAAGGCTTTCACGCACTCTTCTCCATCGGTGATGAACTGGGAGCGCCGCTCACATGTGTAGCCCATCAGACTCTCCACCATTCCATCCTTACAGCACTGCTTCGCCAGCCCAGAGTAATTACTTGCTGCGGCACAAGAGGAGAGACTCAGCACCAAACCACACTCCCAGCTAAGTGCCTGACATGGAGACAGAGGAGGAAGAAAAAGGGAAGGACCTTCCCAAATAATAGGACATAATTCTATTTCAAACAGTCATTCCTATTCAAATACATGTAAGCTATGACAAATTGTTTCATCAAAAACAAAAAAAATATTATGCATTTCAGTTATCATGTTGTGTTTGAACATATGTTAACTTGACTCTTGTGAGTAATTGATGTGTAGTAACATACAACCCTGTAACTCCTCAAAGACTCAGAGAGGCAGAGATTTCCCCAGGTGCATTGTAAGGGTTCTCTTACCTAGTGACGTTTTCAGGTCAATCAGTGAGAGTGAGCGCCGTCTGCGAGCCTTAGAGTGAGCAGGGCATTGAGGGTCTAGAGTCACAGACATTACAGAGGGAGAGAGAGTCACACAGGGCAGCAATGACACTGCAGCTTGGCTCTCTGGGAGCGAAAAACATCAGCTCCCATATTCACACAGACATAGGCACACAAATGTACCACTAACACACAAGTATTATCTACTTCACATGCATAGATACTCCTGTACCATACACAAACAGTGTATGTAGACCAATGAGGCCTTGTCTCATGTAAAAAATTGTCATACTTGTTCTGGGTATGGTTCCACCAAGACTGGATTCAAACACCAGCCCAGCATCATAGAAAACTGCCATGCTGTCTGCGCCACTTCCAGCCGTGCAGCCGATGTCGTGCTTTTCAATGACGTCCCAGATCTATGTGTGGAGACACATGCTTTAAACAAAAACAGCAGAAGTGCACTGCACCCCCTATAAGCCAATGTTGCAGAGAGCTCATCCCTCCATCACTCTTGCATCAGCAGGAATGCATTATTCATGCACCAAATTTTCTTTGCCTACCTTTGTTTGTGTCAGTCTGTACTGACTGTTGAGGACGTAAACTCCTTTGTCCACAGCAACAAGTCCCACTTTTGCACCTGGGTCACCAGTGATGGTCAAGCTGAAGGGCTGGTGAGGCTCATAAACATAATTCTGTGGTCTGGTCGAGGATACTGTGAGCTGTGGGCAGAGAAGGGATACATCTCTGATTCAGCACAACTTAGTCACTGGATAGGTGTATCGGATGTCTGACTAAGCATGACTCAATCACAAACACACACCTTTAAATGTACAGGCCATTTCTAATTCAGCATGACACTCACCTGTACAGGTATAATTGCAATCATAAAAAACCCTTTTCATTAAAGGTTGCAATTAATTTACCGTTCCCATGCAGTTGTCCTTCACGTCCACCCAGACAGAGTCTGACACCACCTCTGATACCACGTGGTAGTACACCACAAAGCGGAAGGAGGGGATCATGTCCTTGGTTACTGGAAGCGATATTGTCACCAGTGACTGTTCTTTCAGTCTTTGATACCTCTCTGCACAGACAAGTTTCCCTTTGTTCATTATCTGTTTGGGTACACACATAGGTACACATCAGGACCTACTGTGGACATTCTCAAGTACAACCACACGCAGGTATACACAAGTACCTGTTCAGCTACACATTAATAACAGGTACAGATATAGACAAATTGCACAATGGGTGCGTGATGGGTGAACAGTACAGATGCACACCAGGTATGTGAGGTGTTGGATCCGACCCTGAACATCTGGGCTGTTTTTCAGATTAAGGCTTATGCTCAAGTTGTGTCCAATCTCCAGCTCAGCTTCCTGGACGCTGATGTGCAGGTAGTTCTTGGAGTTGCCCTGTGTCTTGTATGGTAGGGCTGTCATGCTCTTTTCAGCCTGCTGCTCCTGAGGTATGCCAGGGGCCTTTGTCCTCACCTGGAGATGAAAAGATAAAATTACGAATGTGTCTAAACACATCAGGCCAGCCTCAGCCCCTCAGTCAGGACAATGTCATCTTCTTATACAAGCATGGCAACAGTAGTGTTTCTCTTTCAGTCTTTGGTGGCTGTTTGGTGCTGACCAATGAACCACATGGAAAAAAGACACACAACAAGGAGAAAGATTTCCAGAAGCAAATAATTTATTTGAAAAACCAACATGTTATGGAAAACCAACTGTTTTCCATGACAGATGGAAATGTAAGCATGGATTGATATAACAGATTCACGCCACTGAATCAGTTTCTAAAAATGCTTGGCTCTGTGAGTGCTTTTTTAACATCAAAGTGGTAGGATCTGAGGTTTGATTTCCAAGAGAGAAAGGCTTGGGGGTGGAGCTCACAGTGATTGGCAGTTGGGTGGCCTCCTCCTGGGTGTTGATGGTTAACTTAGCGACCCCGTTTTCCCAGGTCCTGCCCACAACTGGCCCTGGTGTCACCTCCACATCAATGCCTGTGGCAGGGCTGCCATTTGGGTTTGTGACGTAAACCTTTCAAAGTCACATCAGAGAAATGATCAAAGCAGCAGAATATCAGACTGCAGTATATGTCATGTAATATATTTTTGCCCATCATAACACATTTTAAAATACACTGAACAAAACAACTGCTTGCAATTTAAGGTCATCAGTGAAAATTTCTGTACTTTTATTTAGAACAAAATTGATGTTTGCAAAAATGCAAAAATGGTAGATAAAACACTTTCTAGTTGAACTATCAGCTAAACCATTCATCAAATGGAAAAGCAACACTGATAAAGAAAAAGTAAAAAATAATAAAAGAAATTTTTACTAAATATAGTAAATAACACACACCATGACTTCAAATGGCATCCCTGGTTTAAAGTAGGTGGGAGTCTTGTGGAAGTGGATGCTATAGGGTGAGGTCACTATCAGGATTCCCCTCTTCTCTGCCTCCACCATTTCACTGCCTGCCAGAGGAAAGGACACAATCAGTGTGCAGTCACTTTGTATACACACAACCTCATACACTCACTCATGTAGACACATGCTGTGCATACACTATTACACATACGCATATATACATCCATAATGGATGTACAAACACATGCTTGCATGCATGTACTTATATAAAGACTTGTACAAACACACACACACAGAGCACAGTTCTTACCACTGCTTGTTTGGACGCTGACAGACACGTATAAGGATAACTGAAGGAGCTGGTTGATGTCTGGGAAGGATTTCAGAATATGCTCTCTTCTCAGCGTGGCCTTGCCCCTTCCTGCAATGACCTGTATTCAGAATGAAACACATCTTAGATGGCCAACCATGAAAGAGGGACAGTATAAGGTGTTTGCTTATGTTGAAGTGTGTGTGAGACAGAACAGTGCACTGACATCCACCATCTGCAGAGAGGCAGGAAAACTCTTCTTCTCTCCTTCGGTCAGCACTCCGAACACCACAAACGCCTTCCCTGTTACATCCTTCCCAATGAGGTACCTTAAGAGTGAGACAAGAGGAAGGTCTTCGCCACAGGTACAGATCTACATTTACATTTACATTTATTCATATGGCAGATGCTTTTATCCAGTGACTTAAAAGTGAGGCAGAGAAGCGCTGCATGACCAGGTTTCAACGGTTGGGCAGACAAGGTACAATCTAGCTGGTAGAAATAATGAGTGCAGTTTTGAGACATGAGAAATCCCTTTTGGTGGTAGTGTTTCAGGTGCTCAAGTGAGAGCGGAAGTACTGTGTCTCCAGATGTTTTTTGAAGACAGAGAGGGACTCTGCCTCTACTACTGTGAGCAGCTCTAGGTCCTTTTTGTGGACAACAACTGATCCAGAATCAGCTTCCCCACCAATAATTCCCCCAACCCTTTAAAAAAGCTAACACAGACCCAAGGTCAGTACTTTAAAGCAAAATGTATATACAATTTGAAATTCTTACTGAAAGCTGCAGTGGAGTATATGTTATAGACGTTGTCTCCCTAATGCACAACAAACAATCATATTATCCTACCTGGCACGTATTTCGACAGACAGCTCAGTATCGTTAGTGTAGAAAAAATCCTGCTCTGGTTTTAACATGACCTCAAAACTGGGCAGCACTGGAGGGATCAAAGAGAAAAAAAAGATTTGCACATAGTGCATCCCTGTTCTCTGTTGATGGAAATTAACTGCAGTTTTGGCCTCCATGTAAGAAAAGACCATAGTCTCACCATATTCCTTCACCTCAAAGGCAGCTGTAAAATTCTTCTGTGGGGTCTGTTGGAATCTTGACACCACCTTCCAGGTCCCTATACTGTAAACCAGGAGGTCAGAGGTGAGAGGTCATGGCAGTGGGGATGGGAAGTGAGCTACATGTGTTGCCTTTGACAGTACAAACCTGACAATCTCTGGGAGTTGGTACTGTGCAGATATTATCCCACGGTCTGGATGCACAGTGTTTTTCTGAATTGTGATTCCATCAGGAGTCTGGATGGGAAACAGACAAAAGGTTTTCTCTTTTCTGGTCTTCAGTGTGACAAGAGGAGAAGACAAGTGGTCCAGAGGGTTGGTATGACTGTATGTTTGAAGGACAATAGAGAGTAAAACTTCACCATGATTTCCACAGAAACACCAGCTGTGACTGGCTCAAAACCAGGGTTCAAGGCAAAGACCCTGTAACGAACTAGAACATCAACAAGTCCATTATTGAACACAGCAATCTCTAGGAATTCTACAGACTGAATGTAAGCACCAGTTTGCCACTGTTGTTTAAATAAGAGTAACACAGTGACAAAGCACCATTAATCATTACTAACTAGTGAGGGACAGATTCATGGATCTGGGGAACTTGAAAGTATTATGCTGCTATTAGAACTAAAACTTCTTCTGCAAATTTGACACATTAATCTGATGTCTGTCTATGGAGATGCACACTATAGTCCTCTGATCTATTCATCTGCATGGCCATGACAATGAAAGCAAAATTAAAGTGTGTATGCAAAGATAAATATGCATTTGAAAACAGAATATTTATAATTTTAAATCCATATTCAATTAATACATTCAAACATATATATATATATATATATATATATATATATATATATATATATATATATATATATATATATATATATATATAGTATGGCATGCCGTTTAGGAAATAATATATATATATAATTACAAAATGCTCTGAATATATGGAATGAAGCTTGAGAATATTGAATGAAAGTCTGAATAAATGGAATGAAGCTTGAGAATATTGAATGAATTTCTATATTTATGGAATGAAACTTGAGAAAATTGAATGAAAGTCTGAATATATGGAATGAAGATTGAGAATATTGAATGACATTGGAGAATATTGAATTTCAGAATTGTGAACTATGAACGTGAACTTGTTCATGTTAATCTGTGTGAACTGAACTTTGAGCTAGCTCTTCTGACGTGTGAACTTGCACAACACTGTGCAATACTGAGAATACACCTAGAATTCGCCTAGAAGCTGATGTTGTGGGCACACAACATGGCGACCGTGCCTTGGTGACGTCAGATTCCATTCAATATTCTCATGTTTCATTCAATATATTCATATTTTCATTCAATATTCTCAGGTTTCATTCAATATATTCATACTTTCATTCAATATTCTCAAGTTAATTAATTTCCTATACGGCATGCCATAATATATATATATATATATATATATGTGTGTGTGTGTGTGTGTGTGTGTGTGTGTGTGTGTATCTTTCCACAATGTAATTGAACTTGAACTCTACTGCAAAGAAGGATAGGAGAAAATCGCAACATCTAGATGTGAGAAGTTGGTAGACACTTTTCCAAACAGACTCACTGCAGTTATAAAAGCAAAAGGTGCTTCCAAGTATTAATTTAAAGGTGTGCAGACTTATGCAACTAAGACATTCAAAGTTTTTCTTTTTCAATATAGTTTTTGAACTGAGGCATTTGATTTTCACTTAGGTGTTGTTGGTTATAATCTGTAAATTAAGCAAAAAAAAAGATTGATTTCAGCCTTTAAGGTGTCAAAAACATGAAATTTCTAAAGGGTGTGTAGACTTTCGAGATCCACTGTGTCTATATATTCAGCATAGTGTCTGTGAGTTACTATAGCCAGTAGATAGTGCTGTTGTGATGCAGAAGGCTTCATACAGTCATACCGGTACTCGCTGGAGTGTAAATGGTCTTATCTGTCTGCACAAATATGTATCCAGACTGGAAAGAGAGAAGAACAACTTTCTCCAGCTGATGCTGGGGAAACTTTGCTTGCAGACAGATGTACTGTTGGAGACGTGACTCTTTGTGAAAAGAAAGATCATCAGGGATCTGAAATGAAAACAGAGGGATGCACTGTCATATTTGTCTAGGGAAGAGTCTTCACACCCTTTTACATTAGTACTGAGTGTAACAAAGAGACTTTTCTCTGATTTGCTGTTCACACTGGTGGGACCTGAAATGAGTGGATGGGCAGAGGAAGCAATGTCAGGGGATTTGAAAAAGACACCTCTGTGCTCCAGGAGTGAAAGGCATACACACCCACCAGGATTTCCTGCAGAGCCTGGAAGTTGTTCTCAGCAGTCAGGGTCACAGTTTTGGAGAAGATCTCCCGGGTTTTGGCTGGGAAGTTCTTCACCATGATTTCTACATTGAAGCTCTCTCCCATATACTCCTGTGCCTCCACAAACACACTCTCATTGCTGCCCACTCGTAAAAGGTTTGGCGCAGTCAGAATGAACCTGCAGAGAGGACAGACGCACGTTTACCATGTGATGCAGACTGGAGTCAAAGGACAACAACTAAGTAGCAAGGAAGAGAAGGGAGAAGGCTGAGGAACCCGAGCTAAGAGGGGGCCTGAGAGCAATGTGACAAGTATATTGGCTGTTATCCTGCAGAGGACACTAAAACAAAGCTGTTGAAATACTTGGCAAAGTTGTATGAGAATGAAACTACCCACCTCCCAAACGCATACACATACACACATTCAAGCATGCCCGCAAACACGGACACACACATACACAGGTACTAACAAACCTTGCAGTCATTGAACCACACAGCCCCAAAAACCTTTTGCCACAATGAGACTGTTAAAGGGAATTATTGAGCATAGCACTCGTTGGCCTCCTCAGTTGTTCATTAACCCTCTGTTTAGTCACTGTTATTCTGTAAAAGAAGACATATGTGTTCCTATACTTTAACCAGAGTTCAGCTTAAGTAAATTGCTAAAAGGTATAACATCAGTGTTCCACCCTGGAAATTGAATGCAACCTTCTGATTTCAAAAACAGTTAATACATGTTGCTGCCAACTAATGAATTTCTTATGATTTTCAAACAAGAATTTTACTCGATACTTATGGCAAGATAAGCAAATATACCAGAATTTTTCTGATCAGTGATCTTCTGACAATGAATCACAGACATGATCCCTATCAACTTCTCCAATTGTTCCATGTCTCTACTGTGTCCATGCAGGTATGCAACAGTCAGATTGCCTTCTCCAATGTGTGTCTCAAAGGGACAGTGACTGCCACTCTCAGTGAATGTATAGAGTGTGTGTATGTGTACATGTAGTACAGTCACAGTGGATCATGTGCAGTATAGTGTGTCTGTATACGACATACTCACAGTGGTTCGCACTGAGAGAATCCAGGAAGAGACAGAGCCAGCGCAGCCAACCACACCACGTCCACACACATCTTGCTCATCTGATCCAGTTTCTGTCCAGGTCTGGGTACTGCACTTTATACTCCCTTATGCCCCTGGGTAACAACCCCAGGATCTGAGGCTGCACTCCAATGTAAACACTTGCTCACTAGCCTTTTTCCATCAGTGGGAATGAGACAGATTGAGAAGGTAAAGGGTGGCTAAGGGAAATTCCAGTCAACAAAAAACAAAAACAGTGGGGATTGTGCAATGTGATAAGAGCTTCCAGAATATGATGTATACAGAACACAGGGTTTTTCCACACTCAGCACACACACACACACACACACACACACACACACACAGTCACTACTCAGCTTTTAAAAATGTTTCACAGCTGGAGGCTGTTATGTATAGCGCTGTTATGTGTTCTTGGTCATTTCAACTAAGCTTTCTATTTGAATGAACACTGAACAGACTTTGCACTGATCTTTAAATAATATCTAGCTCACAATGTGGATCACTGTAAACAGATCATTAAGACTAGGGGTCAATAAATATCACTAACACTTGTAAAAGGGCCAATACAAGAAAGCCCAAAGACCCAGTTGTGAAACTCCTGCTGTAAAAGACTAGATTTTAGTAGTCCCTTCGAATAACAAAAAAAAAATGAATATTCAACATTTCCATCCAGACAGGCGATGGTTAATTTCCCTATTTACCCTTTACCCAATTTTAGTCTGTTGTGAGGAGAAGAATTTTAATTCAAATATTTTAAAATGTTCATCTACCTGTCGATCTGCTTTCCTTACGATGAAATAAGTAAAATTCCAACAACAGCCTGACAGCCTGTTTCCCATGACAACCGGAGATGCAAATAGTCATTTCCGTCACTCAAAATTGGCAGGGGGTTAGAAAGTTTAGCAGGACGTCAAGCTGAATGCCAGCTACTGCGATATCCAAGAGATAACAGAGACAAAAATAGGTAAGTTATGCTCATTTACTGGTTAGTTAGCTACAAACTGATGTTTTAGCATATGAACATAGCTAAGTTTGTTTTTGATCGTGCCGCTCGTTTACTAGTTAGCTACCAAACTAGATGTCTCATAGTTGCAAATTATCCTGCTTGCTAGCTGGCTAGCTATCGTTTGCCTGACGAAAATAGGTTTACGCTACTGCTACATTAACTGCCATAGCCACCCAGATAACTCATAAAAACATTTTTGTACGCCATAACATATAATTAGATATTCGGATAAAATTTTCATGAAATGTTTGCTTGCTAACGAAATAGCTAACTTTAGTTAAGTCCGTCAATGAATACTGAAGCTAACGGTCGCTGCTGCGTGTCGCTTTCCTACCGCGTTTCACGGTTGTTGGCCCACTTAACAAGTTAGCAACTATAATCGTTTTTTTTTCTCTGTAGATAGATACACATGTACGGAACTTCGTACTGAGGTTTAGGGGTACAGGTGATCACAAGCAGAAACAAGTATACGGGAAGCCAGGGAGTGAGGCGAGTACAGCGGAATTGTGAGATATTATTTCAGCGCAAGCTATTTTGCACCAGGACGCTCGCTGAGGTGGAGAGGGAGGGACGTATTTTGCCAATTAACTTTCAGGTTTATTAACTTTGTTGGCCATGTTATTAAATTATCCAATTTATTTTTAAAACGACATTTCAAATAGTAGAGGAAAAAATCCCCCAAAAGGCCTTAGTTTTTGAGATACAATCACCTCAAAATGTAATTTACAAGTACTAGAGACTTATCTTCTCATAAAAGCCTCTCTGGTGTCACTAGCCCTTAATAGACACCCTGTGCCACTAGCACCACACAGTGAAAAATACAATGGGCCCTACTGGTTTAGAGAAGGACACAAAACATGTCTTAATTCAAAAAACTATATACGTTTAATTCAAAGATTTGGTTTTCTTTAAGATACATTGTTGATGTATGTCAATATTGGCAACAGATAGATCTGTTTTGACAGATAGATATTTGCCCAACATTTAGGATGCAACTGCGCTTTCATCCGGAATTATACTGGGGCACTCCAAAGGGTCACATGCACAGAACTCGGCCGGCTGCTATACAAGGACACCCCTTCCTCTGACTACACTGTTTGTCCTTGCAGTACAGGTGAGTCAGGTCTCGTACTTCTTCAGGTGCTGCTGGCTTGCCATACATCACAGGCTCCATCATTCCTTTTGTGAACCTCCAGCCCTTCTCCACAGGACTCCAAAGCACTGACTTTTGGTGATGGTGATGGCTGTGACACCAAATACCAGTTTGGTACATAGCTCTCAGTACGTGCTGCCTAAATGCATCCTCTGTCGGGGTTAGATGAGAGGCAGGCATGTCGGAGGTGGAAGCTAGTACATACCGCAACTCGTCTAGAGTGGTACACTGTTTGCCTTTCTTGTTTTTCTTTTGGCCATACAGAATCAGAATGTACTGTCTGGCCACATGCAATGAATCCTCCAGGTTTCCACTCAAACCAAAGTGACTTAAGCCAGTCAACTCTCCCAAGTGCCTCTCAAGTTTTGTGACAGCAGTTGTTTTTCCTATTCTGAAAAAACTGCTCGTTGTGTCACATCCTGTCAGTGCATGGCATGCTGGAAGGCACTGGCAGAAGGCTTTCCCCAGCTGTTTGTACATTGTACTGATTGGTACAAACTTCTCTTTGCCAGCATGGCCTTTGTGCATGAAGACCAAAGCAGAGTCAAACATGCTACAACTTGCATAATACAAGAGCAACACAAGCGCGTCAGTGTCATCATAACTGATGAATACTCTCGCATGTGTCTTGGCGAGGTGGATGGCGTGTAGCACTACTCTCGTGTCAGCCTCCTTATGATCGCAACTTTGTCTTTTTGAATACTTTTTGTCTCTTCGGCTTTTTCAAAACCTCCTGCCAAGACGATTGTCTGGTCGTCATTGAATCTATGTGGACCTGAGATTGTGATGTAACTGCAAACAAATGCAGAAAGCATAGCTTTGTTACCACTACTTGTCAGAAATCTCCTATAGTTTGGCACTTTTGTATTTCCTGAAATTAGATGTGTTGGTCCATCCCCAACTACTCTACGTCTTTGTCTCTCTTGTTGCTTAATGGAGTTTGGATGGTCGTACTGATCAAAAACCATGGTAACACAATTGACTTTCTCCACACCGGATAGCAAGGAAAGGATTTTTTTCAGAACCCATTCTCCGAGGTCATTGAATGTTTGTAATCCAGATTCATTCAGACTCTGAAGTAGTGCCAAACCATTTATGATGTATGCTGATGGTCCTGTTACATCAGGTAAGGGGTACTCATTTGTCACAACAGACTCCAGTTTCTTGACTAGGTCAACTTTGGAGGTTTTTCTCATCCTTCCATCATATAGAACAATGCAGGTGGCACAGCAGCTAACTCGTGAGACAACACATTCTCCATGGACACATCTCTTTGGCTTCAAACTGCTAAAAGCCTCCTGAAAAGTACCTCTGAGTCCATCTGATGTTGTTGTAACTTGCATTTTGACACTGGTACTTTCATGTCTGCAAAAGTAACTGCACACTTTCTGCTCTCTGGTTCCCAGAAACTCTTAGTTATTGTGTCCTTGCCAAGGCACTGTTCTATGAACAGTTGGTTTTGGTTTTGGGCATCTTCAAGGAAACATGATAAACCTTTAGCCACCTTTTCTGATGCAGCCTGACCAGTGGTAATGTTAATAAGCTCTGCAGGAACATTATCCAGATCAAAGGGGTTTAGGTTACCATTACCATTACCAATTACCATTATCTTTTGTACATTTTCCTCATCTCTTTGTTCTGGAGGCTCCATGCTCTTGGTGGGTTTGTGGGCCTTGGGCACTTCTGAAAGTCCTTTCATTGCAACCACATATTCTGGTGTTACATGCCTGGTCATCAACCATCTTGTGAGAGCCCCTTTCTTTAGCTTGAGACCAACAACTCCGCCTTCACTTTTGCCTTCACGGTTAATTGTTTGCTCCAATGCCTGATCAGTTGCCACACAGTTGAAGTTCCGATCATTAAACCGCCGTGCAACAAATCCACCCTCTTGCAGGAATTTGTATGATTCTGGTTGCTGTTGCTGAAGTGTTTTCATTTCATCAACATAAATTGGCATGTACTTAGAGTAGTTGTTTCTTCCAGCAGCCCTGAACCACAGCAAAACATCCATCATACAGTTAAAATGGAGTAGAAAGTCTGCATCTCTCTCTGCCTGCAGCATTCTTAACAGCAGATCCACTCCTTGCATGAATGTGAGCCAGTAAGCAAAGCTTGCAGACTGCTTACCTCCTGTTGTTGAGAAGTTGTGAAGTGATTTCATAACTTCATCAAGGTGTTGATCTTCAATTTCTTTTATGAGTTGTTTTGTTGAAGCCCTGTCTTTTGCATGGAATGAATGTTGCACATCCTTCATCAGGAAATGATGAACACATGTTTGTTCAAAATGTTTGAATTAAATGTATACAGTTTTTTAGTTAAGATATGTTTTGTGACCTCCTCTTAACACATTTACACCAGTGGGGCCCCATTGTATTTATCACTGTGTACTGTTGGTGGCACGGGGTGTCTATTAGGGGCTAGTGACACCAGAGGGTTAACTGAATAGTCAAACAACTTACTTTTATGAGAAGATAACAGTCTCTAGTACTTGTAAATTACATTTTGTAGTGATTGTTGTCCTTATTTTTATTTTATTTTATTTTATTTTTTTAATTGTTTTTTAATTACAGGCATATACATAGATATCTTTTATATTTTTAATTATCTATTCAATTTCCGCCTATATTCAATGTATGTTTAAGGGTATGTATTTCCAAAATAGTCAGATATATTGGTGACTTTCTTGTTTCACTGTATGCATCAACTGCCTGTGGACATGCAGTCCAAATTTGGTGAGTTTCTGATCATTATTCCCAGAGATACACGTGATAAAGCAGACGCTGTCCCTGTTGTAGAATCCAAAATTTTCACTATTTTCGGTTTTGGGGAGGATCTAAATATCATCCAAATAAACCACTTTTGCAGTAAAATATTTTTATACAACCATCCATTTCATGAAATAGACATAACAAAGATTTGAAAAAGCATGGTTGTGCTTTGTTCTACCTCGGGTTGAGGTATCTCAACTTTTGAAGGCTTTAGTTCCTCTACTAAAATATGAAAAGAGTTTAGAGGACAGAAAATGTCTGATCCAGTTCTAACTCTAAAATATCTTGAGCAAGAGAGGATTGTAAAAGCACATCATTGAAACAGTCACTGTCATATATAATTAGTGAATTCCTCTTTATATTAATAAGAGGAAAAAATATTTAGGAAAATTAGCTCAAACCTTTTGGCTTTGAGCACACTGCAGCCAGCAAATCATGCCATTTCTGCACAAAACTTGTGAAAACATGCAAGCTGACATTCCACTTCTCATCGCTTCAGCAGAGCTGTTAAAAATAATGGACAAAAAAGTCTAGAGGAAGTGAACAGGGTGACCTGGACATCTTTTTCTGTGGTTTTTCAGCATAGACAGACATCATGCAAACAACATTTGTGTCAGACATTGGGAGAACAGAATAATACAATTCTAGTGATGAAATAAAATGGCACCGTATTGACTACATCCATTGTCTCATGCCATACATTTAATTACAACAATAAAAGTAATACATATACAATACAAATGCAATACACATGTAAGGCACATGTATTGCTTTCTTGGTAAAATGTAAAATATTCAAGCATGCTGACACAGGTTTAGATGATACATCCAGAGGTTTGCAGCTCTTCAGCAGCAGAAATGATGTCATTGCAGGTGTTTTTGTATGCAGGTTCCTTGCACTCTGCTTCTGTGGGCCAGTACTCAATCCAGGAGCCTCCACCCAACATGTACATCAGTCTGCAAACATGCATATAAACACCCAACATGTGTATATAGCACATAAATGGTACAATCATACCCTATGCAATACGCACACACATGCACACACCCTTCATACAGTACATTCAGAACATGCATACGTTACATTATCAAAACACACACACGAGTACACATACTTGTGGATAGTGGTGTTCTGTCTATACAACTTGTCAAGCCACTTTATTAGGTACACTTTGTAAGTCGCTCTGCATAAGAGGATCTGCTAAATGACAATAGTGTACTTGTAATGTACATACACACATATGCACCCATAAGCACAACACATGCAATACACAAACATGCATATGGTAGCATGCATATAAAAACACAGGTACCATGTGCTATGTGCATTTGTATAACACACAAACATACACAACATACGCATACAATATGCTTACACAAATACAGAAACTACATGTGTGTACTCCAAACCAATTGCCTTAATGCTTTCTTGGAAACTCAAGGAGCACAGCACAGCAGCAAGAATTAGAGTGTGTCTACCCCAGCCTCTCCTGAGTGACAGCAGCAATGTAAATCAGCAACAGCCTTGGGCTCACCTGTCCTTTCCTTCGACGAGGTCCTCAGATTTGCCCATGATCAGGTAGGTACTTCCTTCTCTCAGATCTATTGCCTCTCTGCAATAGGGATGGGCCATAAATATGCGCTCTTTCCCACCCACACCAGTGTCAGTGCCTGCAGGGAGACAGACATTTTACCAGGAGGAAGGAACAGTCAAGAGACAACTCCACCACCAAAAAAACATACTGCAGTATTAAAAGGACCATGTTTTATGAATCTTCCATTGGCTCTCTGCCTCTCTGCCACAGCCAATGGAAATAACTCATGCTGACCACACTGATCAGATTTCATCAAATGGGAGAGAGATCAGAAGTTTGTCAAACAGGAGCACTGAGGGCAGTAAGACTTACCTTCTTTGATGACGTCATCTACCAGAATAGTGAAGCGGTCTAAAGCAGGAGTCAGATCAGCATGGAGCACTTTGGCTTTGTAAACTGCAGAACATGGACACAGTCAGTAAGCACACACTTTAGACCTGTTTTCTTTAGAACAAGAAAGAACCACCCTTTGTCAGCTATATAGCAGTCAGATAAAATATGAGTAGCTTTACAGTTTTATGTGCAGTTTTCCTGCCAACGACAATACCGTAATCCATTCCGATCCCACAGGCTGAATTGACACGGTCTAAATCTTTGGATCTCTGTTTCTTCTGGTAACTGCAGTTCTCTTTGAATGGAAAAGAAATGCAAGTGAGGACATGGCAGGCAGGCTTTCTTTGCGACATCACTTCCTGCTAGTACATGCATGTGCCATACCTTCCGCACACCGGCACACCTCCTCATGGCAGATCCTGTTCAGGGCTCCATCTTTCTTCTGCGGGTGGTAAAACTTCATGCAGCGGTTTTCTGCAAGAACAGTGATTTTATTTCCTCAAGCTCTTTGCATATGACATGGCCAGAGCCATGTGTGGGTGCTGTGTTTGTCTTTACTGTTTTAAGGCCTCTGAAACAGTGGGGAAGAAGAGCTCACCCATAGCATAGTACTCGTACAGGGTGACAGCAGCTGGTTGAAGCAGACCCACTCTGGTCATCTGGTGTATCCTGAAGACAACTCTGTCAGACAGCTTGTGAGAGACCTGAGAAGACAGAGGGAAACAAAGGAAAGAAAGAAGACGGATGTATGGAGAGAGAAAGTGTCCTACACCGTTGTGCCTCAGTACTAAGATGAATGTACAGTAACAAGCAGACCAACAGCAAGCAATGTCAGCATTGCCAAAGGAACACAGGTCCACACCTTATTCAGGTAGAAAAGGAGGGAGCCCTTTTCCGAAAGTTTCTTGTCCGTCTCAATCTGCTTGACGTACTGGTCTCTTCCAGAGGTTAACTGATGGAGTGAACATGAGAAAAGGCCATGACATGAGAGAGGAGACGTTACATCAGTTGGTGTGCCAGAAGACCACAAAGGATGATTTAATGACTCTAATCTGTTACTCCTGGTCAAAGACAAGTAAGGAAAAAAAGTAAAAAATAAACTTTAAATCTTTTGATAAGGACTGAGAATAACTCAGGTGACAAGAGATTGTAGGTGGCATTTTATCTCAGTGTACCAAGAATGAGTGAGGTGAAGAGAAATTGTAGAGGGCTTTTTATCTCAACAGTTGAAGAGTGTGTGAGGTCACAGTCCACAATGATGGCCCCAGTTTTGTTTCTCACAAGAGGCATGGCCATAGCTCGCAAGAGGAGACATTTGGTTTGTCAGTGTAACAAAAGACCACCAAGGATGATTTAATGACTCTATACTGTTACTCCAGGCCAAAGTTGAGTTAAAGAAAATAAAAATAAACTTTAAATATTTTGATTTGGATTGAGAATAACTCGGGTGACAAGAGATCTTAGGTGGCATTTTATCTCAATGGTGGAAGAGTGTGTCATGTCACAGTTCATAGTGATGGCTTTTGTTTTTTACCCTTGCAAGATCTTTCTTGTCTGCAACGAATCCTGTGAGCATGGTAATATCCAGGACAGACATGGTGGCATCTCTGTCTGGGGACAGGTACCTGGGGAATGCATAACAAAGTCAGAGTGCAGAAGTAAGCTTTGCATTGACAACTAAAAAGATAGGTAAATATTATCCATTTATTCCACAGGATACTTAACAATGTGTCTGAGGTACCTTACTCACTGTGTGAAGTGCTTAGAGTCAAAAATACAGTTCTTACAGTACCAGCTCTGTCCCCACGGCACCACATCATCCTTGGGTTTCAACACAGATGATTTACACATGTTGAGGTTTGGAGGGGTCAGTGTGTACAACTTGTTCTAGTAATAAAACTGTTGTGAAGGATGAAGATTTCTTCATTCTATACTTTTGGAAAATCGACAATATCTGTTGTAAATTCAGTCAAACTGTTGTCGTTTCCACCCTTGCAGACTGTTTCAGACACTGAATGTCTTTGTACACAAGGGAGAATTTCACTCAAAGGTAGTCTAATGTTCAAAGCATTACTATCCGTTAAGATAATTTTGTGTATTTCACACATGCAGATAAAATGCCATGTTCATCACAGTGACTGTACTGTATGTTCTGAAAAGGTTGACACCACTTATAGCAGATTTGAGAATCAGATGCACAGTAAATGCTTCTACAGCACTAAAATGTTTAAGAATTTTTTAAAAAAGATGAAGAATTTGCCTTCTATCTCACTTGCCTCATCTCTATTGTGAGCTTGTACGTTTCCACTGCGTTCTCATCACTAACTGAAAAATCAAAGAAACATGAAAAATAATCAATACACCAGTGAATAAGGTCAGGGAAATGTTCACAAAGATATTGTCCAGAATTATTTCCCTGTGGAGTAGGATTTACATTTATTTAGTCAGAATGCAAAGCAGTTCTGCTTCATCACGCAATAAATTGTACCTTCTGGCTCCTTCTCAATCTTCACCTGCAGGTCAAAGTTCTTGCAGTCTGTTTCCTTTTCCTCAGGCAAAGCATGATATAAGGTCACCACCTGTAGTGTAACCAGCAGGCTGGTCAGTGCACATGTGATGCCACTCAGTTTACCAGGCTGCACACAGTTGATTTTACCTTTTTCTAAATTCATCTAATATTTTTCAATGAAAATCTAAAACACCCTATTTTGTTAACACTATAACTGTAAAGTCACATGTACCGTTATGATTCTATATGTTGCTTTTACACATCAAAACAGATGATGGTTGAGCATGAATTTAAAAGGGAAATATCATTTAATGCAAGCTTTAATTATATGAAATTCTAATCAAACAAATATTTTACAAATATACACTTGCATTAAATACAGTTTGAATCAGCTGTCAATGCTAAATTGTACATGTTGGCTATGTGAAGCCCCTTCTGCTTTTATGTTACACATTCAGGTGAAGTATCTTCTCTAGTGCTATAATAGCAGTGTCCTCCATATTGTTTGGCTTGTATTGTAATGACATAATAGCAGCTGTGCAAAGCAACAGGTATATGAGAAAGTACTTTTCTCAGCAACATTGCAATAAATAAAAGCAAAACTTCTGTAGGAATATTTCAGAACTCAGCACCTGTGAGTTTCTTATGGAAATTTGCCATGCGTCTTTAATTTTTTTCCCTTGTAAAAAATCATATGCATCTTAAAATTCAGCAATTTGCACATTACTAGGGAAAATCAACAGACCCCATGCTTAATCCCTGAAGAAGATGAATACTCACTAACATGCTCCCCTGGCCTGTTCCTTTGGCAGTGACAGTCAGGTCTTGGTCAGTCCGAATCTATAAACACAGATACAGCTTTCTCTTACTGGCCCAAGTCTGTGTATTCATTTCACAAGATTACTGAATGTTTGATTCTTTTACTAACATTTCCTTCTCTCTCAAGTTTCCATTCTTATTTTCCTTTCTCTCCCTCACTAATTCTCTTTTCATGCTCTTGTTTTCTTGTGCATATACCTTCCTTCTATGTCAGTTTATTTCTTTCATCCACTTTCATTCTTTCTTTCCTTTTTCATCCCTTGGTTCTGTACCTCTTCCTCCCTCCCCATTCTGTCTCTGTTTGGCTCACCTTGTCTGAGCGAGTGACGTAAGCATTGTCATTGTTGAAACTCCACTTGATGGGTCTGGAACGGCCGCTGACGTCAATGTTGACTTGCAGGTCAACATCCTTATGGTCAGGCACCTCCATCATGTACAGAGCCACAGCCTGGAACACTATTATGGTGGACTGAGGGGGAACAACGGGACAGTATTAAGACTCGCCCCCAACTTCCAAATTGGCTGTGGGGCTTCAGTGTTGCCATAGTTTTCAGAATTCTTCTTCACACCATCAAATCGGTAGTGTAGATTTTGAGTTGAGGACTGATACTGGACAGAATAGTGTTTAGATTTACTGATCCTCATGGAGTGTGGATCAGATAAAGTGAATGGGATTAGCTAATCAGATGATTTTGAGATCTTTCAGAGAATCTTCACAACAATGTGTAAAGTGATGCCCTAAAACAACAATTTTATTTCACAAGGTTATGTACACATATAACGTGAAAAATGAAGGATCTGTAGAACTGAGCTTTGAGCCATCAGGGATAGGGATGAGAGAAGAACATGACCTTTGTTGGAGTTTGTTGATCTGTCTGAGAAGCAAAATTTCTACCTCCTCCTGCCCACAACCCATGTGTACCTGGGTGGACCAGTATTGCATGCTGTGGAACCTCTGCTCAGTCAACCATTTCACCACAGGACCAGCCTGGTCAAACTCCTTGGCCTTCATCAGAGCCATCAGTGCATAACCTGTGGCCTCCAGGGTGAAACGGTGACCTCCAGGGACTGGCCAATGCGTTCTGTCTGTAATGGCAGATTTGGACATGGGGGGGTATTGAAAAAAAATGAAAACAGAAAATGTAAAAGGACTCATTCTGAGGTAAATAAATCACAGAAAAAGTCTACATGTGTTGCATGCTAATGTCAATGCTAAATACCAACAAGTTTCTGTTGTACAAGTCGTTTTCAAGTCAACACTTTAAAATATGAGTTTTTAAAGTAACAGGAGAGATCTAACAGATTTTCAAAGAGGTCAAATAGACAATGCCCCAAATGTAGGTGCATAACACAGAAACTGCAAAATGATTTAATGTGTCAAGGGGAACTGTGTTGAAAATCATGACGGCATACACTGAACAAGTAGAAACAGAAATAGTGGTCTGAGCTCACCAACAGGAATACATGGATGCTTAACAGGACAGTTGCAAAAGCCCATGAAACAACAGCCCCAAAAAGCTCCACAGAACTGAATCTAAACCTCCATGTCCCAGTCTCAACAAAAACTGTACATGAGCTTCACGAAACCGACATTTATCATAGGGCTGCCATTCAGGAACCTTTTGTAACCAAAGCAATGTGCAACAACAAATAACCTGGTGTAATCAGCATAAAACCTGAATTTCTAAGCAGTGGAAGAAGGTAATTTGGACTGATGAGTTGTAATTTACTCTTTTTCCTACATCTGGACAGGTTTATGTTTGGAAAAAGCCAAAAGAGGCCTTGAGATTGTTATAGTTTTGATACTGGTCCTGTGAGCAATCCTAACAAGAGTAACACTGACAGATTTGTAAAGCTTTGCAGTAACTCTGAGAAATATCCCTATCAGCAATTGGATTGGATTATGTTCTTTCTTTCTCATTTCTTTCTTTCTTTCCCTACCACACAGAAAGAGGAGGACAGGGTGTATCAGCTGTGTAGCACTGTGTGTTTCATGTCAAATGTGTGGGACATGGGCACTGTGGGAAATGTGTTTTTCATGAGTGATGTGTGCACCAGCTCACCATTGGATGAAAAGCGGAGCAGGATGGGCAGCTGGTGCTTTCCCCCGAGGGCCAGGGCGTAGGAGCTTATTGCCACAGCGTAGGGGTTGGTCAGGGTGTGGATTCTGCGAGACAGGAACTCACTGGCTTTCTTCATGCTGTCAGGCAGGCTCTGGAGTCGTAGCACAGAAATTATTATGATAACATGCAAAACTTGGCTGCCTAGTTGCTCAACGGTAAACACGTTGAGCACTACAGCCCAGGTTCGATCTTAGCTGTGTCAGTCACTGAAAATAACCAGGATCCCCTAGTGGCGGAACAAATTGACCAGGGTTTCTTCTTCTTGCATCTCTGATGTCAGTTGATGTACCACAATTTCCTGTGTCATGTTAGATGTGTTGTATTTGGTGTTGTGTCTTCAGATGTGATGTGACCTGTGGGATTTTTACATGCAGAGGGTTCATTCACTCACATTTACTCTGTCCACACAGATGGCGCGTGACTCCTGCATTGCAATCAGGACGAACGCAGTCAGTGACGCGTCAGCGTTTTTCCCTTGCACACCACCCTGTAGGCAAAAACACACACTGCATGCAAGTCTGTGCTCTCCAAACACATTTACATGAGTGATACTGCACTGTTAGTGTCCATGGCTGTGACTTTACTCAGGGATTTCTACATTTACTTGTGTAAATAACCAACTGACATATCAAAAATGTGTAACCTGTTGTTTTCACTTTCTTGATACTACCTGGATGCACAAACAAAAGGAAAGTTTTAGTGAATGATTCAATTGCTTTATAGTTTTTGTGTTTCTGAACTATATATATAGTTTGTGTTGTCCTTTCACAAAAGAATTTGAATTGTGCTATTTTAATTGTGTACTAACACAAGTTGAACAGGTGTTGATAAGAGAGTAACAGCCCAGCTGAAGGGCACCTGCAATGACATACCACCATTTCTCCATGGATAACTGGGGCATCCTCTTTGAAAACACCATCTGACTTCTGTGCATTCAGGATTAGCCACTTGAGGGCGCTACAGATCACATCCTCCTGGATGCTGATGAGACTGTATGCCATGCTGAACACTTTCGCCACGTATGCCGTCAGCCTGGCGTAAGGGGAAGAAGAGTCTTTATTATTTAAAAGTTCTGCATCTCCCCAATACGTCACACCTTTGAATCAAACTGAATCATGCAAATGAGTCACAAATGAACTTCAAAGATTCCGGTAGTCAAATTTTCTGTCTGGTAATCAAATGTCTGTCACTGGATTTTGAAAGCCCTGCTGCTACAATGGTGCTATGGTTCCTGTTTGATAGGGAAGTAGTGGTGGTTAAACTGGATAAGAATGATGGGAAGGGGCTCACCAGGTGCTGGGTTTTGTGTGAGTCCAAATGCTGTAAGAACCATCGTTTTTGCGATATGCCAGCTGTTGTGTGTATCCTGAATATAAGAAAGGAAAGGGACAATAAAACACTTCTTTGTTTGTGTGGGAGTCAACAAAATATGTAAAAGCAAATGCAGTGCTTGTCCTGCCCTAATAATATTGTCCTTTATAAAAAAAAACCCTCTATTTTGTATTGAAGCAATACCATTGTAATTTTCAAATAATTTAATGTACTGAAAAACAATTAAAAACAATTACATGAGTAATTTTATTTGTCAATCTTCTCTTAATGTACATGTTGTATTTGATATGCTGTATGTGATGAATCTGCAGCCTCTTACCCATTTTGATGAATTTGATGGCTTCTTCACGGCGGTCTACCCCCACTTTGTCCCACTGGCTGGTTCTGTCCAGGTAGTGTGTGGCGATGACAGGTTTGGCCATGGTGATCATGTTTGTCTCACCATATCCATAGGGCTGGGTTATGAGGCTGCCTATGATGGTGCCACTGATGGCGGCTTGAATGTTCTGACTCAGAACCTCAGCTGTGTAGTGGACAGACATATCCAGTAGAATATACTAGATAGAAATAAGTAAAGGAATGTCTGCAAAGAGTAAGCGAGGATGTCCCCTTACCTGTCACGCTGATGTAAGTCTGTGAAGGTGAGCCCGGCACCTGAGAGGACAGCTTCATGCGGTTCATCTTCCGTGCTTGGATGCCACCTGACAGGAGGGTGGGAAAGTGTCACACACACGTCACGTCTCGAACAGAGTAAAATACCAGGATGCAGCAGCTTCAGATTAATTCTGACAGATGGTACTGATCTCGGATCAGTATCAAGCTCTTTGGGGATGGGATTAGGGATGAGTAAACTGAGCCTGGATCTGTTTTTGAGGGTAAGAAATTATAGAGTGGAGGAAGCAATGGCATACGTTGCAACCCTTACACAGGCTTTCCTGTGAGAATGTAAATGAATCACATTTTAAGACCAGGGCAATCTTGAGAAGGCTGGTTTTATGTGGTCAGAGCACAGTCAGAAACTCACCATGGTCAGACGGTTTCAGAACCAGCGTTACGCCATCCTTTATGGTTTTCAATCCTTCAGCCTGGGAGAGACACAGTGAAAACACATGGATGCAAGCAGCAACTTTAGCTTACTTTGGTCTAAGCCACTTGCACACCTTTTGTGAGAAGTGGCATCATCTGTGATTTTTCTTCTGGGAGCATGGAAAACATGATTTCTCAGTAAACCAACTGAAAATAACATTAAAATATTGGATTACAATGCACAAGAAATAAATATTTAATATCTGTCTAAATCTGTGTACAAAGTAAAAACATGAACAGCAGTTTTTATATGCATATTTTATAATACATTCCTTCAGATACAAACATGAAAAAGACAAAAATTTGTTAGGTTTGCAACATTGACAAGTAAATATTCTTTTTGGGAAGAAGTTCATTTACACTCAATAAACCCCCTTCAAAGCAAGGTCAAGACTTCAATTATAAACATACTGAATGCTGACCAGAGCTCTGACTAAATGTCTCACATTGGTGGTAGAGTGATGGGTGGAAGATATGCTTACCACCACTTGAAGGTCCTTCTTGACACCATCGGTGAGACTGGAGTCATAGACGGAAGCTTTGACCTCAATGGAGTGCTGTCCCAGGGTCATAGGGATGATGACAAATGGGATCACTTGCGAAGACATGGGATCAATAAACACGTCATCCATGCGATATTTCCCTCTCTTGCTGGCTGCGCTGCACACCTCCTCTGTCTCCATCAGCTCCACCCGAACCTGTGGGAGGGAGGGTCACGCATGTGATGTATGCTAAAAACATGATCATGCACCCTTCTCCAGACTGTATCACAGGAATGAAGCAGAGTTATATGGACATCTCACCTTTATTTCCTCCTCAAGGTAATTGTAAAGCACAGCTTTGACTTCCAACTGCTCATTCCGTACTGCAGCGTAAGGCACCTTCAGGTCAATGAAGAAGTCTTTCATCACCTGTATCTGAAGGGGATCTGCCACGCAGATTCCTGTAGAGAGAGTCAAACTGAGGAAAGACAACTGCAGCATCTTGTCCTGTTCAGTGTTCTCATCTGTAGTGTTTTCTCCTTTTCTGCTCTGTTTTCACAGCCTGTTCACAAGGGATATTTGACTTTGGATGCTAGAGGACTTAAAGGCTTTTAGCACATTAGTATACGAATCACATCAGACAGTATAAAACTGGAGAAGACAGGTCTCAATTTAGTTGTCACCAAAACATAAAATACAAAACTGACTACCATGCATTCTGAGGTGTATCCAAAATGATGACCTGATATTTATCAGTAAAGACTGTCAGGAATACAGCTGCTGTTTCCTGGGTTGGCCACCAGATGGCCACATATCCTTGTGTGTGCTATGTTTCATTTAGTTCATGTGTTTCACCTGTGTTGATTATTGGTTGCTCCTTTGTTCGCTGTTAAGTTATGCCCTTTGTTCTTGTCCTTGCTCAGTTTTGAGCTGCTATACCATTTGTGTATGTTCTTGCCCTAGCCTGTTTGTTTTCTGTAGCCTGTGTGTCTCCAGTAAAGAGAATCCTATTTTTGGAAAAAAAAATCCTGTCTTGAGTCCTCTCTGTGTTTGAGTTCACCCTGCTCCCTGTAACACTAATGTTACAGGACTGAAGGAATTAAATCTATCTACATCACTCTCATGTATTTAATTCAAAATGAATCATAATTAAACTCACACACCAAAGGAGGACTAAAGCCTCAGGGCAGATATACAGAGAAATAGACACACAGAGACATGTTTAGTACCATGAGTTTTGGACAGGCTGATAGCAGTGATTTCCCAGGTGGTCAAGGAGTCCTTCAGGAAACTGTCTTTAGTTATTGATGTGGAAACACTGGAGTATGATGGAAGACAGACAGATCAGATTATTACACTGCATGGACAAAATTAATCAGCTGCAAAGACTCAGAAGCACTGCTCAGCCATAAGGCAAGACAGGTACTGTTCTAAAGTGATATACTCTTACTGCAAGTGGCACTGCTCAGTCACAGTCACCGCTCAACAGCACAGAAGGTGCAGGGAAAGGGCAGGTTTTTGGGCCCAATGCTATGCGAATTCTACAGACCTTTGCAGTGTGCGGATCATCTGAAATATACTAGGGACATCATTTCAGGTGCAAACAAATGCTCTTCTGGAGAACGGTGTGGTCTTGACAAATTTCATTCAGAGAATACCATTCAGCAATAGTCTTTTCCTGCCTGGAAAGACGGAGCTTCAACTGGTGAAATAAAAAGTGTAGATGAAAGCATAAAGTTGAGGGAAAAGCCTCAAGAATTGGAAATTAACAGGGTATAAATGAAATGAGGCAAAATCACATTAAAGACAGTCTCAGAGTCCAGGGGGTTTCTGTTCAGAGTGCAATGGCAAAAAAGCAAAGGGTGTCCAGAGGAAAACAAAAAACACCAAAATAACAGATTAAACATCAGGAGTTATAGTCTTTCAAGGCTCAGATGCCCTTCCAGTCAACCTGTACGATTACTTTTGGCATTTTAAACCTTGAGGTGGGCCTTCAGAACCTAAAACAAAACACTGTATTGTCTTGGCATTCCTCGTTGAGGTCAGATAACATGCTGGACTGTCTGACCTAAAGGAGACAGACAGCCAATGAGACTATTTATAAAACCAGGGAACATGCAGCTGGTTATGTCACCTTTCAAGTCGTCACAATCCCAACTCCAACACCTAATTCTATTGGTATTCTGGGAAACCTCATCACCCAACTTGAGCACTACCTACATACTGCCCCCTCCAGTCCTTTGACCATTGGTAGTCACTTTCCACACACAAAGGGGCCAGATCACTCTGTTCAGCAACTTCAGGACATTTGGCTGCTCTACCCCACCCCCTCTTTATAGCCTGACATTCCTGTCACTTCTGTTGTGTGCTCTAGTCCCAATGTTGTGGAATGAGCCTCCAGCAGAGGTCAAGACTGTGGCTCCCCTACCCAAGTATGAACTCTTCACCTTTTGTGATATTCTACTAGAATATGTTTGTTTTACTGTGGGGTGTTTTGTAGCTTTCTTGTTAGAAATATTGTAGTCTTTCTATAAGATATGATGCAATTAACCCCGTTCCTCAGATGGCTCCACTCCTTTAATGTCTGAAGGAATATCATGCGCACTTTTTATCAGACTGTGATGGCCAGTACCATCTTCTATGCTGTGGTGTGCTGGGGCAGCAGCATGAAAACAGCTGATGTCAATAGGAACAAAAAGCTCCCAAGGAGAGCTGACGCCATCCTGGGAGCATCCGGAGAGAAGGATGCTCCACAAGCTGCTGAGTATCATGGACAATCCTGATCAACCCCTCCATGGCATGCCGTCTCTCCAAAGGAGCACCTCCAGCTACAGACTTATCCCTCCAAAGTGCTACACAGAGCATCACAGGTGATCGTTTCTACCAGTGGTGATAAAAGTCCTCCCCCTTCTGCTGTGGAGAGATCACCATTTGATCCCCCAGTGCAACACTCATGTACAAAACATTAAGTGCAATATGTGCAAGAAGCACACTATGGACATCACCAGAATTCTGCAACTGTCACTTTAATGGTGCAGTTTGCAATTGCAGAATTTATTGTTCTATTGTTCTGTTTATTGTCTTTATTGTCCTATGTTTTTCTGTTTATTTTATGTTGTGTACCACTGTTCCCGACATACTTGACTGTTGGCAAGGCAATTTCCTTTTTGGATGCATAATGTATTATCTATCTATCTATCTATCTATCTGTCTGTCTGTCTGTCTGTCTGTCTGTCTGTCTGTCTGTCTAACAATGTACACACTAGTTATTTCAGCACTGTGTTAGCTTTGTACCAACCCTCATGTCTCTTCATTGATTGCACTTTGTACTTTATACTTTAGACAAGAGTTTCTGCTAAATTACAAAAATGTAAACAAATGAACCATCCAGATGGTATAAAGGTCAGGTTTCTGCAAAATCTGTCAGGCATTCTGAATGGAGTCACAGGTCACCAAACCAACCAGACAGCTCGTCTATGTCCACTATATGCTAAGGTACATATGGTGTAGATAAGTGACTACGTAACTTTGTGCAGCACTGCACACTAAAACACCATTCATGACCTTCTGTATGATGCAGACGCAGACAGAGTGAAACATTGTGCATCAGTATATGGATAAGACCTGCAAAGCCTCAACGAGAGAGAGAAGAGCTACAAGTCCACAGAAACAAAGAGAGGCAGTGGAGAAAGACTGAAGCACTGTGCAGCTGCAGTCAGAGAGTGGTGCTGTGTTCCTGCAGTCTGAGAGAAGCTCTGTGGATCCAGATGCTGGAGTCATGTGTAACAGTGTGCATCAGGCAGCTCTTACCATCCTCTCCTGTCTGGGGGGCACTGTGGCAGTGTCTCCTCCTCCCATAGCCAGCTCTCAGGGAACTGCGTGCGGGACATAATGTCTTCACTGCTGATATAGTAATCGTCGTCATCACCTATGTGTGGGCAGACAGAGAGACAAGCCAGTGAACTCTAGGAACCTCTGACTGATACCTTTTAATCCCTTTCAAGTTCCCCTCATGATGCTTTACTCACCATTAGCCAAATGTTTTAGGAACAGAACTACTAGACCAGGAACTGAAGGATAAGCAAAGCCAGAGTATATTCCAGCCGGGAAAGGAGTGGCTATATTAGAATGCAGTGGTCTTCTAATTCAATGTCCTCTATTTTACTTAAACAAAGGGTGCCAGAACATTCAGGCCCCAGTGTTTGTGTTTCTTCATTCAGAATGCTGTATCAACAGTATCTTTAAATGCATGTCACATCAAGTGTTGTGTCCAGTTTAATCTTCTATATCTGTTGAATGTGGACTCGTTCATTAAGACCAGAAGCATACTGTTCCTTGCATTGCTTCAGAACTGCTGTGACCCTGCCACCTCCCCAGTTTCCAGAAGAAAATGCGAGCGGGCCTTACTGCGTGCCAGGAGCATCTGCCGTGTTCTCGGCATCACATGCGTCTTGTCCACCTCTGAACAGCAGTGCAGGAAGGCTTTCACGCACTCTTCTCCATCGGTGATGAACTGGGAGCGCCGCTCACATGTGTAGTCCATCAGACTCTCCACCATTCCATCGTGACAGCACTGCTTCGCCAGCCCAGAGTAATTACTTTCTGTGGCACAAGGGAAGAGACTCAGCACAGGGCGAGGGACTCAGCACAGAGTGAGAGACTTAGTACCAACCAAACTGTTCCCCCGACTCAGCCCCACACAACACCCTGGTACCAGACCAAACTCCCAGCCAGGCATTGAAAAACAAAACAAGACATATTGCTATTCAGCAAATAATCATTCCAAAATTATCCAATTACAAATAATAATTCCTATTCAAATATCATGACATGTAAATTCAACAAAAATAAAATATGTAATATATAATTATTTATCATCTCATATTTGAGCATATATTGAAATGAATATTGAGAGTCTTTTGTAGTAAACTGACATCAACAACAACAACAACACCTCAGAGACTCAGAGAGGCAGAGATTTCCCCAGGTGCATTGTAAGGGTTCTCTTACCTAGTGACATTTTCAGGTTGATCAGCGAGAGAGAGCGCCGTCTGCGAGCCTTAGGGTGAGCAGGGCATTGAGGGTCTAGAGTCACAGACATTACAGAGGGAGAGAGAGTCACAACCCAAAGCAATGACTCTGCAGCCTTTTTCTTGGTGAGTGAAAAACATCAGCACCCATATTCACACAGACATTGACACATACAGATGGACCACACATGTATTCTCACACGTGCATTATCTATCATACATGCATGGAAACATTCGACACACAATAAAACATGGCACATCATATTCATCATCCACTAAAACCTTGCCACGTCGAAAACACAGTCCTCATACCTGTTCTGGATTCGGTTGTACCAAGACTGGATGCAAACACCAGTCCAGCGTCATAGAAAACTGCCATGCTGTCTGCGCCACTTCCAGCTGTACAGCCGATGTCGTTCTTTTCAATGATGTCCCAGATCTACATGTGGAGACATGCCACTGCTGTAGAGAGCTCATCCCTCTGTTACTGTTGCAACAATAGGAAGCCATTATTTATTAACCATTATATATTATTTTATTTCTTCCCTTACCTTTGTTTGTGTCAATCTGTACTGATTGTTGAGGATGTAAACTCCTTTGTCCACAGCCACAAGTCCCACTTTTGCACCTGGGTCACCAGTGATGGTCAAACCGAAGGGCTTGCGAGGCTCATAAACATCCTTTGGTCTAGTGGGGGAAACACTGAGCTGCAGGCAGAGAAGGAATACACTGATTCAGCATGACTTTGTCACTGAACAGGTTGAATCTCTGACTATGCACGGTCATAAACACTCAACTGGAAATGCACAGGACATTTATAATTCACCAAGTGTCTAACAAACACTCACTTTTACAGGTACAATCGCAGTCATGAAAGATTTTGCTTAAAAGTTATGATTCATTTTTGTCTTACTGTTCCCAAGCAGTTGTCCTTCACATCCACCCAGACAGAGTCTGACACCACCTCTGTTCCCACATGGTAATACGCCACAAAGCGGAAGGAGGGGATCATGCCCTTGGTTACTGGAAGTGAAATCGTCACCAGTGACTGTCCTCTCAGCATTTCATACCTTGCTACATGGACAAGTTTCCCTTTGTTCATTATCTGTTTGGGCACACACATAAGTACACATCAGGATCTTCTCAGGTATAAACACATGCAGGTATACACCAGTACCTGTTCAGGCACACACTTAGAACAGGCACAAATACTGGTGCAGTCCATAGTAGACACATGAATTTTAATTGCACACATTCAAGGACAGATACATACCAAATATGTGACACATGTAAAAGGCATAGACAGGGATAGATACAGATACACACCAGGTATGTGAGGTGCTGGATCTTATCCTGATCACCAGGGCTGTTCCTTAGGTTGAAGCTGATGCGCAGGTTGTCTCCGGTCTCCAGCTGAGCTGCAGGGATGCTGATGTACAGGTAGTTCTTGGAGCCACCCTTTGTCTTGTATGGTAGGGCTGTCATGTTCTTTTCAGCCTGCCGCTCCTGAGGTAACCCAGAGACCTTCGTCCTCACCTGGAGATGAAAAGACAAACTTGGACCCTTATCCAAAAAACATCAGAGCAACACCAGTCCATGATTTGGGACCATGCTGTAACGTGTACTGATTTAAGTATGGCAACAGTAGTGTCGCTGCTCCGTCTTTGTGGTAGTAGGGGGTTGAGCAAGTGAGAGTACTGCACACCAAACAGTGATTTCCAGACAGGTGGTTTCCAAACAGATATAACACCATACATGCAACTGAATGAGTTTCTTAACTTCTCGGGTCTACAGATGCATTTTCAGTATCAAAGGTTTCCACACTCCCCTGCTATCAGTTTCCTGCTTTTCAGTAGAGAACCGAAGAATGGGGGTTATGTGCTCTAACTCGCTTTCTCCTGCACCTTTCAGAGACCAGCAAATCAGGGTGTAAAAAATCTGAGGAATAAAGTATTTGAATTCTATCAAGTCAAGCAAAGGTGACATGAAGTCATGGTGTCATCTTGCACTTTGTTATCTCACAGACCACTTTTGAGACCTAACCTGCCTTTGAAGATCTGGTCCTACAGATTACAGATGTGAATCTTATTTTCCATTGTGCCAGAAGTCACGCTGGATGACAGCATGATGAGTGTGTGCTAAATAAATGTAATGTAATGTCATGACTAGGGGTAACCCCGAACAGTCGACTATTCGACGATTCGATCTAAGGAGCCTGATTCGACTGCCAATCTCACAGTCGAATCGTCGCAAAATGTGGTTATGAAACAAGGATCATTCCATTCCGGCTATATGGGGGTGCTGAAGATCTGATTTTACATAATTTTACATAATTTTACAGAATTGCTTGGTTTCTCCCAATAAATCATGATATATAGCCTATTTTGGTATAAATATCAATCTATTAATAATACTGTTTAAAAAACTGGAAAATAACTCATGTGCTTTTAATCAATCTCCTTAGTGTGCATGAATAAATAACCATGGTAGACTAAGTTGCACTATCCAATTTTGCAGGACCATTGGAGCAGCATCTTGGCTGGGCTTTAAATCTTTTTAGCTACCTAATAGCTACCTAATAGCTCACAATGGAAAAAAGGCTTCAAAAGTGTGGGAGCATTTTGAACAAGTCAAAGATGATCCAAAAAAGTCAAATGCAAGTTGTGTCAACCAGTGGCGGCTTGTGAGCTGGAAACAGGGGAAGCCCAAACACCACCTTTAAATCTATCATTACTTTCAACCTGTTCCCCTTTATCCTCTTTGATTAACGATAAAACAAATAATTCACAGAATAATCAATACCAATCGCATAAATAGAGTAAATTATTATGCTCACGAAACAGCACAGATTGTCTGTAGTTTGTGTGCTTGCGAAAGGTACAGCGTGAGATTGTTTAATTAACAAGGATGGCATTTATCGATTTAAATTAAGTTAAATGCTCATGACACATCACAGCTTTTGTGAGGTCTGTGTTCTAAATGTTATCATTCATTGCACTCAACCTAACCTAAAAGTTTATTCTCAGTAATTTAAATCGATTTAACTAAAATTAGCTCCGTTTTGTAATTTGAATTTTGTAACACAAGAAAGCTATAATGTGAAACATTTAAGAGAAAACTTTGGGATTACTTACCACTTAATTATTAAAATTGCCATCCTTGTTAATTAAACAATCTCATGCTGTAGCTTTTGCACGCACACAAACATTAACGTTGATGTTGTTCTGCACTTCATGGCATTAAAATGTTCATTTTATGTTAATGTTAAGGAATCAGGTAACGAATAATGTTTATTCCATACTGCCTTTAATTTATAGCTTGTAGGGATTCACCTTAACTTAAAAATTTAAAAATCCAAGGCAAGCCCCTATGTTATTTAAACCTATATTTTGTTATGGTCATTTTTTATATGCCACTTTGTTTGGTGTTTGATATGCCGACACTTGACAATGGCCTCGTTTCAGCTTTGGTCGTTTCATTATCAAGTTGTTTCTGTGTGCGACACATTGTTTAATTGGGTATTTTAGCTCTTTTGTCTGGTGTGGAAAAAATGGAAGCCAATGTCGCAAATGAGAATATGGATCAAAAAAAAAAAAAAACCATGATTCAAGGATCAGTCGACGATAGGCAAGACTTGACGAATCAGATTTGACTATGTAAATTCTTAATCGGGGACACCCCTAGTCGTGACTTGCCATAGTGTTACCATCATTAAATTATGTAAATAATATTGAATGCATTTGGAAGCATGACCACATTTATTTTTAATATGTGCAGCTGAGATTGAATCAAAGTGGTAGGATCAAAGGTTTGATTCCTGAGTGCAAACGGCTTGGGGGTGGAGCTCACGGTGATTGGAAGACTGGTAGCCTCCTCTTGGGTGTTGATGGTTAACTTGGCAACCCCGTTTTGCTGGGTCCTGCCCACAACTGACCCTGGTGTCACCTCCACATCAATGCCTATGGCAGGGCTGCCATTTGGCTTCGTGACATAAACCTTTCAGAGCCACATCAGAAGAATGATCAAAACAGTATGACAGATATATTCCCAGGAAGAATATCAAACTGCACTGTGTGTCATGCAATATGTTTTTGCCCATCATAACACGTTTGTAAATGTATTAAACAAAATACAGTGCATGCGTCTGATATTAAATCTTCACTGAAAAGTATTCCAATTCTGTTATGATCTTAATGTTTGCAAAAATGCAAAACTTACAAAAATTCTTTTCAGTTGAATTGGTAGCTGAACGATTCATAATTCAAGTGACACTGATCATCAAAAGGAAATAATAGCAACAATGATAAGAAAAAAACACACCACAACATCAAATGGCATCCCTGGTTTAAAATAGCTGGGAGTCTTGTCTAAGTGTATGCTGTAGGGTGAGGTCACTATCAGGATTCCCCTCTTCTCTGCCTCCACCATTTCACTGCCTGCCAGGGGAAGGGATACAATCAGTATCAGTGACAGTTACAGCACAGTCAGTGTGCAGTCAGTTACAGTACAGCCAGTTTTCAGTCAACATTCAATTACAATGCAATACATATTACAGTGCAGTCACTTGCACAGTTACTGTGCACGGTACACACACTCACATGTCCTCAGTCACACATATACGTAATGTATATACACTGTCACACATTCACTTATATTCACACAGATATTAGATATATAAAGGCCTACATACAAGCACAAGAACATGTTCCTCACCACTGCTTCTTAGCATGCTCACAGACACGTATAAGGACAACTGAAGGAGTTGGTTGATGTCTGGGAAGGATTTTAGAATATGCTCTCTTCTCAGTGTGGCCTTGCCCCTTCCTGCAATGACCTGTATTCAAAATGAAACCCATCTTAGATGGCCAGCTATGAAAGAGGGACAGTATAAGGTGTTTGCTTATGTTGAGGTGTGAGTGAGACAGAAAAGTGCACTGACATCCACATTCTGTATTGAGGCAGGGAAACGCCTCTTCTCTCCTTCTTCGGTCAGCACTCCGAACACCACAAATGCCTTCCCTGTTACATCCATCCCATAGAGGTACCTTTAGGGTGGGATAAGGGGAAGACCTTCACCACAGGTACACATCTACTACACCAACCAGCTCTGGGCACTTTCTGCAGACAACAACTGATCCAGAATCAGCTTACCCAACAATAATGCCCCCAACCCTTTGAGAAAAAGCTAACACTAACAAAATTTATATTTATTTGTAAGTTGCAGTGGAGTATATGTACACCATGCATGTCATACTAGCCAGATATTGTCTCCCTAATGCACAACAAATAATCATATTATCCTACCTGGCACTTATTTCGACAGACAGCTGAGTATCGGTACTGTAGAAAAAATCCTGTTCTGGTGTTAGCGTGACCTCAAAACTGGGCAGCACTTGAAGGATCAAAGAGAAAAAAGATCTTCACATAGTGTATCCCTGTTCTCTGTTGATGGAAATTAACTGTAGCTTTGACCTCCTTGCTGATCATCTCTACCATGAAAAGACCGTAGTCTCACCGTATTCTTTGACCTCAAAGTTAGCTGTAAAATTCTTCTGTGGGCTGTGCTGGAATCTGGATACCACCTTCCAGGTCCCAATACTGTAAACCAACAAAAAGTTAGAGTTAAGATGTCTTGGTCATGTGTAAGGGGGTACACAAAGTGAGCAACATATAGAGCCTTTTACAAAACAAACCTGACAACCTCTGATAGATGGTACTGTCCAGATTTGATACCACGTTCTGGATACACAATGTCTTTCTGAACTGTGATTCCATCAGGAGTCTGAATGGAAAACAGACAAAATCATTTTTCTGCTTTTCAATGCGAGTACAAGTGGTCAAGATAACAAGTGGTTAAGAGGGTCTGTATGTTTGTTTGAAGGACAATAGAGATTGGAACTTTACCATGATTTCCACAGAAACCCCAGATGTGACTGGCTCCAGACCAGGGTTCAAGGTAAAGACCCTGTAACGAACTACAACATCAACCAATTGATTATTCAGTTGGATCAGTAGGAATTTTACAGGCTGAATGTAAGTTCTGGTTTACTACAGCCATTTGAATTAAAGGAACACTGTGACAAAGCACCATTAATAATTACTGAGACGGATAGATAATTAGATATAGCCAAACAGACAGATACATGAAAGATGTATGCAAATAAAAAAGGGTAAGGATTAAAGAACTACTACAAGAGCTACAGAAATTTATGCATAAACTTCTGTTCCAAATCCAAAACATAAATCTAATGTGTCATTGCCCAGGGAATAATTTTTCAAATTAGCCTTGTTTTTCTTCAAATTAGCCTTCTGAGATATCCACTGTGGTACATGTACAGGGCTTTGTGACAATATCTAACAGAAATTAAAATTTAACCAAATGTTTAGTCTTTGCCTGGAGAAATACTACTATTACCGTAATTCCCTCTTTGCTTGGCTTCCTGCCTGTACAAACCCCTACAACTAATCCAGAATGTAGCTGCATGACTTGCCAACAATCTCTTGTTACGCCCAGCCTAGGGGTGCTGAGCATAACATAAAATGTGACTCCCCTTTTTCCAAAAACGACCCGTGCTAGTCAATACAGTCCAACCGAAAGTGATTTATTTACAGAAGGTGGTGGTGAATATCGTCGGGATGTGCACGGCCAAAACAACAAACAAAACAATCTATGTTTTAGAAACTAAATTACCTACTTCCCCAAAACAAAAGGAAAAGAAAATACAGAACACCTACCCTGACTCCCTAACGAAAAAAACAGGAGAAAAGATAATCGAAAATAAACGGCTTCACACCCCTACAAACCACCTGGACTGTGCACACGAAAATTATTTACAATATATACAACGAATACAGATAACTAAACCAGACACAACGAAAGAAAACTTAACACACAGGGTTTTACAAAGTAATTTACAACGAACAACGATCACTAATCAAAAGCACAACGAACAATCGGGAAAACACAACCAACAATCAGCAAACAGGGCCAGGAAAAAGAGGGGCAACCGGCATTAAGTTCTATTGTGCTTTAAGTTCCGCTGGATGGGTGCATTTGCTAAATACATGTAATGTAATGTAAATGTATTTATGTCTTAAGTTGTGCTGTGCAAAAATAAATATTTCTTAATATCTCAGTTCAAAAAATGAAAATGAAAATGAAAAAAAAAAGATTTACCATTCAGTGTCCCATATTGCACATATTTTTGTCTAACTATTCAGAATAGTGTCTCCAAATATGATCAGTACACAGTGCTTTCGTAATGCAGAAGGCTTCATGCAGTCATACCGGTACTCGCTGGAGTATAGATGGTCTTATCCGTCTGGATAAATATGTACCCGGACTGGAAAGAGAGAAGAACGATTTTCTCCAGCAGATTGCCAGGAAACTTTGCTTGCAGATAGACGTACTGTTTGAGATGTGTCTCTTTCTGAAGAGGAAGATAATCAGCAGGGACCTGAAATGAAATCAGTGGATTGCACTGTCACATTTGCATAGGGAAGAGCCTTCACACCCTTTTAAATTAGTTCTGAGTTTAACACAGGGACTTTTCTGATTTACTGTTGGATGAGGCAGGATATGACAGTGGTGGGACCTGTAATGACTGAATGGGCAGAGGAAATGATATCAGGGTTCGGAAATGACCCTTCTCTGCACTCTGGGAGTGAAAGACATGGACCCCCACCTCAATTTCCTGCAGAGCCTGGAAGTTGTTGGCTGCAGTCAGCGTCACAGTCTTGGAGAAGATCTCTCGGGTTTTTGCTGGAAAGTTCTTCACCATAATTTCCACATCGAGGTTTCCTCCCGTATACTCCTGCGCCTCCACAAAGACATTCTCCTTGCTTCCCACCCGCAGCAGGTTTGGCGCAGTCAAAACGAACCTGCAGAGTGGAGATGGATATGTTTACTGTCTGATGCAGACTGGAGTCAATGAACGACCATTGAGAAGCAACGAGGAAAAGGGCGAAGGTTAAGGAACCTGAGCTAAGAAGTAAGGAGTGAACACCTGAAAGCTGCAGTCAGACACTGTCACTGTTGCTCCCCCTTGTCAAAACATGGCACCAAGCCTGTGTGATACTGCTTGATTTCAAAAGAGATTCATTGGCTCTTAGCCACAAGAGAACACTTAAACTTTTCTAAATACTTGGTAAAGTTGTATCAGTCACAGAATGAATGTACTCTACCCTTCTCAACCGCACACATACACACACACATACACACACACACACACACACACACACACACACACACACACACACACACACACACACACACACACAGAGGTATTAGAACAACACTGCAGTCATTGAACCTCACAGCCACAAAAATATTTTGCCTCAATAAGACCATAAAAGCATAGCGCTCTCTGGGCTCCTCGGTTGTTCATTAACCCTTTGTTTACTCACTGTTCTTCTGTGAACCAGGACACACCTACTGACATACATGCACTGCAACATCTCTACTCTGCTCATTATTTCATGTCAGTGGACTGACTGTAATTTTAACTAAGGAACTACCTTTTTTACAGCTTACTGAGAAGATGCTCTTATCCAGTAGAAATTCCACAGTATATTTTATATTTTACAAAATATCTATTCATACAGCTGGATATTTCAGCCTAAGTAACTTGCTAAAGGGTACAACATAAGTGCTCCACCCTGGAAATTAAATAAACAACCTTCTGGTTTCAAAAACAGGTCTCAACATGTGTTGCTGCCACCCAATGAATTTCTTTTGTGATTTTTTAAACAAAATTCCCCACTAAACAAGGCAAGAGCCAAGCAAATATACCAGAATTATTCTGATCAACAATATTCTGACAATGAAACACAAATATGACCCCTATCGACCTCTCCAAATGTTCTATATCTGGACTGTATCTGTGCAGGTGTGCAACAATCAGCTTGCCCTGTCCTATATGTTTCTCAAAGGGTCAGTGACCACCATTCTCAGTGAATCATGTATAGAATGTGTACTGTATATGTCTGCATGTGGTACAGTCACAGTGGATCATGTGCAGTATAGTGTGTCTATATACGGCATACTCACAGTGGATCACTCTGAGAGAGTGCAGGAAGAGACAGAGCCAGCACAGCCAGCCACACCACGTCCACACACATCCTGCCCACCTGGTCCAGTTCCTGTGCAGGTCTGGGTGCTGCACTTTATACTCTGTTTCCCTTACACCCACCTTCTCTGGGCTATCAACCCCAGGCTCTGAGGCTGCACTCCAGTGTAAACACCCACTGACTGGCCTTTTCCCATCAGTGGGAATGAGAAAGACTGAAAAGATAAGGGATGTCTAAGGGGAATTCCAGTCAACAGAAAACAAAAACTGTGGGTGGGATCAGGGATTGTGCAATGTGATTCCAGAATATTATGTATAACAGAATACAGGGGTTTTCACACTTAGCGCAGACACACACAAATACACACACACACACAGTCGCTATGCAAGTTTCCCACTGTGTCTTCAACTCTGAACTTGTCAGGACTCAGTTGTTTGAAATAACAGCCTCAGTGCTGTTATTTAGCCTCTGGCCAAACTGTCTGCCTGTTGTTCAGTTAACGGAAGCTGTCAATCAAGGTTCAAGGAGGTCGTGTGGGTGTGATTGCGTTGAAAGTGACCAATCATAAGAGGGCCAGTGCCTCCCTTGGTTTCCTTGCCCCAAATTGTCAAAAGTCAGGTCGATTTGCACAAGCAGAACTCAGCTTCGAGAGCAGAGTTAACCTGTGAGAACGTGTATGCCCTCCAGCGCTCATCAAGTAGAAACTGTAGGGCAATTTGCAGGACCACATCTCCTGCAAACCCCCCCCAAAACGATTGCAAGTATTTACCTCTGGGCTCGCAGGAGGTCAGGAGGGTGCAATAGATATCTGGATACCTCAGTTACCTTGCAACACCCACCAAACGTGACTATTAAGCAGCTCAACCGGGGGGATAGCGGCAATCCAACCCATGTCGCTAATCTCTGGTCAGCAGGTTACGCTAAGGCCAACTGCATCCTGGACTCTGGACTCTGCCTGCTGCCAGGCAACCTACAGCACAGCCATCCCCAGGACTCTGTTCATCTCTTGGCAAAAGTATAGAAGATGGCCATTCTCATGTGCAACATAATCATGTTTGGTGTCATTTGAAAGCTAATTTCACATGCATGTCAATGATGTATGTAGCAGGAAGGTATGACGGGTTCATTATAAAGATTGTGATAGGTGGCACAAAAGTGGACAGTGAGGAATGCACTTATCTTCGCATTCCTCACCCGCTGACACCCCTCCGTACCCCCGGGTTACGGCGGTATTTGTAATTGCTGAATCGTGACTACACTGTTGTTTTCAGAGCTTACCATGTTTGGTCATGGCGCCAAAATCCAAATACTGTTCAGGTATATAGGGGGGAAACTGGTATAGTTCGGGGAGACTCGTTAGCACAACCTCCTGCGCACTTTTGCGTATAGCCAATCCATTATTCTTTGCCTCTCCGTTACTCAGTTTTTTCCATTGCATTGTCTACTGTTTATTATTTTGGATAACCATACATTGTAACAATAAATTCATTTATCGTAACTCAATGCTCATCGTCCGTCTTACTCGCTGCAGCTGATCACTGTACGGTAAGATAACTGCTAATTACACGCTCATAGAATCATTATGCTGTTGGTATACTCCGTAGTCCCTCGCCTATACAACTAGTGCCACTTTAGGTCAAGCGCAGGCCACAGGCAGGTATGCACCTCCATGAGAGACTGCAACCCGTATAGAGCAACACTACGTGAGGCTACAGTCCCTCGGTTGCATATATAAGCATTCTATCTTAGCGATTAGCAGAGAGGCATTTGAGTAGTCCAGTTACTAAATTAAAATACGTTAGCAATAACAAAATTGGAGTCAGATGTATCAAAACAGTTATATTTAATGAATTCTGTTCCCGAACCACCAAAGGTAAGACGGCACGCCATCCTTCGCCACTCGCTCACTTCCATCATTGGTGTGTTCGAGTGAGAGCTCTACAAAGCTCTACTCTCTAATGGACAAGAAAATCTTATTTACATACTTCAATGTCAGACATTGAGAAAACAGAATGATACAGTTCTAGTGATGAAATAATTTGGAACAAAGCAACAATAACTGTGCTGTATCTAATGTCTTATGCCATACGTTCAATTACATAAATAGAAGTAATTAACATACCATACAAATGCAGTACACATTTAAGGAACATTGCTTTCTTGGTAAAAACATAAAATATCGATGACAGAAAACAAGGAATCAAGCATTTTGGCACAGGTTTAGCTGATGCATCCAGAGGTTTGGAGCTCTTCAGCAGCAGAAATGATGTCATTGCAGGTGTTTTTGTATGCAGGTTCCTTGCACTCTGCCTCTGTGGGCCAGTACTCAATCCAGGAGGCCCCACCCAGCATGTACAGCAGTCTGCAAACAGACATATAAACACCCAACAAGTGTATATAGCACATAAATTACGTATAATCACACTCTATGCTGTACACACATGCACACACACTTCACACAGCACCCACATGTTGTGAAACTGCACAACATATGCACACATGCAACACACATACACAATTACATATAATAGCATGCACATAAAAAAATCACAGGTACCATGTGCTATGTACATATGCATAACATGCAATCATACACACTTTACATATGCATTCAGTATGCTTACACAAACTACGTGCGTGTACTGCAAACTAGCCTTAATGCTTTCTTGGAAACTCAAGGTGAGCACAGCAGCAAGAATCAGAGTGTGTCTACCCCAGCCTCTCCTGAGTGACTGCAGCAGTGCAAATCAGCAACAGCCTTGGGCTCACCTATCCTGTCCTTCGACAAGGTCCTCAGATTTGCCCATGATCAGGTAGGTACTTCCTTCTCTCAGATCTATTGCCTCTCTGCAGTAGGGATGGGCCATAAATATGCGCTCTTTCCGACCCACACCAGTGTCAGTGCCTGCAGGGAGACAGACATTTTAGCAAGTGAAACAAACATTCAAGTTACACAACATAATTCAGTATTAAAAGGACCATGATTTATTAAACCCATTGAATCTTCCATCGGCTCTATGCCACAGCTCTGATAGAACTTTTGCTCTCAGCAAACTTTCCGAAATAACTCATGCTGACCCAGAATTCATAAACTGAGAGAGAGATCAGAAGTTTGTCACACAGGAGCACTGAGGGCAGTAAGACTAACCTTCTTTGATGATGTCATCTACCAGAATAGTGAAGCGGTCTAATGCTGGAGTAAGATGAGCATGGACCACTTTGGCTTTGTAAACTGCAGAACATGGACACAATCAGTATACACATGCTCCAGACCTATTTTCTTTTGAACAAGAAAAAAATACCCTTTGTCGGCTATATAGCAGTCAGATAAAATATGAGTAACTTTACAGTTTTATGTGCAGTTTTCCTGCCAATGACCTTACCGTAGTCCATTCCAGCCTCACAGGCTGAATTGACACGGTCTAAATCTTTGGATCTCTGTTTCTTCTGGTAACTGCAGTTCTCTTTGAATGATAAAGAAATGTGAAGACATGGCAGGCAGGCTTTCTTTGCGACATCACTTCCTGCTAGTACATGCATGCTCCATACCTTCCGCACACCGGCACACCTCCTCATGGCAGATCCTGTTCAGGGCTCCATCTTTCTTCTGCAGGTGGTAAAACTTCATGCAGCGGTTTTCTGCAAGAACGGTGATTTTATTTCCTCAACCTCTTGGCATATGACATGGCCAGAGCTGGGTGCTGTGTTTGTCTTTACTGTTTTAAGGCCTCTGAAACAGTGGGGAAGAAGAGCTCACCCATAGCATAGTACTCGTACAGGGTGACAGCAGCTGGTTGAAGCAGACCCACTCTGGTCATCTGGTGTATCCTGAAGACCACTCTGTCAGACAGCTTATGAGAAACCTGAGAAGAGAGAGAGAGGGTAACAAAGGAAAGAAAGAAGACAGACGTATGGAGAGAGGGTGATCTACACAGTTCTGCCTCTATACTAAGAAGAATGTACAGTAGCAAACAGATCAACGGCAAGTGCTGTCAGCATGGCCTGTTATTGTCAGGTGATGACATGTCTGCGATCGAACCCGAGCAAGCACCAAGCTCAAAGCCAGCCCCGTAACCACTGAGCTCCTCGAGGGCCCTTTCTTTCTTTCTTTTTTTTTCTGCCTCTCATTCTTTCCCTGGCATACAGAAAGCTTACAGAACCAGGGTATGTGTGGAGGCTCGGGAGTGTTGTGTGCAACACAATTGCACTGTGTGCAGCTGTTGGCATCGTGTGGGTTCTGTGTCCCCAGTGTGGGTTATGGTTGCTGTGTGTTCCATGTCAGATGTATGGGTCATGAACACCGTTGGTTTTGGGTGCTGTGTCCATATTGTAGATCATGGCTCCTGGGTGCACTTTGGGAATTGCACAATGCTGTCTGAAGTAGACATTTATACAGGGAAATCTATATGTTTTATGAGTTTTGTGGTACACTAAATGTAAATAGTACACACCAAGATTCTGTTAATTTGTGCAGAAACAGTGCTCTGCAGGTAAAGGAGACAAGACAGTACAAGAACCCTCGTCTGTGGGATGTGATATATGGTGTGTCTGTTGACTCAGTTGTGATGTTAGTTGATGTGACAGTTTCTAGCTTGACTGTTAGATATGATGTAATGTGTGTGCTTTTGTGTCATTAGATGTGATATGATCTGATTGCCTGTGGGATTTCTTACATGCAGAGGGTTGATTCACTCACATTTACTCTCTCCACACAGATGGCATGTGACTCCAGCATGGCAATCAGGATGAACACAGTCAGTGACGCATCAGTGTCTGTCCCACGCACACCACCCTGTGGGCAAAAACACAAACTGCATGCAAGTCTGTGCTCTCCAAACACATTGTATAGTACATGAGTGATACTGTACTGTTAGTGTCCATGGATGTGACTTTACTCAGGGATTTCTACATTTATTTCACTTGAGTAGGCTGAGACTGTGTGATTAACAATTGATAAATAATGTACTAATTTAATGAATCAATTAAGACATTGTTTTCACTTTGACACTACCTGCTATTCACATTATTCAAAGTATGGTTTGCAAGTAAAGCTAACATGCATGTTGATATAGTAGCACATGAACACATTCAGTAAATGAATCAAAGCTTTAATTAGTTTCCTCTTTCCTCCTGCAATAAAAGCTATCTGAATATACACTAAGCCCTGCTGGACATCGCTTGCAATGACATACCACCATTTCTCTGTGGTAAACTGGGGCATCCTCTTTGAAAATGCCTTCTGGCTGCTGTGGGTGCACAACCAGCCACAGGAGGGTGCTGCAGAGCACATTGTAGTCAATGGGGATGAGACTGCATGCCATGCCAAATACTTTGGCTATGTATACTGTCAGCCTGGTGAAAGGAAAAAAGAGCCTTCGCTATTTAAAAGCACTGTGCCACTGTACCAATCGGTGGTACCAACCCTAACCCTAAACATGTTGTCACTATGTTTTCTGTACCGTGACTTCATTACATTTACATTTACATCTATTCATTTGGCAGATGCTTTAAATTAATGCAACTTACAAGTGAGGCAGAGTACAACACAAGCAAAAAACCATAAGCAGTCAACAATATTAGAAGCGCTGCATGACCAGGTTTCAATGGTTGGCCAGACAAGGTATACACTAGCTGGTAGAGACAATGCATGCATTAAACCATTAGATTACTTTTTCTTTTTTTAAATAGGGAAACAGTTTTGAGTCATGAGAAATTCCTTTAGGTGGTAGTGTTTCAGGTGCTCAGGTGACAGCGGAAGAGCTGTGTCTTCAGATGATTCTTGAAGACAGAGAGGGACTCGGCAGAATGGATGAGGTGTGGAAGTTCATTCGATCATCGGGGGACAATGGCAGAGAAAGTTGTCAATAGTGATTTTGTGCCGTGATACAACGGGACTACCAGACACTGTTCAGTAGTAGAGCTTTGCTGTCAGGAGTGAAAATAGGCTTGTAGTAATGAGTTCAGGTAGGTAGGTACAGTTTTGTTGGTTGTCCTGAACGCAAGCCTCAAGGCCTTGAACTTGATGCAAATAGCTACAGGGAGCCAGTGGAGTGAGAAAAAGAGAGGTGTAATGTGAGCCCTCTTTGGTTGGTTGAAAACCTGACGTGCAGCCACATTCTGTATCAACAGCAGAGGCTTAATAGTGCATGCAGGTAGGCCAACCAAGAGAGCATTTGCAGTAGTCCAGTCTTCAGATGACAAGAGCCTGGGTAAGGATACTCAGATAGATAGGGTCTGATTTTCCTGATGTTGTACAGTGCAAATCTGCATGATCTGGCTGTCATTGCAATGTGGTCCTTAAAGTTTAACTGGTCGTAAAAAAACTGCCCCAGGTTCCTCACAGACCTGGATGGAGTTAGTGTCATTGAGCCGAGCTGTCCAGTGATGTCATGCTGAATCGACAGGCTGGCTGGAATGACTAGGAGCTCCATCTTGGGAGTGGACCAAGCACCGATCCCTGAGGTACCTTGGTGGTAAGCCAATGGGACTCAGAGTCCCCACCCCTCCAAGATACCTTGAAGAGCTTGCCTGACAGCACGACAGCATCAAGAAAGCCAGTCTTGCAGGATTTACACCCAGACTAACCCCTACGCCGGTGGCATGACCTCCTACGCCCTGGCCCTCGAGGGAAAGCACCAGCTGCCCATAACCAACACATGACCCACTCATCTCATTACATTACATTACATGCATTTTGCAGATGCACCTATCCAGCTCAACTTCCAGCACAATGGAACATTAGTGTATCCATTCAAGTTCAATGAGCAACAGTGTCAGACCAGGCTAACAACACTCCCAGACCAGTGAGTATGAGACCAGTGAGTGTGAGCATAACACTATTCAAGCCCTACCACAAGTTAACTTGTGCAATCTGAATAAGCAACGGAAGCCAAGAACACTACCATACATTAGTCACTAGAACACATAATCCAAAATATGTCACAATACTACACACAAAATAAACACCAAGCACCAAGAGGTAGCAGAAGAGGTGGGTCTTCAGTCTATGTCAGAAAGTGGCCAGTGAGTCTGCTGTCCTGACCTCCGTGGAGAGTTCATTCCACCACTGACGGACCAGAACCTCCCTGGGGTTGTGTCTGAGAGGAGCAACCCCATCAGGATGGGACAGTCAGTTGCTCCATGGTTGCAGAGCGCAGTGATCTTGGGGGAACACGTGGATTAAAGACCAATTTTAAGTATGAGGGTGCAGTCCCATTCACTGTTCTGCATGCCAGCACCAAAGAATTGGACATTATGACAGCTAAAGCCAATGAAGTGAGGTGAGGAGGTAACTTGAGTCGTTCAGCTGGATTCTGGATTAGCTGTAGGGGTTTGAACAGACAAGAAGCCAAGCAAAGAGGGAGTTACAGTAATAGCAGTATTTCTCCAGGCAAAGACTAAACATTTGGTTACATTTTAATTTTTGTTAAATATTTATTTTTAAGCTCAGACTTGAGATAAAGAACAAATAGATAAAACCTGGATTTCGCAGATATTGGATTTTAAATATACAGATTCAATATAAATATTTATTTTCTGAACAAAGTTATTTAAAACTCTAATTTAAGATATAACCTGAATATTTTAGATCTAAAAATTTATTTTTAAATCCAGACTTCAATCAAATTTTATTTGTTATGACACATTTTTACAGTCGAGTTTACACAAGCAGGAAGATGAGTAAAGAGGAATTTACAGTAGTCCAGTTGTGAGAGGACCAGGACCTGAACTAGGAGCTGCACAGAATACATAGTGAGGTAGGTGTCGATCCAGCTCACTGCTGCAACCTGAGAGAAGGACAGTGGACTATCAAGTATTAGCATATTATGGGATATACCTCACAAATTACATTATATTATTGTCATTTAGCAGACATTCTTATCCAGAGCAACTTACACACGTTACAATTGTTACATGTTACATGCAGTGTTCCAATGGTGGACCAAACCAGTAAACATTCAGTTATGATCCCTTCTCCTTACTGCTATACTACTGTGACGGAATGCCGTCACTACGGTTGAGTATGTGCTTTGACTGCCAGACCAATGAGCCTGGCTCTTTGGCGTCGTGGTCAAAGTCACATGTTTGGTACCCTGTAGACCCAGGTTCAAGGCCGGGTGGGGTGACTGCTCTTGCCCTTCGCTACACTACACTGAAATCTTTTTTTTTTTTCGCCTATGCTTAGCACATGGCATCTGTAGAATAAGTCAGAAGACATCTGCAAAGGTTGTGATCCAAATCTTTGTCTCTAGTTCATCAAATATTCCTATACAACCTCAAACCTACCTGTACGAATGTCATTAATACCAGTATGAACCATGCCCACTGGATCCATGCCCACTCTGGCTATGAGTACCTTAATATTCTCAGGGAGGTCTCCTCCCCTCTCCACTCCACTCTGGGAGGTCTCCTCCTCTCTCTTCCCCCCGACTCTGAATCTCTTAACACACAGCACAAATCAGTGGGTGTTTACATTGGAGTGCAGCCTCAGAGCCTGGGGTTGATAGCCCAGAGAAGGTGGGTGTAAGGGAAACAGAGTATAAAGTGCAGCACCCAGACCTGCACAGGAACTGGACCAGGTGGGCAGGATGAGTGTGGATGTGGTGTGGCTGGCTGCACTGGCTCTGTCTCTTCCTGCACTCTCTCAGAGTGATCCACTGTGAGTATACCGTATACAGACACACTAAACCGCACATGATCCAATGTAACTATGCTACATGCAGACATATACACACTGTATACATGATCCACTGGCAGTGGTGGTCACTGATCTTTTGAGACACACATAGGACCGGGCAAGCTGACAGTTACACACCTGCACAGACACAGTAGAGACATGGAACAAGCTTGAATTGTTGAAGAATTCTTGTTTGAAAACCACAGAAGAAATTCATTGAGTGGCAGCAATACATTGAGCAATACAGTTCTGAAATCAAAATTATTTATTTAATTTCCAGGTTGGAGCTCTGGTGTTGTACCTTTTTATTATACAAATTTCTTAAGCTGAGTTGTTTCTATAAATATCCGGCTATATGAATATATATTTTGTAAAATCCAAAAATATACCCTGGAAGTTCTTCTGGATGAGGGCATCTGCCGAGCAGATTGTAACAACAATGAATATGCAGGACAATAAAAACAGAGATGATGTCAAAACTCAAGAATGTTAAACTTACAGTCAGACCACTGACATGAAATAACATGCAGACTAGAGAGCGTGGGTTTCAGTGGGTGTCTTGGTTTACAGAAGAATAGTGAGTAAACAAAGGATTAATGAACAACTGAGGTTGCAAAATATTTTTGGGGCTGTGTGGTAAAATGACTGCAGGGTTGCTTTAATACCTGCGTGTGTGTGTGTGTGTGTGTGTGTGTGTGTGTGTGTGTGTGTGTGTGTGTGTGTGTGTGTGTGTGTGTGTGTGTGTGGTGATGGTTAGGTTCATTCTGTGACTGATATAACTATAACTAAGTGTTTAGACGGGTTTTAGTGTTCTCTTGTGGCTAAGAGCCAATGAATGTCTTCTGAAATCAAGCAGTATCATGTAGGGTTAGTGCCATATTTTCACAAGGGGGAGCAACAGTGACAGTGTCTGACTGCAGCTTTCAGGCATTCACTCCTTACCTCTTAGCTCAGGTTCCTTAACCTTTGCCTTTCTCCTCCTTGCTCCTCAATGATCGTTCATTGACTACAGTCTGCATCAGACAGTAAACATATGCATCTCCACTCTGCAGGTTCGTTTTGACTGCGCCAAACCTGCTGCGGGTGGGAAGCAAGGAGAATGTCTTTGTGGAGGCGCAGGAGTATGCAGGAGGAAACCTCGATGTGGAAATTGTGGTGAAGAACTTTCCAGCAAAAACCCGCGAGATCTTCTCCAAGACTGTGACGCTGACTGCAGCCAACAATTTCCAGGCTTTGCAGGAAATCCTGGTGGGTGTTCATATCTTTCGTTCCCCTGATCCCATGACATCACTTCCTCTGCCCATCCAGTCATTTCAGGTCCCACCACTGTTGTTTCCTCCCTCATTGAACAGCAAATCAGAGAAATATCCCTTTGTTAAACTCACTAAATAAAGCCCACTAATTTAAAAGGGTGTGAAGAGTCTTCCCTACACAGATGTGACGCTGCATCCCTCTGTTTTTATTTCAGATCCCTGATGATGATATTTTTGACAAAGAGTCACGACTCCAACAGTTTGTCTATCTGCAAGCGAAGTTTCCCCAGCGTCAGCTGGAGAAAGTTGTTCTTCTCTCTTTCCAATCTGGTTACATATTTGTGCAGACAGATAAGACCATCTATACTCCAGCGAGCACTGGTATGACTACATGAGAGAGAGAGGGATGGGGGTAATAAGTGAGAGAATATGTAAATGTATATTTTAATGTATTATCATAACAAAGTTCCATATTACTAAGTTATCAGCACTCATTACCACTAAAAAAGAAAGGAAGAAGCCAGAATTTTTTTCTGTTTTTTGACTGTTACCACTAAAAACAATGTCACTCGTAGAACAGTTGCATCGTTGGTAAAAAGGAGTGATCACATCAATTTCCACAATGTCGTGATGTGTCCTTTTTGCTGATTTCATCACCCTTTAGCCCTCACTTTCAAATTTCTGAAAATTCTCACAGTTGCAAAAACTTAGATTACAGCTCAATCATTTCAATGTGGCTTATAAATGCAAAAGAACAATTTAACAATTAGCACAATTATTCTTCAAGTGACAAGTCCTCTGCTAAAATTTGAATTCATTAAGAATATTGATATGTGTCTGTTGAAATCTATCTATATCTATCATTAGCTCATTAGCTAGTAATGGTTAATACTACTTTGTCATGGTGTTCCTCTCATTCAAATGGAAGTGGTAAAATGGCACATACATTCAGCCTGTAAAATTTCTACAATATTTGATATTTGATTTGATTTGATTGGTTGATGTTTCTAGTTCGTTACAGGGTCCTTGCCTTGAACCCTGGTCTGGAGCCTGTCACATCCAACATTACTGTGGAAATCATGGTAAAGTTTTACTCTATATTATCATTCAAACAAATGCACATACAAGAGAACACAAGTGGTCAAAAAGTTTGTGAGATCATGACATTGGATACCAGAAAAGAAAAAAGCTTCTGTCTTTTTCACATCCAGACTCCTGATGGAATCATAATTCAGAAAGACCTTGTTTGTCCAGACAATGGGATGAAATCTGGACAGTACCAACTCCCAGAGATTGTCAGGTTTGTATCCTGAAAGGTGCCATGTGTTGCTCACTTCCCATGTCCCCTTTCCTACCGCCATGACCCGTCACCTCTGACCTTCTCCTGGTTTACAGTGTAGGGACCTGGAAGGTGGTGTCAAGATTCCAGCACACCCCACAGAAGAATTTTACAGCTGATTTCGAGGTGAAGGAGTATGGTGAGCCCATGGTCTTCTCCTACTGTGGTTATTCAGCAGTGAGGCCACAGCCTTAGTCAGTTTCCCTCAACAGAATGCAGAGGAAGGTGATGTGGAAATCTTTTTTTCTCTTTGATTACTCTAGTGTTGCCAAGTTTTGAGGTCAAGATTGTGCCAGAACAGGCTTTTTTCTACATTGATGATGCCGCTCTGTCTGTCAACATAACTGCAAGGTAAATAGGAGTGTTTAATGAGAACTTCCAGCTAGAAAGGAAAGTTTAAGGGGGAACACTGAGTTGGCATTGAAAAAGCCTAGCATGGTAGTAACTGGTAGTTACAAGCTTTGCTAGAGAGATGGTGTGTGTGGTCATTGTAGTAGACCTATTGCGAAGTCAGTTGCACATGTTAGAATGTTCAGATTCTGAACTTTCTATCCATGTTAGGCAATGGGGAATTTTTCAATGTAAAATTGTAAATATATTTTTGGTATTGACCCAAAAAGCACAGGCAACGGAGTCCCATACTGGCTGAAGGTACTGGCCAAGTTTTGTAGGTGCAGCTGAAAAGCTGTTGGAGGAGTTATGTACAGAAAATCTAATGGAATAAGAATAATTTTTTAAAAAAGGAGGAACAGTAAATTGGCTATTTCAAGCCACCTTAATATTATATAGATTTGCTTTGATAGATCATATATAGATATGTTAGATATAGATTTTTCCTTTCAAGCAATAATCATCAGTCTATTCTAGCTTTTTCTTAAAAAGGATTTGGGGAAGTTATTCATGGGTAAGCTGATTTTGGATCTATTGTTGCCAGCAGAAAGTGCCAAGAGCTGCTCGCTGTAGATCAGTGCCTGTGGTGAAGACCTTCCCCTTGTCTCACTCTTAAGGTACCTCCATGGGAAGGATATAACAGGGAAGGCGTTTGTGGTGTTCGGAGCGCTGATCAAAGAAGGAGAGAAAAAGAGTTTCCCTGCATCTCTGCAAACAGTGGATGTCAGTGCACTCTTCTGTCTCACCCACACCTCAACATAAGCAAACACCTTATACTGTCCCTCTTTCATGGTTGGCCATCTAAGGTGGGTTTCATTTTGAATACAGGTCATCTCAGGAAAGGGCAAGGCCACGCTGAGAAGAGAGCATATTCTGAAATCCTTCCCAGACATCAACCAGCTCCTTCAGTTGTCCTTATATGTGTCTATCAGTGTACTGACAAGCAGTGGTAAGGACTGTGTGTGTGCGCGCGCGCGTGCACAATATGTGTAACTAGGTGTGAGCTTGTGTGTGTTTGTATAGCGGTTGTGCACAGTGAATATGCAAGTGACTGCACTGTAGCTACATACTGACTGAACTGCAGGTGCATGCTGACTGTATAATGACTACACTGTAATTGCACACTGACTACATGTGTCCCTTCCTCTGGCAGGCAGTGAAATGGTGGAGGCAGAGAAGAGGGGAATCCTGATAGTGACCTCACCCTACAGCATCCACTTCCACAAGACTCCCACCTACTTTAAACCAGGGATGCCATTTCAAGTCAGGGTGTGTGTTTTCTTCAGCTTTGTCATTCCCTTTGTCCCTTTGCTAAATAGTGTGGTACTCTGTGTGGTAATAATATGTCTGTCACACTGTTCATTCCTCTGTTGTGGGTCTGACAGGTTTACATCACAAACCCAGATGGCACCCCTGCCAATGGCATTGATGTGGAGGTGACACCCGGGCCAGTTTTGGGCAGGACCCAGAAAAATGGGGTTGTGAAGTTATCCATCAACACTGAGGGAGGGGCTAACAGTCTGCCAATCACTGTGAGCTCCACCCCCAAGGCTCTTCACACTCGGAAATGACTCATTCTATTATCCCACTTACGAACAATATCAATTTAAATCCATTATATGATAGTCATCATAATAATCATAACAATGACAATCATGGTCTCACATATGTGTCAACCATTTACATACTTCAATGATTATCAGTGATTTTTATGTGTAGTCTGTCATACAAGGTCTTCAGAGGCAGGTATGACTCAGAGTTATTTTAATGAAAAACAAGCCCAAAGAGAAATACTGAGATATGCATGTACAATAGTCAAAAAAACACATGATTAACAAGGCAAAACAAGAGAAACCCACACATTATGTTAACCGTCAACTTTACAGTTGGCCATAAAACCCCAATACTCGTAGTTCTTGGCAACTAATTCTACCAGTCACATTTACTGCACAACTTCCCACCCAAACAACTCAACACTGAAGTTGTGCAAACAAGAAATACTGTGTTAACTCAGTCCCAAAACAACAACTCACATCATAAGAACAGGATCAAGCACATGTTCCAACTCTTGCTATGGGAAACCTGGCCACGACCCAGTCCAGCAGTGCCTGCAATTTTGGATAGATTGTGGGCTGGTATTATTCTGATGTTTTTAGGCACAGTGGTGAGTTTGGTTTTCTATCTCCAGGTGAGGACTAAGGCACCTGACCTACCTGCAGAGCGGCAGGCTGTACAGCATATGACAGCCCAACCATACAAGACGCAGGGCGGCTCCAAGAACTACCTGCACATAAACATCCAGGACGCTGAGGTGGAGACTGGAGACAACCTGCAAATCAGTCTCAACCTGGGAACAGCCCTGGTGCTCAGGAAGATATCAAGGACTTCACTTACCTGGTGTGTACTTGTATCATCTGCCTGTAGTAGTTACATTTTGTATATCTGGTGTTCATCTGTGCTTTTAACACTCCACTACCTATTATGTACTATGTATTGGTACCAGTATGTGTACCTGTTTTTAGTGTGTACTTGAACAGTTGCTGATGTGTATTTGTATTCGTTTGTACCTAAGAAGATCCTGATGTGTACTTATGTATGTGCCCAAACAGATAATGAACAAAGGGCAACTTGTCCGTGCAGCAAGGCATGAAAGACTGAGAGGACAGTCACTGGTGATGATATCGCTTCCAGTAACCAAGGACATGATCCCCTCCTTCCGCTTCGTGGCGTACTACCATGTGGGAACAGAGGTGGTGTCAGACTCTGTCTGGGTGGATGTGAAGGACACCTGCATTGGAACGGTAAGACAAAAACAAATTACAACCTTTAATCAAAACCTGTTATGATTCTGATTGTACCTATGCAGGTGAGTATTTTTGACAGAGTCTTGCTGAATTTAAGGTAAGCTGTACATTTCCAAGTGTGAGTTTATGATTGTCATGCTTAGTCAGAGATCAGAGATCCCTGTCCAGAGAATGAGTCACACTGAATCAGAGTTTTATTCCTTCTCTGCATACAGCTCAAAGTGGTCTCCACAAGACCAAGGGATATGTATGAGCCTCGCAAGCCCTTCAGCTTGACCATCACTGGTGACCCAGGTGCAAAAGTGGGACTTATGGCTGTGGACAAAGGAGTTTATGTCCTCAACAGTCGGCATAAATTGACACAAACAAAGGTAAGAAGATTTGAGGAGTGAAAATTTACTTCCTGCTGTAAAAGTTACAGAGATGAGCTCTCTGCAGCAGTAGCAGAAAGGGTTGGCATTAAGTCCTTCTGCTGCTCATGTATGGAACATGCATCTACACATGTAGATCTGGGACATCATTGAAAAGCACGACATCGGCTGTACGGCTGGAAGTGGCGCAGACAGCATGGCAGTTTTCTATGACGCTGGGCTGGTGTTTGAATCCAGTCTTGGTGGAACCAAATCCAGAACAGGTAGGACTATGTGTTTCATGGGGAAGGGTTTTCTTGATCGAACACATGAGGTTCACTGTAGTATTTGTGTGTCATACAGGAGTGTATCTATGTATGTATGTTTTGCCACACTACAGTGCATTAGTGGTACATTTGTGTGTATGTCTGTGTGAACATAGGAACTGATGTTTTTCACTCTCAGAGGACCAGCTGCAGAGTCATTGCTATGGTTTGTGACTCTCTCTCCCTCTGTAATGTCTGTGACTCTAGACCCCCAATGCCCTGATCACCCTAAGGCTCGCAGAAGGCGCTCATTTTGGACATCAGGTAAGAGGGCCCTTTCACTGCACCCAGGGAAGTCTCTGCCTCTCAGCTTCTCCGAGGCGTTACAGGGTTGAACAGTAGACTGGCCACAACACTTCAACACTTAATCTGATGCATTTAAAGGTCCTGTTAATTATGGCAGCCTGAATGGACAAACAAACACAAGGACCCAGATGTTTTACAACCTTGTGATTAAATGAATGATGTCTTAGATTTAAAGGAACACTCCTTTCCAAGATGCTCACCAAACTGGCTTACATTCTAGCTTTACTTTCAATTTAATGTCCAGGCTAATAGTCCTATGTCTAAAGCATTGGGCTAATACTGCATAGAACAATGAAAAATTGAGAAATTGAGGGAGAGTGGTTGAGGTAAACTCTTACAGCTTATTTCCAAGCCAGAGGTTCCTTGAGTTTGTTTCAGCTGTCTCAGCTGATACTGATTTGTCTGTCTATCATTCCACACATAGGTGATGACGACGATTACTACATCAGCAGTGAGGACATTCTGTCCCGCACGCGGTTCTTTGACAGCTGGCTATGGGTGGAAGAGACACTGCCACAGTGCCCCCCAGACAGGAGTGAATGGTAAGAACTGCCTGTTGCACACTGGTACACATGACTCCAGCATCTGGATCCACAGAGCTTCTCTCAGACTGCAGGAACACAGCACCACTCTCTGACTGCAGCTGCACAGTGCTTCAGCCTTTCTCCACTTCCTCTCTTTGAGGCTTTGTAGGTGCTCTGTCTGCATGAGTGCATTAAACAGAAGGGCTTAATGGTGTCTTCACAATGTGTAGGTCAGGACATAATAGACACAGGGATTGAGAAAGCTGCACACGCGCACACACACACACACACACACACACACACACACACACACACACACACACACACACTACTGAATCTGCACAGCATGATGTCCAAAAACCTGCCCCCTCCCACTACATCTACAGTGCTTCGTCTGTCTGCAGCTGTTCAGTCCAGCTATATCAGTATAACCCCTTAGAGCACTACCTGTGTTTCTACAGTGTTACTGTCTCTTTGCAGTTGGGCAGATCTGTAGTATCGTCCATGCAGTGTGACAATCTGATCTGTCTGTCTTCGATCATACTCCAGTGTGTCCACGTCAGTGACAAAGACCAGTTTCCTGAAGGGCTCCATCACCACCTGGGAAATCACTGCTGTCAGCCTGTCCCAAACTCATGGTAATAAACATGTCTCTCCCTGTGTCTATTCCTCTGTTTATCTACTCTGAGGCTGTAGACCCCTTGTGTCTGTCAGTTTACCTGTTTCAGTTTCTATTTCTGTTTCTTGTGAACAGAAGAACACATTACAGAACAGAAGCTAATGCAAAACAAAACAAACCAGGAGAACACACTGCTGAAGAGGACAACATGCTGCAGTTGTTATTGCTCAGTGTGACTCTCTGTCTGCAGGAATCTGTGTGGCAGATCCCCTTGAGATGAGGGTGATGAAAGACTTCTTCATCGACCTGAAGCTGCCTTACGCTGCAGTACGGAACGAGCAGTTGGAAATCAAAGCTGTTCTTTACAACTACCTTGAAGAGAAAATAACAGTGAGCTGTGCTTGCAGCCCTGCCTCCTTTTCTGATACAGTCTGGAGAAGGGTGCATGCCCACGTTGTTAGCATAGGACTCATGTGTGACCCTCCCTCCTGCAGGTTCGGGTGGAGCTGATGGAGACAGAGGAGGTTTGCAGTGCAGCCAGCAGGAAGCGGAAGTATCGAATGGATGCTATCGAAATGGACCCCATGTCCTCGCGTGCTATCCCCTTTGTCATCATCCCTATGGCCCTGGGACAGCACTCCATTGAGGTCAAGGCTGCTGTCTCTGACTCAAGTCTCACCGATGGTGTCAAAAAGGACCTTCGTGTGGTGGTGAGTGCATACTCTACCCATCACTCTACACTCTCCCAGTCCCACAGTCCACCTGTCACTCTGCATCTTTTACCCATCTCCCATCATCCTTCACCTGGATCCATCATTAGAATCCTGCAGTGCTGAACCCTGCAGTGCTGAAGGTGGAAGCATCCAGGTCCAGACCTGTGGGTGCATTTAGTCAGGGCTGCGGTCAGCACTGGTTATGTTTATGACCAATGTCATCACCTTACTTTGAACATATATCCTTGAGTGTAACTAAACATTTTGTAACATTTTCATAACATAAACATATTTAAGGAAAGCGTAATAATGACTATATTTCTGGTTTGTAAGCATATCAAATTTTGCCACTTTCAGATTTGTATTTGAATGAATGTATTGAATAATTCTTCGTATGAAAGTTGCTGTTATTCATGTTTTTACTTCTTTTCAAATATTTTGGCATTTGAAATATACTCCTTACATTTTATACTGGCATATTTTCCTCTCAACTTGAATTGTTTCATAGAGAAAACATATTGGCTGAATTACCAGGAGACAAATTACAGATTGTAAGCCTTACTAGATGAATGCAGTTGATTTGTTACGGCACAGACGAGGGACCCAAAAGCAGACCACGCACGATCAGGGTAAAGTGCGTCTTTATTTGAATCGGCAGGCAGAGTTCGAGAGCCGGGAACAGGCAGGGTCAGCAACGGGTAAGCAGTCCGTGGGAAAAACCAGGGTGAAGTCAGGAACAGGCAGAGTCAGGAACCAGGAGACAGTCCGAGGGCAATTCCGGGAGCGAAGTCGGGCAGAAGCGGACTCAGGCACGGGGCAGGCAGATGAACAAACAGACAGGGCAAAAACGGCAGGCAGAAAAACCAGGTCGGGGCACAAGCAAGATCAAAAGGTACAGGAAGCAAATCAGGAAACAAAACACAGGGACGAGACAGGTCAGGAATAACACTGCTACGAACTAGCAACAAGACAGGAACAGGCAGGGCATAAATAGGGCAGAGCAGACGAGGTGATGGGGAACAGGTGAGCTGGCAGGCAGGTGGCGGCGATGAAGCAACGAGGCAGGCGGGGACAGGGGCGGGGCTAGAACACAAGGAAAACAAAAGCACATGGACAGGGGAAGAAAACAAACACACAGCCAGGGGGCCGGGGCACTGACATGATTTCGACCAAAGTGAATTGAAGTTGCTGCTTGATCCATGTGTTTTCACTCTGTCTCCAATAGCCTGAAGGAGTGGTAACCATAAATGAAGTTGCAACTGTGGTTCTGAAACCGTCTGACCATGGTGAGTTTCTGAATGTTCTCTGACCACATGAAATCACTGTCTTCTCATTATTGTCTTGGATGTGCTGTAAAGTGTGATTAATTTATCACCTGGACACCCACAGGAAGCCAGTGTGAGGGGTGTAGCTCATGCCATTACCATTTAAACTCTGGGAAAATTCTTACACACAAAAAAAAACAGATACAGCTCATCGTACTCACCCCTTTGTCCAAACCTCAAAAGCCTTCTGAAATCTTAATGCAAGAGGTTGATACTGATCCAGGATCAGTCCTATTGTCAGTTAGGATCCATGTGCAGTTTCAGTCTCTGCAAGACGTGACACCATGCGTGTGGCAATTTCCCATGCTTCCATCAGGTGGCATCCAGGTGGAGAAGATTGACATTGTGAAGCTGCACTCCCAGGTGCCGGGCTCACCTGCAGATACCTTCGTCAGACTGACAGGTAAGGCATCATCTTTCAGTTCTTGAAAACATTTACTCACATTTTTAAAGTCCAATAGATTCAGCAGGTCATAGATTGTTTATATTGTTTGGAGGTATGAGACACATGGTCTTTCATCTATGAGTGATAGCCGCAGACTCCATCGGTTTCCAGGCTGTGACGGTGACTATGGAAGTATACAGAATGATGTCAGTGCAGCCCTGACTGCGCCGTCTGCTTTGCCTGCGCAGGCAAGTTGCCGAGTCAGATCGTGGAAGCGGCCATCAGCGGCGCCCCCTTGGGGAGCCTCATAACCCAGCCCTCAGGAGAAGGTGAGTCCAACATGATCACCATGTCCAGCCCTCTCATCACCACACACTACCTGGACAAAACCGGCCAGTGGGACAAAGTGGGGGTAGACCGCCGTGAAGAAGCCATCAAATTCATCCAAATGGGTAAGAGGCAGCAGATTCATCAGAGGCAGTATCTCACAGCAAATCAAGTACATCAAGTTCATTCTGACAAGATCAACAAATAAAATTACTCATGTAAATATTTTTCAATTAATTAAAAAAAAATAGAAAATTCTTGTTACTACAATGGCATTGCTTAAATACAAAATAGAGGTGTTTTGTTGTAACAGACAATAATTATTAGGACAGGTGCATTTGTTTTTATACATTTTGCATTAATTTTCATAAATAGTAAACTCCCACACAAACAAACAAAAGAAATGTTTTGCTATCCATCCTTATATTCAGGGTACACACAACAACTGGGATATCGCAAAGCTGATGGCTCTTACAGTATTTTGGCCACATCAACATCCAGCACCTGGTGAGCCCCTTCCCATCATTCTTATCCAGTGTAACTATCACTGCCTCCCCATCACCCAGGACACCAAAGCACCATTTCAGCAGCAAGGCTTTCAAAATCCAGCAACACACATTTGATTACCAGGGAAAATTACACTACCATCATGTTTGAAGTTCACTTTTGATTAATTTTCTAAATCTGCTTGAGTGTGATATGTTGGTGAAGTACTATGGGTTTAAGTAGTGAAGACTCTCATTCCTTTACACCAGGCTGACGGCATATGTAGCCAAAGTGTTTGGCATGGCATACAGTCTCATCAGCATCCAGGAGGATGTGATCTGTAGCGCCCTCAAGTGGCTGGTCCTGAATGCACAGCAGTCAGATGGTATTTTCAAAGAGGATGCCCCAGTTATCGATGGAGAAATGGTGGTATGTCATTGCAGGTGCCCTTCAGTTGGGCTGTACACTCTTACCAACACCTGCTCAACTTGTACAAGTGTTATCTAGTTCAAATAGCATCTTCTGTGAAAGGAAGACATAAACTATAAATATAGTTCAGAAACATATAAACTATAAAGCAATTGAATCATTTACCAAAACTCTCCTTTTGTTAGTGGATCCAGCAAGAACCAAGAATGTAAAAACAATGGGTTACACATTTTTGATATGTCAGTTGGTTAATCACACAGTGTCAGTCTGCTCAAATGATGTAAATGCAGAAATCCCTGAGTAAAGTCACAGCCATGGACACTAACAGTGCAGTACCACTCATGAAAAGGACAGTGTGTTTGGAGAGCACAGACTTGCATGCAGTGTGTGTTTTTGCCCACAGGGTGGTGTGCGTGGGAAAGATGCTGATGCCTCACTGACTGCGTTCGTCCTGATTGCCATGCAAGAGTCGAGTGACATCTGTGTGGAGAGAGTAAATGTGAGTGAATCAACCCTCTGCATGTAAAAATCCCACAGGCAACCAGATCATACCACATCTAATGACCTCTGTACACATCTTGCTCTTGTGCCTGTTGTTTGCCCACTATTTGCACTTTTGTACATCGCTTTGGATAAAAGCGTCTGCCAAATGAATAAATGTAAATGTAAATGTAAATGTAAATCTAATGACACACAAGCAAACACATTACATCACATCTAACAGCCAAACTAGAAAGTGTCACATCAACTAACATCACAATTGATACAACAGACACATCATATCCCACAGACGAGGGTTCTTGTACTGTCTTGCCTCCTCTACCTGCAGAGCACTGTTTCTACACAAATTAACAGACTGTTGGTGTGTAATATGTACATTTAGTGTACCACAAAACTCCTTAAAACATACAGATTTCCCTCTAGTAATGTTCATTTCAGAAAGATTTTGCATGTTATGATTGTAATTTCTGTGCTGTGACTCCAGAGCCTGCCTGACAGCATGAAGAAAGCCAGTGAGTTCCTGTCTCGCAGAATCCACACCCTGACCAACCCCTACGCCGTGGCCATGGCCTCCTACGCCCTGGCCCTCGAGGGGAAGCACCAGCTGCCCGGCCTGCTCCGCTTCGCATCCGCTGGTGAGATTGTGAATTTCCCAGAGTGCACCCAGCATCCATGACCTACAACACGGACACAGCACCCATAGCCAATGCACTGCTGACACAGAACCCACACGGTGCCAACAGTCGCACACAACACTCCCGAACCCCCACATATATCCTGGCTCTGTAAGATTTCTGTATGCCAGGGAAAGAAAGAGAGGCAGAAAAAGACAGAGAGAGAAAGAAAGAAATGGCACTCGAGTTGCTCAGTGGTTATGGTGCTGGCTTTTGGTGCTCGCTCAGGCTCGATCGCAGACATGTCATCACCTGACAATAAGCGGGAGCCCACAGTGGCAAACAGCTCTCAGGCACCCTGCGAGTTACTTGGATGTCGTCAGTGGAGTAGCTCCTACCCTTCAATATCCACTGAAATAAAGGAAGGAAGGAAGACACACGTGCACACACACACAGACACACACAGACACACACACACACACACACACACACACACACGGCAACTCAAGACTAAGTAAAGACATGAACAAAGGGTAGGGCTCAAGCAACACAAAACACAGGTGTCAATGATAGCTAATCAACAAAGGTGAAACACATTAACTAAATAAGACATAGAGAACACAGGAAGTTATGTGGCCATCTGGTGGCCAGCCTGGGAAGGAACTGCTGCATTCCTGACAGAAGCATGAGAACCTGAACATTTATAGTACCTTTCAATTGTGTAAATACACAGAAATCCATTGTTTATATGGATTGTTTGAAGTCTGCCCAGCGGCTTTAAACTCATAAATCACCCATTCATGGTCTCTTAAAGCAAATGTTAATTACAACCACTATACAGCCTTTCACTACTGAATACCGAGTCTGTGGGGAGGGAACAGCTTGCTGAGTGCAGTGGTGTTGCAAGATTGTGTGGTTTGATAATGGATTGAAAGCAAGCGGGGCCAGTTCCTCTTTGTGCCTCAGAGGCTTGGACCAGAGATTTGTATCCGATTCTGGCCACAACTGGTAGCCCATGGAGGGAGATGAAGACAGGCATGACATGGGGGTATTTTAGCTAACTCTCGACAACATAAGCAGCAGCGTTCTCTACGAGCTGGAGGCACATTTAGGGAGACAAGCAGTACATTTGGAGAGAACAGCAGCACATTTAGGGAGACTGGCAATTGGATTAGAACCACAGTTTCCTCAATCTTAACATATTGTTCATATAATACATCCTAAAACTACAAGCCCTCGATTACCACAGTCTCACAAACCTAGACACATGCGCAGGTCTTTCTCCTTGTCCAAAGTCCCATGTCTGTGATTCAGTGAGAGGTATTTTTTAGCCAGCACTTATGGAACCTATTTTCTCATCAGACAGAACGCACTGGCCAGTCCCTGATAGTCAACTTTTCACCCTGGAGGCCACAGGATACGCACTGATGGCCCTGGTCAAGGCTAAGGAGTTTGACCAGGCTGGTCGTGTGGTCAAATGGTTGACTGAGCAGGGGTTCCACGGTGGGGGCTCTGGGTCCACCCAGGTAAGTGTGGGTTGTGGGCTGCAGTGGGTAGATTTGGTTCCTCTGACAGGATAAATTCATTATGACTATTCCCCATTTGAGTTTGATGAGATCTGATGAAAACTATGGCAACATGAAAACCCTGCAGCCAATCAGGACTTGGGGGTGGGTCTTACTACTGTTACATTGTTTCCCCTAAGGCCACCCTCATAGTGCTCCAGGCTGTGGCTCAGTACATGGTGGAGGTGCCTGACCTGAAGGACATTGACCTGGAAGTGAGCCTTAACATCAGTGGCCGTGCCAAACCTGTCAACTGGAACTTAACCAATGAGAACGCTTATGTCACTCACTCAGAGAAGGTGAGTCAAACGGAAAGAGAATGAGGAGGAGGAGAGAGGAGAAGAAGGTGAATGAAAGAAGAAAGAGAGAATGAAACAGTTGGAAAGACAATAAACTGACAGAAAAGGAAGGTGTTTGCATGGGAATGAGAAGGAGAACAACAGAAAAGGAAAGACAATGACAGCATGAAAAGGGAATGAATGGAGAAATTAAAAGAAAATAAGAATGGGAGGAGCAAGAAAAGGAGAGAGAAAGAGGAAAGGAAACAACAGCCAATCAATCCAACATCATGTGTGAAATGGACAATCAATTCAAATACAAAAGCTGTATCTTTCTCTTTCTGGACTGTGTTTACAGATTAAGACTGAGCAAGACCTGGCTGTCACTGCCAAAGGATCTGGCCAGGGGACCCTGTCAGTGAGTACTTTGTCTCCTCATGGTTTGTCTATTTTCCCTACTAATGTTGAAATTGCTCCAGGATTTGATGAAATCCATACACTTTTATGAGGGCAAAATTTTGACATTATTACTCATTCATTACGGCACTTCTCTTGGCCAATGTGCTTAGACGACATGGTGCTACACATGTGCATTAATAGCTTAGCCAGACAGCAGAAAATATAGTTAATGTAAATCTAAATGTACTTTATGTTAAGAATATCATGTTATTCATTTATATTTTTGACTTTAACATGAGCTATACATTCGAGCGTCGCACCTCCCCTATAGGTGTGAAAACCTGGCTGTGTACGAGCCTCGCTATTAAGCAAATCCATTAAGTGATGAGCTTAAAACAGCTGGGGGATTTGAGTGGCATCACATGCGCACTGATCAGCCTGCTGGTTGTGTCACAGGTGATGACCTTGTACCATGCTTTGCCAGAGGAAAAGGTCACAGACTGCAAGAACTTTGACCTGCAGGTGAAGATTGAGAAACAGCCCGAAGGTACAGTTTATTGCGCAGTGGAGTAGACGTTTTTTCCATTCTGATGAAAATAAATTTGGATCCTGTGTTGAAAGGGAAAATGTACATCAGTGCTCATGAATGTTTTACTGTTGGCTTTCTTAATGACACATTGATTTGTTTTTGTGTTTTGCAGTTGGTGATGAGAACGCACTGGAAACATACAAGATGACAATTGAGATGACGTAAGCACCATCACATACGTCTGAACAAACCTTCATATCACATGTAGTTTGATTTTTCATCTCCAGATACAGCTGTTGAAGTATTTGCTGCACATCAATCCTCTGACCCATTCTTCATGGTGTGAGGTTTTTCAGAGCAAACATGCACTGTGATGAACTTTGAAGAATGTGTGAAACATACAAAATTATTTCAATGCATAGTAATGCTTTGGACATTTATTTAGACTACGTCTAAGTAAATATATTTTCCTACTGTTTTCGGATCAAAGTTGAATACTATAGTGACTTTCCAGCCTAGCCTATGGTACTGACAAGACAAATAAAAATGAAATAAATGAAAGATAAAAATGTTTATTTGAAAGTGTGTACAAGGACAGTCAGGGTCTGAAACAGTCTGCGAGAGTGGAAACGTCAATGGTGTGACTGTTAGTAATACATTTACAAATGATAAGGTCAATTGTACAAGAGTACAGAATGAATACGGTTGGGTACCATACAACTGGTATCTACCGGACCAAATCGCAACGCAGATTGCGGTCCCTCATTTCGGTGCCACTTAAATGCCTGAGTCAGCTGTCCATTGAAATATTTGCCCTCTGGTGCTCCAAAACGGATGTTACAGTACTGTTTGGTGTTAAATTATTGTAGTTGGGTTAGGTTTTATTTAAGGTTTATTTCAGGCACCGTTTAGGCACTGGTACCGTTTTAAAAGTATCGCACCGGTATCAGAAAAAACCCAAATGATACCCAACCCTAAAAATGAAGGAATCTCCCTTTGGAAGAAATGCACGAGTTGTACACACTAAGCTCTTCAGAGCTCAGCATGTAGAAAAAGCCTCTTCGATTCACACTCAACCCTAAACCAGCAAATATCCAAATGAAGCTCCTGAGGAATTACATGGTCTTTGGAGGAAAAAAGGCTAAATCTATCAGAATGTACTGAAACCCAAAGATAGGTGTAGTGTATAGGGTAAAGAGATGGAATTGTATGTTTGTATAATGTATATTTGACATGACATAGCAAGGTACTTAAGACACATTGTTGTAGTCCGTTGAATATATGAATAATATTTATGAGGCCAAGCCCTATTTAGCCATACTTAGCTGTTTTTGGATCTCTTGAAAAAGCTATTCGGATTTTCAAACTCCTGTGTAAACCTAAATGTTCATAGACCACCAGTAGGTTACATTTCAGTTTTCTGCCAACCCAAAGCCTGTTTCACCACTCATTCTTGTGCGTTTCCCAGGTACCTGTCTCCAGAGAGAGATGCCACCATGTCTATCCTGGATATTACCATGCTCACAGGATTCATTGCAGACAAGAAAGATCTCGACAGGGTGAGGAATAAAACAGGGACTATCACTGTGGACTGCCAGAGTCTTCAACCACTGAGATAAAATGCCCTGCAGTCTGTCACCTCAGTGATTCTGAATTCACTGAGGTGGACTTAGTGTTTATTAGTTCATTCACATCACATTGGTCTTGAGTAAGAGTTTAGAGTCATTACATGAACCTTTGTGGTCTTTTGGCACACTGAACCACTGTCTCTTCTCATGTGTCACTGCCTCATGTTCACTCCATAAGTTAACCTCTGGAAGAGACCGGTACGTCCAGAAGATTGAGACGGACAAACAGCTGTCTGACAAGGGTTCCCTCATTTTCTACCTGGATAAGGTGTGGACACATTTTCCTTGGTACTGAAGGCACTCACTGTTGGCCTGCAAGCTTGGTAACTTGGCAGCCAGCTTGTTAGCGAAGCATAACAATGTATACAGAATGTCTCCATACCTCTGTCTTCTTTGTCTCCTTTTCACTTCCCTCTCTCTCTCTCCCCTTTAATTAGGTTTCTCACAAGCTGTCTGACAGAGTGGTCTTCAGGGTGCACCAGATGACCAGAGTGGGTCTGCTTCAACCAGCTGCTGTCACCCTGTACGAGTACTATGCTATGGGTGCGCTCCAGTCTTCCCCACTGTTTCAGAGGCCTTATCACAGTAAAGACAAACACAGCACCCACACATGGCTCTGGCCATGTCATATGCCAAGAGGCTGAGGAAATAAAATCACTGTTCTTGCAGAAAACCGCTGCATGAAGTTTTACCACCCACAGAAGAAAGGTGGAGCCCTGAACAGGATCTGCCATGAGGAGGTGTGCCGGTGTGCGGAAGGTATGCATATACTAGCAGGAAGTGATGTCACAGCTTGTGGGCTCTGTCCTCACTTGCATTCCTTTCCTGCCCACAGAGAACTGCAGTTACCAGAAGAAACAGAGAGTTGATGATTTGGACCGTGTGACTTCAGCCTGTGATGCTGGCATGGACTATGGTACTGTCATCTGCGGGTAAACCGTATCTGGAACTGTGGCTTTTTAAACAGTTTTGCTCATGCTTTACGATTGCTGTATGACTGACAGGTCAATGGAGTGTTTCTTTCAAATTCAAAAGAAAACAAGGTTAGTAGTGTTTACATACTGACCTTATCCATGTTCGACAGCTTACAAAGCCAAAGTGGTTCATACCAACCCTACTGCCACGTTAGACCGGTTTACAATTCTGGTAGAGGATGTCATCAAAGAAGGTAACATCTTGCTGCCCTCAGTGTTCTTGTTTACCAAACTCTCTCTCTCTTTCTCAGCTGATGAGCTCCTGGTAATCATGTGATTTATTTTTGGCTAGAACGAAAAGCTCAATCAGAGTTTTACAGGACTAATGGGAGATTTGATGAATGCAATTAAATATGCTTCTTTTTATACTGTAGTATGTTTATCGGTGGAGGAGTATAACTGAACTGTTTCATGTGGTAAAATGTCTCCCTGCAGGCAGTGACACTGATGTCGGTGGGAAAGAGCGGATATTTTTGGCCCATCCCTCCTGCAGAGAGGCAATAGATCTGAGAGAAGGAAAGACCTACCTGATCATGGGCGAATCTGATGACCTCATCAGAGGAAAGGACAGGTGAGCCCTAGACTGCTTGTGATGTGCACTGCTGCAGTCAGTCAGGAGAGGGCGCCAGACAGCTGGGGTAGAAACATTGTGATTTTTTCTGCTGTGTTCACCATGAGTTACCAAAAAAGGTATGGCAGCACTGTTACTGCTTATTTGTGAGCATACTGTTTTTGTGCACATGAACCGAATGAATATGTACTGTATGTGCATAAAACATACAAATACATACACACATAATATGATGGATAATATGTGCATAATTTACAAACACACACTGTGTGTCTGTATAAAGCACACAAATATATACTCACTGCATGCATAGCACATGTGCAGTGAGTGTAACGTGCGTTTGTGTATGCATGTATGTATTTGTGTGTGGGTGGCATTTATTCACATGGTCTGTATGTGTAATATATGCACTTACAAGATGCTGTGTGTCTACATGCATGCTTGCAGGTTGCAGTACATGTTGGGTGGAGGCACCTGGATTGAGTACTGGCCCACGGAGGCAGAGTGCCAGGAACCTGCATACAGTGACACCTGCAATGGCATCACCTCTGCTGCTGAAGAGCTCCAAACCTTCGGATGTCCCACCTAAACCCGTGTCAACATGCTTAATTTTTTGTTTTCTGTCATAAACATTTTGCATTTTACCAAGAAAGCAATTAATGTGCACTAAGTGTGTATAGCAGTTGTACTTTGATATTCAATTTAGTAGTGCTTCTCCACATTTTCAGACAGAGCAACATGAGGCAAATATAATAACGTAACGCTCAGCCATACCAGACGATACGCACACGTGCACGTGTGTTTGTATGTGTGTGCAGTGTGCATGCACTCTGTGTGTGCATGTGTGTGTGTGTGTGTATTTGTGTGCATTTGTGTGTGTGCACTGTACCCGATCCACTACCTACCATCCACTGAGGAATTACAGTGTGAATATGTACATGCACTCATATGTCAATGCACTCCCTATGTGTCCTATAAATTCCATCACCAATTTGTTAATAACAGTGAGATCTGAAAAAATGTAAATTGAAAAGACATAACATTCTGCAACAAGTACAGCTTCATTTGTGTGGTTGTCAGGTTAATGCAATGCAATAAGCATGACATAACCAAAACAAAATTAGATGATTCCACAATGTATGAAACCCAGAAAAATTTGGGATAGCACCAATCCATACCATAAATAGTCAAAGGGGAAATGCAACCCCTTACAACATTACCAGCTAAGGTACACATGTAAAACTTTGCAACATGCTAGATTCTCCAAGGATTACTCACAACCTTTTACTGAGGTTTAAGGGAAGGAATAATTTTTCTGTTTTTTTGTCCTGATTCTGTATTTATCAGTGAGTCTAGAAAATGCACCACGTTAAGCGCTTTGTCACACTTTCCTTATAAAAATACACCATAGCACATACAACTTGAATGATTGACTTGTTTGAACGATGACATGCATTTCACTAAAGATCAGAGCTATAATGATTTCAGTATTCAGAGGCTGTGGCAGAAAGCTAAATAAATCTATAAAATAAAAGTGGGTTAGCCTCCAGACCAATGACTGGCTAACCCTTAGTGGTCTGAGTATTAAAGGGAATGTCGGTTAACATTATCTAAGAGCGACATTATCTTGTAAAGGTGCAAATAACAGACATTTCATACATATATGCTGAGTAAGGATTAGGGGTTGCGAAACTGATTCAGGATCGGCTGTTGGTGTGTGTTTGAGTATATGTGTATGGCAGGTGATACCTCTACTGCATGCAATGAATTACTGTTATTTTTAACATAACTCACGCTAACATATTTGTAGCTAGTCTAGCAACATTGACAATAAATGTTCATACACATCAAATATAGTAAGAATTTTGAGGAAGGAAATTACTGTGGTAATTTGATTAATCGATTTCTAATTCTCAAAAAAAAAAAAAAAATGGGAGAAAGAAAACATTGTGAAAACAAATCAACAAAAGGGTCCTTGTGAGACTTCAGTAGCAATTTCCTCTTTATTTTGTTCAGAGGTCAAAATAGTTCACGTTTAGATGTAACCCCATTTTTGCATAGGAATATTGTAACCTTTTAGTCCACTGCAGACCACACATCCTTATTTCTACACAGTTTATGACCAGACGTGAATTGCCATGTCACTGCTTTGTAGGTCAGCAGCAATGTTAAAAATAAAAAAATGGGGAAGAAAATCTAAATCAAGTGGAAAGTGCAACGTGGACATCTTTTGCAAACTCAATCAGTTCCCTCTGGTATTTAAGCATGAACTAACTTCATTCAAACACTGTTTGTTGCAGACATTGAGAAAACAAAATAATAAAATTCTGGTGATACAATAAATTGGAATAGAGCATGAACACTTGTCTTGACAATATCTGATGTCTTACATCATACATTAACTTAAAAAAAAAAAAATTAACGAAGGTGATTTTAAATGTGTTTTTCAGATGGGAAGGCCAAGTTCAGTGGCAGACCTTTATAAAGTTTAAGCTAACTAAAAACAGAATTTCACAACATGGTTATTCAGCAGCTTCTGATGTAACATGTTGTCATGTGACTCCTGATCATAAATGCTGTCTTAATGAGGTCAGCAAGAACAACATTTCTGTTTGAAGATTCATGGCCCAGACTTTGGCTCAAATGGAAGCTCTGCAACTGGAGGACATCTTGGATGTTAGAAAAAGCTGCAGAGTTGAGTTTTTCCAGGTCTGTATGTTTGTAATCAAGTCAAAATCACAAACATGAGGAGTCCTGTGTTACATCCATTTATTTGCCTCATTTTGCACTATGGAGAGGGAATGTCAAATTCAATATGTCACTGAAAATCCAATACACATTTAGGGCACATACATTTCTTTGGTAAAAACTGAAAATATTGATAATAAAAAAACAAAGAAATAAGCATGTTGACACGGGTTTAGGTGGGACATCCGAAGGTTTGGAGATCTGCAGCGGCAGTGGTGATGCCAACGCAGGCGTCACGGTACTGAGGTTCCTGGCACTCTGCCTCCGTGGGCCAGTACTCAATCCAGGTGCCTCCACCCAGCATGTACTGCAACCTGCAAGCATGCATATAGACACACAGCATCTTGTAAACACATATACACACAATCACACCACGTCGACGAATACAGTATAGTATACAGTACACACACTTTAGATATACGGTGTGTCAGGTTGCACAAGTTAATGTGTGGTAGGGCTTGAATGGCGTTATGCTCACACTCACTGGTCTGTAAGTGTTGTTAGCCTGGTCTGACACTGTTGCTCATTTAACTTGAGTTGATACACTTTTGTGCTATTGTGCTGGAAGTCGCTCTGGATAAGAGCGTCTGCTAAATGCAAGTAATGTAATGTGACATAAATCATATTACGCAAACATACACCACATGTATGCTTTGTATAAAGTGAGTGTGTACATTCATGTTATATATGTGCATATGGTGTGTTTATAAAATGCACCTGAGTATATGTCTATAATGCATTCAGTATATTATGTGCATGGTTTTCTGTGTGTGTATTAGTGTATTTATGTTTTGCTTGCACAGTGCTTCATGTGCACAAATACAGTTTGTATACATATATACAGCCAACTGATACTTACAGCACCCTTTTACATTCTTAAAAAATCAGAGTGAACACAGTAGAGAGAATCACAATGTTTCTACCCTGTCTGGTGCCCTCTCCTGACCAACTGCAGCAGTGCAAGTCAGAAGCAGTCTAGGGCTCACCTGTCCTTTCCTCTGATGAGGTCATCAGATTTGCCCATGATCAGGTAGGTCTTTCCTTCTCTCAGATCTATTGCCTCTCTGCAGTAGGGATGGGCCAAAAATATGCGCTCTTTCCCAGTCACACCAGTGTCAGTGCCTGCAGGAAGACAGAGACATTTTACCACATGAAAGAAACAGTTCAGTTATACTTCTCCTCCAGTGAACATACTGCAGTATTAAAAGGTTTATTTCACCCACCAATAATCCAATCCTCTCAAAAGCTGTGAACGAACTTTTGGTTTTTGATGCAGAACATGCAGAAAAACTCATACGCAGACGCAAAGCTCATTAAATGACATCAGAAAGTTTGGTAAATACAAATACCAAGAGTAGCAACATGTTACCTTCTTTGATGACCTCCTCTACCCGAATTGTGAAGCGGTCTAAAGTTGGAGTCAGGTCAGCATGGACTACTTTGGCTTTGTAAGCTGCAGAACACAGACAAGGTCAGTATGCACACAGGCTATGTTTAGAACTTGAAAGAAACACCCCATTGACCTGTCAGTGATACAGCAATCATAAAGCATGAGCACAAGTGGTTAAAAAGCTACAGTTCCAGATACGGTTTACCCGCCAATGACAGTACCAAAGTCCATGCCAGCATCACAGGCTGAATTCTGACGGTCCAGATCAACATTTTTCTGTTTCCTCTGGTAACTGCAGTTCTCTGTGGGCAGGAAAGGAATGCAAGTGAGGACAGAGCCCACAAGCTTTCTTTGTGACATCACTTCCTGCTAGTACATGCATGTGCCATACCTTCCGCACACCGGCACACCTCCTCATGGCAGATCCTGTTCAGGGCTCCACCTTTCTTCTGCGGGTGGTAAAACTTCATGCAACGGTTTTCTGCAAGAACAGTGATTTTATTTCCTCAAGCCAGGGATGCAAACACTTAAAGGGTAAAAAAAGGTGAGAACATTGCATGGATAGAGAAAAGATAGATATTCGATAGATATTCGCTTTACATGCTCATTTCTAGTTATTACAAGTATATTTGCAGGTGCCTGAAAACCAATTCTAACAGCCATTATGGGGTAAAACAACCTTACATAAAACATATAAAAGGGATCAATAGATGTGGGAGCTGAATACAACAACAAGACAACAAGAAGACAACAAGAAAAAAAAGGATGTTGGAAATCAGCTTCTTTATTCACTCTATTCACTCTTCCACAGGCATGTAATTGGTAAAGTTCATAAAAAGAATAAAAATAAAATAAATAATAATAATAAATAAAATAAAATAAAATCATATAAAAAATAAATTAAAAATCTAGTCTATTAAAAAGTTTAAACATGTCTTAACCATTTGTTTATTGGTAAAATTTTTATGACTTGAGCTATATTTTTCCTCAGATAAGCCATAAACATAGCTAGGTTGTCAATTTCAACCCAGTCATGAAAGCAACCTAGCTAACTCAGAGGTGTCAACCTATACAGTTTGCCCGTATAAAATACCGGGTTTGCACATGTACTGCAGGATACGGGAAATGTAGGGTAATAATAAAATAATAGAGATTAACGACCTGCAAATGGTAAATTAAGCTGTAATATAAATAAACAGGCTGTAAATCATCTGAAAACGATGTCCGGATGATGCAAATAGCAAGCTAGCTCACATGCACAGTGGTTCTGTGGCACGTCTGATTTGTTTATTGTGTAGCTAGCTAGCTAAGTAGTAATCCTGCCGAATTTTCTTAACCATTGTAGGGCAAAACCTTTCGTCGTAGCTGGATGGCTCAGGTAGAAAGGTTTGTCAAGCTAGACTTCACAGTCATCAAGGTTAGCGGTTTCTTCCACAGGTAGGTAGCATTAATGATGTAGCCTACTAGTAATGATTCTCCTACCAAAACATGAGTAGGAGAATACACCATTGAATAATATATTAAAATTATAATAGGCACTATTATCATTTAGGGTTTTATCCTTTCAATTATTTTAAAATGTAACTTTGTTTGGTGCCTGTGAAGCTTAGTGTGAACGCGTGTGTCAATACTGCGCTTGGTTGATGAAGACAGTGATGCCCCCTCCCCTAAGAACAATTTCTCCTCGGATCTGCACGAATCTCTTAGGTGACGTATTTGCATCTTTGTCAAGCTCTTTGCATACGACATGGCCAGAGCCATGTGTTGGTGCTGTGTTTGTCTTTACTGTGATAAGGCCTCTGAAACAGAAGACTGGAGCTCACCCGTAGCATAGTACTCATACAGGGTGACAGCAGCTGGTTGAAGCAGACCCACTCTGGTCATCTGGTGCACCCTGAAGACCACTCTGTCAGACAGCTTGTGAGAAACCTGATTAAAAGGGAGGGAGGGAGAGAGGGATATGAAAAGGAGACAAAGAAGACAGAGGTATGGAGACATTCTGTATACATTGTTATGCTTCGCTAACAAGCTGGCTGCCAAGTTACCAAGCCTGCAGGCCAACAGTGAGTGCCTTCAGTACCAAGGAAAATGTGTCCACACCTTATCCAGGTAGAAAATGAGGGAGCCCTTGTCAGACAGCTGCTTGTCCGTTTCAATCTTCTGGACGTATCGGTCTCTTCCGGAGGTTAACTTATGGAGAGAACATGAGGCAGAGACACACGAGAAGAGACAGTGGTTCAGTGTGCCAAAAGACCACAAAGGTTCATGTAATGACTCTAAACTCTTACTCAAGACCAATGTGATGTGAATGAACTAATAAACACTAAGTCCACCTCAGTGACTTAACCACTGAGGTGACAGACTGCAGGGCATTTTATCTCAGTGGTTGAAGACTCTGGCAGTCCACAGTGATAGTCCCTGTTTTATTCCTCACCCTGTCGAGATCTTTCTTGTCTGCAATGAATCCTGTGAGCATGGTAATATCCAGGATAGACATGGTGGCATCTCTCTCTGGAGACAGGTACCTGGGAAACGCACAAGAATGAGTGGTGAAACAGGCTTTGGGTTAATAAAAAACTGAAATGTAAACTAATCGTTGTCTATGAACATTTAGGTTTACAGGAGAATTTGAAAATCTGAATACCTTTTTCCAGAGATCCAAAACCAGCTAATTATGGCTAAATAAGGCCTGGATTCAAAAAGATTTTTCATTTATTCAGTATAATACAACAATGTGTCTGTCGAATCAAATATAAAGTTTGCAATCACATCTCTTTACGCTCTACACTATACTTACCTTTGGGTTTCAGTACATTCTGATAGATCTTAATGTGTACAACTTGTGCATTTCTTCCAAAGGGAGATTCCTTCATTCTGTACTCTTGTGCAATCGACCTTATCATTTGTAAATGTATTACTAACAGTCACACCATTGACGTCTACACTCTCGCAGACTGTTTCAGACCCTGACTGTCTTTCTACACACTTTCAAATAAAAATTTCATCTTTCATTCATTTCATTTTTATTTGTCTTTTCAGTACCATAGGCTAGGTTGGAAAGTCACTATAGTATTCAACTTTGATCCGAAAACAACAGGAAAACATACTTATTTAGAGGTAGTCTAAATAAATGTCCAAAGCATTACTATGCATTGAAATAATTTTGTATGTTTCACACATTCATGAAAGTTCATCACAGTGCACATTTGCTCTGAAAAACCTCACACCATGAAGAATGGGCCAGGGGATTGATGTGCAGCAAATACTACAACAGCTGTATCTGGAGATGAAAAATCAAACTACATGTGATATGAAGGTTTCTTTAGAAGTATGCGATGGTGCTTACGTCATCTCAATTGTCATCTTGTATGTTTCCAGTGCGTTCTCATCACCAACTGCAAAACACAAAAACAAATCAATGTGTCATTAAAAAAGCCAACAGTAAAACATTCATGAGCACTGATGTACATTTTCCCTTTCAACACAGGATCCAGATTTATTTTCATCAGAATGGAAAAAACGTCTACTTCACTGCGCAATAAACTGTACCTTCGGGCTGTTTCTCAATCTTCACCTGCAGTTCAAAGTTCTTGCAGTCTGTGACCTTTTCCTCTGGCAAAGCATGGTATAAGGTCATCACCTGTGACACAACCAGCAGGCTGATCAGTGCGCATGTGATGCCACTCAGATTCCCATTGTATGTAATGTCATAACATCACATCATGTATCTGTTTATCAGAGGGGCATGTACACAACCAGCATTTTATACTTGTATTAAATACATGTTTGGCTTTTGAGGAACCTAGTGATGCTTATCTTTAGCTGTACCTTACTCCTACACGTTGGCTAAGAGAAGTCCCTTTTGCTTTTATTTTTCACATTCAGGTGAAGTATCTTCTTAGGTAGCATAACAGCAGTGCTCCTCATGGGATTCAGGTCTGTAAGCCCTTGATCTCAAGCCCATGATCAACTGTTCTGTATTGCTTGGCTCACATTGTGATGGCCTTAGACCAATTGTGCACAGAAACTGTCCATCCATGTCAGTATGGAATTTTATTTCTCTGTAAGACTGTATTACATAAAAGACAAAACGATTGTATCTATAGAATATTTCAGAATTCAAAATTCACCATTTTCCCATAGAATTAGTCATCTCTTTGAATATGTAGACCATTGCTTTTTTAATTTCACTATCATAAAAAGTATACCGATTTCATCTAAAACTGAAGTATATGTATATTTGCATATTATTAGGGATAGTAGACAGACTCCATGCTTAAGTCCCTGAGGAGACAGAGTACTCACGGACATTATCCCCTGGCCAGATCCTCTGGCAGTGACTTGCAGATCTTGGTCAACCCGAGTCTGTAAACAAAAGATACAAGTTGCTCTTACCACCACCAGGACTGTTAAAACCTGGCCTAATAGAGCCTCTCAGCAGCTGCAGGACTGTTTTAACAGAGCCAACTGGGACATTTTTGAACACTAGGACCTGGAGATGTTTACAGACACTGTCTTGTGTTACATAAAGAACTGCACAGACATTGTCACAGTGGATAAACGCATCCGGGTCTATCCCAATCAGAAGCCCTGGATGACCAGGGAGGTCCAGCGGCTGCTAAAGGAGAGGAACACCGCCTTCAGGTCTGGCGACAGGGCTCTCTACAGCACGGCCCGAGCCAACCTGGGGAGAGGCATCAGAAGGCCAAGGCGGACTACAGGAGGAGGATCGATGACCACCTGGACAGCAACAACAGCGGGCAGGTGTGGCAGGTAGTCCAGCACCTCACCAACTTCAGGTCCGGCCTCGGAGCTGCTGAGGGTGACACCTCGCTGGCAGAGGAGTTGAACCTCTTCTTTGCCTGCTTTGAGGTGGAGTCACAAGAAACAGCCATGCTGCATCCAGCGGCCCACAGCAACTTCAACTTCACCCTCACTGTGGAAGGGTGCGAGGTGAGGAGCACGCTGAGGGCCATTAACCGGAGGAAGGCTGCGGGCCCTGACGGTGTCTCTGGACGCGTGCTGCAGGGCTGTGCAGACCAGTTGGCTGGGATCTTTTCTAGGATCTTCAACAGGTCTTTATCCCAGTCTGCCTGAAGTCCTCCACCATAGTCCCTCTGCCCAAAAAACCCTCCATCACCAGCCTCAACGATTACCGGCCAGTAGCACTCACCCCTTTGGTGATGAAGTGCTTCGAAAAACTGGTACGGAGTCACATCATATCATTTCTACCCCCCACCTTTGACCCACATCAGTTTGCATACGGGGGTAATAGGTCTACGGAGGATGCTGTAGCCACAGCTCTTCACGCTGCGCTGACCCACCTGGAGCAGCAGGGGAGCTACGCTCGGCTCCTCTTTGTGGACTACAGCTCAGCGTTCAACACCATCCTCCCCCACAGACTGGTGTGTAAACTGTTGGACCTGGGTCTGCCTTACTCCACGTGTCTTTGGATTAAGGACTTCCTGACGGGACACACACAGAGGGTCAGAGTAGGCCCCCACATCTCCACAGCTCTCAGCCTCAGCACGGGCTCCCCTCAGGGCTGTGTGCTGAGCCCCCTGCTCTATACCCTCTATACATATGACTGCACCCCTGTCCACTCCAGCAACACCTTTGTCAAACTTGCCGACAACACCAGAGTGGTGGGGCTCATCTCAGGGTGCGATGAGTCTGTCAGTGTGGTGCAGAGACAACAACCTGCTCCTGAACACGTCAAAGACAAACGAGTTAGTCATCGATTTCAGGAAGGAAAAAACAGACATTGAACCCATAATCATCGGCGGGGACTGTGTGGAGAGGGTCACAGACTTCCGTTTTCTGGGAGTTCACATTGAGAAGGACCTGACCTGGGGCATGAACACCACAGAACTGGTAAAGAAGGCACAGCAGAGACTCTACTTTCTGAGGGTCCTCAGGAAGAACAACATCGCCCAGAGACTGCTGATGTCCTTCTACCGTTCCACCATAGAGAGCATTCTCACTTACTGCCTCTGTGTGTGGTTTTCCAGCTGCACTGTGGCACGCAAATAAGAGCTTCGGAGGGTCGTCAAGACTGCTGAGGAAATTACCAGGTGCTCTCTCCCCACTCTGGAGGACCTACACAGTTCCCGCTGCCTCAAGAGAGCCCATGACATCACAAAGGACACATCCCACCCCGGTCACCCTCTGTTCAAACTACTACCGTTAGGCAGACGGTATAGAGCCATTAGAACAAGGACAAACCGATTCAAAAACAGTTTTTATCCCATAGCTGTACAAGCTTTAAATGCCACTAAAACATAATGTTCACGTTCACTGTGCAATAAGGGATCTGTGCAATTAATGTTCATGGTTCTTCACTGTGCAATAAGGGTTCTCACTCTGCAATAAGGGATCTGTGCAATTTTTCTGGCAGAATTTAGATATCTCTGTGTGTTTTTACTTGTGTTCTACCTTTTTTACTTTTTTATATAGTCTTACCTTTTAGATTATTTTTTTAGATTATTTATAAGCTTTTTTATTGATCCTTTGCACTGTTGAGGATTGTACTCAATTTTCGTTGTAAATGTTACAATGACAATAAAGAATTATTCTATTCTATTCTATTCTATTCTATTCTATTCTATTCTGATCTGGGGTTCTGACTTTCCATTTCACAAGATTACAGGATGTTGGAGTCATTGACTGATGTCTCCTTTTATCATTCTTTCTCTTACTTATTGATTATTTTCTTTTGATCGTTCCTTCATTAGTTCTTTTCATGGTCTCATTCTGTCTTTCTCTCCCTGTCATTCTTACTCTCATTCTCTCATGTAGACTATTCTACCAGAAGTCATGGGGCACCTCATCTAATTATTGGCAATCTTTACATGTCATGCATAGTCATGCATTTAGTTTGACTCTGTCTGGCTCACCTTCTCCGAGCGGGTCACATAAGCGTTGTCACGGGTGAAGGTCCACTTGACAGGTTTGGAACGACCACTGATGTCAAGGCTCACTTGTAAGTCGATTTCCTGCATGTCGGCCACTTCTGTCCTGTACTCAGCCACAGCCTGGAAGACTATGATGGTGGCCTAAAGGGAACAACAGGGGACTACAGTGAGGCTTACTCCAAGACCTGATTGGCTACAGGACTCTCCTGTTGCCATAGTTTCCAAAAGATCTCTTGAACAGTTTCAACAGGTCTGTCCAATGGGTTGTTTTAAGGATAGAATGTGTTTTAGATCACTTCACACCTTCTGAAGGGTGTTTTAATTGATAGATTGTGTTTTAAGGCCTCATGCTGAATAGAAGTGTGTGTGTAAGTAGACTGAAGTGAGAAGTGTGTGAGTAGACTCACTGAACAGCTAAAGCAGACACACTGAATAGGATTAGTTAATAGGATGAATTTCAAGATGAATGAATCTTATTAATATTTTGTGCAGCACAATGCCCTAACACCCAGCCATATGAACATTATCAATAGATATTGCAGATACTAAACTTGAAAGGCCTGAAGAATTTATGAGCTGTCAGCAATAGAGAAGAGAGAAGAGGAGGAATTTTGTCATAATCCTGTCTGATGAACTAAACGTGTAGCTGCTGCAGCCCACAAATCACGCATACCTGAGTGGACCCATAGCCTCCACCTTGTCTCTGCTGCTCAGACAACCATTTCACCACGTTACCAGCCTGGTTAAACTCCTTAGCCTTGACCAGAGCCATCAGTGCATAACCTGTGGCCTCCAGGGTGTAAAGGTGACCTCCGTGGACCGGCCAATGCGTTCTGTCTGGAATGGTAGATGGGGACATATGAACCATACAGGGGTTAATCAGGCACAGAATATCCTTCAGTCAATATATCTATCTGGCTACATGAAATTATGAGAGATTGGATCACAAGGTTCTGGAACAAGTCCAGGAATGTCTAAATGGTTTGGGTTCACTGTTTCAAGATTTTAGAGAATTTGTCATCTTTGGAGATCAATAGTCTCTCATGTACTTTGGACATATGAATCCTCTGTGGATAAAATATACCCTCTACTCTGACACTTGTAAAGAGGTGGATTAATTCTGTCCTACAAAAAAAGACCTGGTTGCTCCAGGTAACAATTTTACCATACTTCATCTGGTGGTAGAAAACAAAATTAGTAAAGGCCCCTACATGAGGCACTGCAGTAAAAAGACCTCTGTCACACATACAGAAATTTGGATGATTATAAATGCCTCTGCCTGTGTTAGTTTTTGTCAAATTGTTGTGATTGAGGTTTTCAGGTTTTAGAATACGTTTAATATACACTACATGAAGATTAGAAAGTTTTGGAATAATAGTTTGTCCAGGACTGAATGTCCAGGTATGCATGTCAGTGTATACTCTAGATTCAGTTGTGGCAGATTATACATTAATTTCAATTATAAGTTAATTATTAGGGCATTAAAAGTTTGTTAAATTCGGGTTTACAGAGGTCACTAGGGAAAAATACCATATATACATATAGTTACTATGTCCTATTTGTTCTCTTTCTCATTCTGGCCAATTGTGCAACATTAATACCATTAACACTGACAGACATGTGAAGATTTACAATTATCCTGAAAAATACCTCCTGTCTTATTTTCTTTCCTTCCCTGCAATACACAAAGCAAATGGAACCATAAAGAGGAGACGTGTAAAGACTGAACATGAGTGAAGACTTGTGAGGGCGTTTGCACATTATTTGCACACTGTGTGTGTCAGCTCACCAGCGGATGCGAAGCGGAGCAGGACGGGCAGCTGGTGCTTTCCCTCGAGGGCCAGGGCGTAGGAGGTCATGGCCACGGCGTAGGGGTTGTTCAGGGTGTGGATTCTGCGAGACAGGAACTCACTGGCTTTCTTCATGCTGTCAGGCAGGCTCTGGAGTCACAGCACAGAAATTATTATGATAACATGCTAAACCTGTCAGACATTGATGGCAATACAGAGAAATCTGTATGCTCTGGAGAGGTTTGTGGTACATCACATTTATATGTTACATGCTGACCTTCCTTTAATTTGTGCAGAAACAAGGCTCTGCAGGTGTGACGGAGTGCCGTCACTACGGTTGAGTATGTGCTTTGACTGCCATACCAACGAGCCTGGCTCTTTGGCTTCGCGGTCAAAGTCGCATGTTTGGTACCCCGTAGACCCGAGTTCAAGGCCGGGTGGGGTGACTGCTCTCGCCCTTTGCTACAAATGGTGTCAGCAGTGGGATGGCTGGCTGTGAGGCCATCGGAGGCGTGCCCAGTGTGTGAGCTGTATGAGGGACCCCCAGGTTAGGTTGACCCCGGTGTGAGGGACCCCAGAGATGGGTGAAGCACAGTGTGAGGGACCCCAGAGATGGGTGAAGCACGAGTGAGTGGGGCACCCTGGGATGGGAGAAGTACGGCAGGGGAATGCGTGAGGGACGCCTTGGTGCGTGAAGCGCATGGGCGCGCTTCCCGAAGGGGAGGGCAGTGTGACGCAGTGCCGTCACTACAGTTGAGTATGTGCTTTGACTGCCATACCAACGAGCCTGGCTCTTTGGGTCGCGGTCAAAGTCGCATGTTTGGTACCCCGTAGACCCGGGTTCAAGGCCGGGTGGGGTGACTGCTCTCGCCCTTCGCTACAGCAGGTAAAAGGGAGAGACAGAACAAGATCTCTCATCTGTGGGATGTGAGATATGGTGTGTCTGTTGACTCAGTTGTTAGGTGTTAGTCATGTTAGGTGATGTGACAGTTCCTAGTTTGACTGTTAGATGTGATGTAATGTGTGTGCTTGTGTGTCATTAGATGTGATATGACCTGATTGCCTGTGGGATGCTTACATGCAGAGGGTTGATTCACTCACATTTACTCTCTCCACACAGATGGCACGCGACTCCAGCATTGCAATCAGGACGAACGCAGTCATGGATGCATCAGCCTCACCACCCTGTGGGCAAAATCACAAATTACATGCACGTCTGATCTCCAAACACACTGTCCATTACATGAGTGATACTACACTGTTAGTCTCCATGGTTGTGACTTTACTCAGGGATATTCTACATTTACATCACTTGAGTAGACTGAGACCGTGTGATTAATGAATTGATGAATCAATTACTAATTTAATGAATCAATTTACCCATTGTTTTCACTTTGACACTACCTGCTATTCACAGTATTCAAAGTATGTTTTGCAAGTAAAGTTATTATGAGTGTTGATACACTAGCAAAAGAACAGATGTAATCAATGCCTCAGTGCTTTATAGTTTACTGTTTCCTCCTGCACCACAAACTGAATATAAGCTAACACGAGCTGAGGAAGTGGCGGGAAAAGCCCTTCTGGAAGTCTCTTGCAATGACATACCACCATTTGTCCACTCCCAACTGGGGCATACTCTTTGAAAATGCCATCTGGCTGCTGTGCATTCAGGACCAGCCACTTGAGGGCGCTGCAGAGCACATCCTCCTGGATGCTGACAAGACTGTATGCCATGCCGAACACTTTGGCTACATATGCCGTCAGCCTGTGGTAAGGAAAAGCGAGTCTTTATTATTTAAAAGCTCTGCACCTCACCAATATGTCACACCTTTGACTCAAGTTGAATCACAGAAATGAATCATAAATAAACTTCTCGTAGTCGAATGTTCCGTCTCCAAGTAATCAAATGTGTGCTGCTGGATTTTGAAAGCCTTGCCGCTGAAATGGTGCTTTGGAATGATGGGAAGAGGCTCACCAGGTGCTGGATTTGGACTTGGGATAAACGGCGAAAGAGCCATCAGATTTGCGATATCCCAGCTGATGAGTGTACCCTGAATTTAGGAAAGGAAGGAGATAAGAAAACAGATTTTTCATTTGAGTGAGAGATAACTATGGAGCCAATTCAGATTTGAATTTAGCATTCACAAACCCCATTTAAGTGCTTCTGTGGAGTGTTTCACACCTCTCTTACTACCAGGTGAATTCAGACCTTAAACGCCTATGTGGGAGAGATGTGTCTGGAGCAGAGTAAGGGTGTTTTGCTCGAAATAAGGGTGCATCTCATTACTTTCCAAGAATGGCCAAATCTGTTGTGACACCTTAGTCTGTTTTCTCTCTGCAACCCTTCTGCGGAGAAAAAGGCTGATTAAGTTGTGCAACGCAGTGGCTATCATATGTAACAACAACACTGTTAGTAGACAGGTAATATCCAATGAAAATAAACCCAGAAAACTCAGTTTGTATTTGACATACATTGAATTTTAAATTTGAATAATTACACCCCATTTGATAACCCTGCATTATTGTCTCTCAATGAAATGCTGAGCATTTACTGTCTTTAAAGATGATTTTAATATTTCCATTAATATTCTCAGTGGAGGCATAGACTCAATTGATTAATGAATGTTCAATAGAAATAGTTATCAGATGGCTACCCTAACAGCTCATTGGTCATATGTGCATGCACACATGTAAATACATTCCTGTGAAGAATGTCCCTTGTTATATGGTGCAGGAACAAATTGCCATGTGTCCCATACTACATGTTCTGACATTCTTGAGGTAATTGAATTGGTTGAAAGATCTCAGGTTTTCTCTGAACTAAATGGCTAGCTAACAAATACAAAAGGAAATACTTTTATGGTAACACACTATACTTATTAGAAAGGGGAGATCAACGAGACATTTCAGTTGTCTGTCTGTTTGACAACAAACATTCTGTAATATTTAAAAGGTAGCGGCTCCAGACAGCGCACAGTACTGTGAAACACTGTAGCTCACACAGCTGGATACTTTGGTACACTTTCCTACTTATGTGTCATACGCCTCTCTTTGCTGTGTGAGCTATGCCATTTCCTGCAAGATCCTTATTTGAATCTTCATAATGTGATCCTATGACATAGCTGGGAAGGGAGGATTTTCTCTACTGTGAATAAAGCCAACTCATTTTATTTGAAAATTCAGTAATTATTTAGCTAGCAAGGAAACACAAATTGTATTAATTTATTATAATAGCCTACATTACACTTCAACACTATCATGTTTGAAAGGGGTAAAAACCATGTCAATGCAGTTGCAGTAACATTACTAGCCTACAGCTGAAACAGTAGTTACCTAGTAAGGGGCCCTGGAATATAGCCTCATTCATACTGATATTATTATAGCATTCATAACAAGTTCACTGTATAAAAACAGTTGTAAACTGAAAAGCACACAGTTCCACAGAGGTGACACAATAGTCCTGGTAAGCTACTTAGCTAGCTAGCAGGCTGAATGCTAACTCCTGTGATCAGAAGTAGTTAGTTAGCTTTCAGCCTGCTTGCTAGTTTACTAGGAAAACATACTGCAGAACAGTAGAACACACAATGTGTGCATAAAATTCCTCCACACATAATTTTAACTTGACTATTTCATATAATGAACTCAACAATATGTTGAAATGTTATAGTCCTTACAGCTAGATTGCTTTTTCAATGTTGCAATCTTAATCTAACATAACCTGAGGAATGGTGTGCGAAAAAAAGTGTTTTTAAAATAAAAATATTTGACACTGACATTTTTAACTCATACCATTTTGCTAAAGTTTTGAAAAGGCTCATCTCATTGCCAATTGTTTTCTCGGAAGTACTTGTTCAACTTTCATGATTGAATAGCGCATCTTGTGACTGCATTCTGCATTGAGGACTAATAACTCTATGGGAAAATCTACCAGACTCTGGGCAGGAAAGTGTGGGTTCCTAGGGCTATTTATTCATTTTATACATTCATTCACAGCACACAACTTTATACCACCCATTTTTGGACATACTCATGTGCATAATTTAAGTCTGAAAACAAAAAACTGAAAAACATGTCAGTGAGGCATACAAAAAAAAAAAAAAACGCTCAGCATCTTTGAGTCTGAATCAGCTTGTATGTGAACATGAATATAAAATATATTTCAACTGTGTGCCTAACCTGCTTTAGCAATGGAATTAGTGATTGAAAACCACCCATATTTATCCAATACAAATTTACAAAATTACAAGTACTTTAAAATGATTTTGACATAGTGAAAAATAATTACATTAGTAATTGTATTTGTTGTAGCTGAATCCCTTTACTCATGTTATACTTGTTATATTTGACATGCTACAAGATACTACCTCTGATGAATTTGCTGCCTCTTACCCATTTGGATGAATTTGATGGCTTGGGCGCGGCGATCTACCCCCACTCTGTCCCACTGGCCAGTTTTGTCCAGGTAGTGTGTGGCGATGACAGGGCCGGTCACTCTAATCATGTTCTGCTCGCCGCAGCCCCCAGGTGCAGTTATGAGGCTGCCCATGGGGTCGCCGCTGATGGCTGCTTGAACAGTCACACCCAGCGGCTCTCCTGCGCAGGCAAAGCAGACGGCGCAGTCAGGGCTGCAATGACATCATTCTGTATACTTCCATAGTCACAGTCACAGCTTGGAATCAATTGGAGTTTGCAGCTGGGACTCACAGAAAAAAAAAGATAATATGCCCTTCCACTCCCACCCCTTCCTCTACCATGAAAAACACCTGTCTACACTCAGCTGAAAATGAGCAAAGGCTTCCAGAATGTGAGAGATGATGCCTTACCTGTCACGCTGATGTAAGTCTGTGAAGGTGAGCCTGGCACCTGGTTGGTCACCTTCGTGTGTTCAATCTTCTGTGACTGGACACCACCTGATGGGAGAATAGGAACGCGTCACTTGCATACATTACGTTTTCCAAAGAGGAATATCAGGATAAACAAAATTTTGCTTTCAGGGGTGAGTGAAACAAGCTCAATCTGCTTTGGGGGGGGTAAGAAATTACAGAGCGGAAGAGACAGTGGCGTGAGCTTCAACCCTTCATATACAGTAAGTATCCATGGAACCCATGTGTTAAATGAATCACACTTTATGACATGTCCAAGAAAATCCTGAGAACACAGCGGTTTGACATGGTCAGAGCATGGTCAGAAACTCACCATGGTCAGATGGTTTCAGAACCACAGTTACAACTTCCTTTTCTGTTTTCACTCCTTCGGCCTGTGAGAGACAGTAAAAACACATGGATCAAGCAGCAACTGCTACATGCTTTGGTCTAAATCAGCTTGCGCCCATGATTTCTGAGTAAAATAATTATGACCATACAAGACGTATATACTTGTGTTATAAAAAAAACATGAATAAAAGCACCTTTTATATATATATTTTTACAATAAATTCATTCAAAAATATATGAAAGAGGCAAAATGTGTTTTATTCGTAGCATAATACACTTACAAACTAGACATATAGTCATTATTGTGCTTCCATTAACATTATATTAACGAATGTTAGAAAATGTTACAAAATGTTTAGTTACACTCAACATATCTCCTTCAAAGTAAGGTTATGACATTGGTCATAAACATAACCAGTGCTGACCGCAGCCCTGACTAAATGCACCCACAGGTCTGGACCTGGATGCTTCCACCTTCAGCACTGCAGGGTTCTAATCTCTCCAGTGAAGGATGATGGGTAAAGTGATGGATAGAAGGTGGAGGGAGATGAGTGGTAGGTGAAAGGTGATTGGTGGAGGTAAGAGAAAAGAGATAAGTGAAAGCATGTGGGAGATGGGTGGAGGGTAGAATGAGATTGGTGGTAGAGTGACCGGTGGACTGTGGGACTGGGAGAGTGTAGAGTGATGGGTAGAGTATGCACTCACCACCACACGAAGGTCCTTTTTAACCCCATCATGATGTCTGGAGTCAAAGACAGCAGCCTTGACCTCAATGGAGTGCTGTCCCAGGGCCATAGGGATAATGACAAAGGGGATAGCACGTGAGGACATGGGGTCCATTTCAATAGCATCTATGTGATACTTCCGCTTCCTGCTGGCTGCACTGCAAACCTCTTCTGTCTCCATCAGCTCCACCCGAACCTGCAGGAGGGAGGGTCACGAATGAGTCCTATGCTAACAACATGGGCGTGCGCCCTTCTCCAGACTGTATCAGAAAACGAGGCAGGGCTGCAAGCACAGCTCACCGTTATTTTCTCTTCAAGGTAGTTGTAAAGAACAGCTTTGATTTCCAACTGCTCGTTCCGTACTGCAGCGTAAGGCAGCTTCAGGTCGATAAAGAAGTCTTTCATCACCCTCATCTCAAGGGGATCTGCCACACAGATTCCTGTAGACAGAGAGTCACACTGAGCAAAATCAACTGCAGCATGTTGTCCTCTTCTGCAGTGTGTTCTCCTGGTTTGCTGCATATTCTGCTGTTCCACAGTGTGTTCTCCACTTATCCAGCAATTTGTCTGGTTCTGCTCTGTGGCCACAGCTTGTCCATGACTGATATTTGATGCTTCATGACTTGAGCCATTTAGCACAATAATATCTGCTACAACGATTCACATTGAATAGAATCCAATAAGAAAGACAGATCTCATTTTAGTTGTCCCCAATACGTAAAATTAAAAAGATAAACAGGATTTCCATGCATGTTGACTCGTATTCAAAACAATGCTATGTCCATCACTGAAAATGATCATTAAAGACCAAAATTTTCAGTGTGAAAGGAAGTAAATCTGTCTCTATCTATCTCATTCTTTTAGTGAAAGTGAATCATCAGTTAAACTGGTAGATACAAGGGGTCTACAGCCTCAGAGCGGATAGAGGAATACACAGAGAGAGACATGTTTAGTACCATGAGTTTTGGACAGGCTGATAGCAGTGACTTCCCAGGTGGTGATTGAGTCCTTCAGGAAACTGTTCTTTATCACTGATGTAGACACACTGAAGTATGATGGAAGAGAGACAGATCAGGTTGTTTTATTTAATGGGAAAAACTGCTCCATATACTACAGATGCTGGAGTCATGTGTACCAGTGTGCATCAGGCACCTCTTACCAATCTCTCCTGTCTGGAGGGCACCGCGGCAGTGTCTCCTCCTCCCATAGCCAGCTCTCAGGGAACTGCGTGCGGGACACAATGTCATCACTGCTAATGTAGTGATCATCTACATCACCTATGTGTGGAAAGACAGAGAGACAAGCCAGTATCATCTGAGACAGCTGGAACAAACTCAAGCAACCTCCGACTTGGAAATGAGCTATTGGATTTTATCTCAACCAATCTCCTTCATTATTATATTACGTTATTGTTGTTTAGCAGACGCTCTTATGTAGAGTGACTTACATGCTAAACAGTTTTACATATTATCCGTTATACAGCCGGATATTTTCTGAGGAAATATTTTTGATTCAAGTATCTTGCCCAAGGGTACAACAGCAGTGATCCTGCAGGGAATCGAACCAGCAACCTTTCAGTTATGAGCTATATTCATAACCGTTCATTATGATGACTACTACGCTACACCACTACACTCCATATGGTGCTCTATCCATCATAAGCCCAATTTTTTAGAAATAGAACTATATGGCTGGACATCTTATCAAAAACAACACCAGGTAGCACTGGCTAGTTGACCCTAATGTACAGGAATAATCCACTAAATATGTGACCTCAGAACATCTAGAACACAGTGTTTGTGTTAGTCAGGTCAAGACAGTGTAATTAATACAATCTTTAAACACATCAGATAAAGTGCTGTGTATATTTTAGTATTTCACATCTATCAGATGCAGACTCCTCCTCCAACAACAGCAACCCTTCCCCGAGAGGATGACCGTGGGCCTTACTGCGTGCCATGATCAGCTGCTCTGTCCTGGCCTCCTCGTGTCTCTTGTCCACCTCTGAACAGCAGTGCAGGAAGGCTTTCACGCACTCTTCTCCATCGGTGATGAACTGGGAGCGCCGCTCACATGTGTAGTCCATCAGACTCTCCACCATTCCATCCTGACAGCACTGCTTCGCCAGCCCAGAGTAATTACTTGCTGCGGCACAAGGGGAGAGACTAATTGCTTTACATTACATTATTGTCACGTGGCAGAAGCAGGGTGACGTACGTAGGTTGCAGTTTTTACATGTTATCTGTGGATACTTGGACATTTACTGAGGCAATTGTAGCTTAAATACCTTGCCCAAGAGGACAGCAGCAGTGCCCTAGGAGGGAATCGAACCAGCAACCTTTCGGTTGTGAGCCCTACTCCTTACAACTATTCTACACTGCAAGCCCAACACAGACTCAACGCTGGATAAAAGACTCAGGAAAAAAGACTTACAACTGCCTGAGAAACATACACAAAGGGTAAAGTGGCAGTGCTGAAACATTTGTAAACTATGGCAAATAAAGTTTTTTTTGTCTCATGGTTAAGCATGGATTCATTTGTGAAAAAACTGATGCATAGCACAACCCTCTAACTCCTCAGAGACTCAGAGAGGCAGAGACTTCCCCAGGTGGAGTGAAAGGGTTCTCTTACTTAGTGATGTTTTCAGTTCGACGAGTGTCAGTGAGCGCCGTCTGCGAGCCTTAGGGTGATCAGGGCATTGGGGGTCTAGAGTCACAGACATTACAGAGGGAGAGAGACTCACAAAGTGCAGCAAAGACTCTGCAGCTGGTCCTCTGAGAGTGAAAAACATCAGCTCCTATGTTCACACAGACATTGACACACACAAATGTACCACTAACACACAAGTGGCAATTGTCATACATACATAGAGACACTCCTGTATGACACACAAATACTACAGTGCCCCATGAAACACATAGTCATACCTGTTCTTGATTTGGTTCCACCAAGACTAGATTCAAACACCAGTCCAGTGTCATAAAAAACTGCCATGCTGTCTGCACCACTTCCAGCCGTACAGCCGATGTCGTGCTTTTCAATGATGTCCCAGATCTACATGTGGAGACACGTTTCATACCTGAGCAGCAGAAGGACTTAATGCCAACCCTTTCTGCTACTGCTGCAGAGAGCTCATCTCTGTCATTCTTACAGCAGGAAGTAAATTTTCACTCCTCAAATCTTCTTACCTTTGTTTGCGTCAATCTATGCTGACTGTTGAGGACATAAACTCCTTTGTCCACAGCCACAAGTCCCACTTTTGCACCTGGGTCACCAGTGATGGTCAGACTGAAGGGCTTGCGAGGCTCATAAATATCCCTTGGTCTAGTGGGGGAAACACTGAGCTGCAGGCAGAGAAGGAATAAAACTCTGATTCAGTGTGACTCATTCTCTGGACAGGGATCTCTGATCTCTGATCTCTGACTAAGCATGACAATCATAAATTCACACTTGGAAATGTACAGCTTACCTTAAACTCAGCAAGACTCTGTCAAAAACACTCACCCGCATAGGTACAATCAGAATCATAACAGGTTTTGATTAAAGGTTGTAATTTGTTTTTGTTTTACCGTTCCAATGCATGTGTCCTTCACGTCCACCCAGACAGAGTCTGACACCACCTCTGTTCCCACATGGTAGTACGCCACGAAGCGGAAGGAGGGGATCATGTCCTTGGTTACTGGAAGCGATATCGTCACCAGTGACTGTCCTCTCAGTCTTTCATGCCTTGCTGCACGGACAAGTTGCCCTTTGTTCATTATCTGTTTGGGTACACGAAGAAGTAGTACACATCAGGATCTTCTCAGGTATAAATGAATGCAGGTGTATAACCCTAACCGTTCAAGTACACACTAAAAACAGGTACACATACTGTACACAGTACACAGTAGTATACACAGTACACAATAGGTAGCGGAGTGTTAAAAGCACAGATGTACACCAGATATTCAAAAGGTAACTTCTACAGGCAGTTGATACAAGTACTCACCAGGTATGTGAAGTGCTGGATCTGATCCTGAACACCAGGGCTGTTCCCCAGGTTGAGGTTGATGCGCAGGTTGTCTCCAATCTCCAGCTCAGCTGCCTGGATGCCTACGTGCAGGTAGTTCTTGGAGTTGCCCTGTGTCTTGTATGGTTGTGCTGTCATCTGCTTTACAGCCTGCCGCTGCTCAAGTATGCCAGGGGCCTTTGTCCTCACCTGGAGACATAATCATCACTACCATTAAAGTGTGTACATGATATTGTATGTGGGAGTGTGGCCATTATTATTTTTCATGGATGCAATTCATGTTACATCTGAGTGGGAAGATCAAAGGTGTGATTCCAGAGTTTTAAAGGCTGGAGATGGAGCTCACAGTGATTGGCAGGCTGTTTTCCCCTCCTTGGGTGTTGATGGTTAACTTGGCAACCCCGTTTCTCTGGGTCCTGCCCGAAACTGCCCCTGGTGTCACCTCCACATCAATGCCATTGGCAGGGGTGCCATCTGGGTTTGTGACGTAAACCTGTCAGAGCCACAACAGAAGACTGATCATAACAGTATGACAGATGTATTATTACCAGGAAGAATATCACACTACACTGTATGCCAACCAAATATATTACCGCTCATCAACACATTTTAAAATGCACTGAAAAATAATTGCTTGTGATTTTAAATTATCAATGAAAGTGTTGTACTTTTGTTATGAAACAAAAAGTGCAATGTTTGCACAAAGCAAAAACTAAGTTGATGCTTAACGGTTCATCAAATGGAACAGTGATACTGATAAGGAAAATATAAATTGTAAAAACACACACCACAACATCAAATGGCATCCCTGGTTTAAAGTAGGTGGGAGTCTTGTGGAAGTGGATGCTATAGGGTGAGGTCACTATCAGGATTCCCCTCTTCTCTGCCTCCACCATTTCACTGCCTGCCAGAGGAAGGGACACATGCAGTCAGTGTGCAATTACAGTGCAGTCAGTGTTCAGTCAGCATACAGTTACAGTTCAGTCAGTATACAGTTACAGTCCAGTCACATGCATATTCAATGCGCACAACGGCTATACAAACACACAGACATAAACACTTTCACAAGCTCACACCTAGTTACACATACTACACACACACACACACACACACCACACCAAACACACATACACACATATTACAGTCCTTACCACTGCTTGTCAGTACATTGACAGTCACATATAAGGACAACTGGAGGAGCTGGTTGATGTCTGGGAAGGATTTCAGAATATGCTCTCTTCTCAGTGTGGCCTTCCCCCTTCCTGCAATGACCTGTATTCAAAATGAAACCCACCTTAGATGGCCAACCGTGAAAGAGGGACAGTATAAGGTGTTTGCTTATGTTGAGGTGTGGGTGAGACAGAAAAGTGCACTGACATCCACTTTCTGCAGAGATGCAGGGAAACTCTTCTTCTCTCCTTCTTCGGTCAGGACTCCGAACAGCACAAACGCCTTCCCTGTTACATCATTCCCATAGAGGTACCTTTAGAATGAGACAAGGGGAAGTTCTTCACCACAAGCACCAATCTACTACAGTGAGCAGCTCTGGGCAGTTTCTGCTTCCAACAATAGATCCAAAATCAGCTTACCCATGAATATAACTCCCCACAATCATTTTAAGAAAAGGCTAACACAAACCCAATGTCACTGTTTTAAAGGAAGGAAATATATGAAAGCAAATCTATATACGATGAGGTTGGCTTGAATTTAGTTTTGTTCTTCTGATTAAGCTGGATCAAAAAAGCCATGTTCCTCCTATTTCCTATTATTATTGTTATTATTATTGTTACTATTCTATCAGATATTCTGTACATAATTCTTCCTATGGCTTTTCAGCTGTACTTACAAATCTTGACCAATACCTTCACCTGGTATTTGATTGCATTGGCTGTGCTTTTTCTGTCAATACCTGAAATATTTTTGAAGATGTTCATGATTTTACATCAAAAATTTACATGTTGGCTGATATGAGTAACTGACCTTTCTAATATGTGCAGCTGATGTCACATGGGCCTGCTGCGGATCATCCTTTCAGCAAAGCTTGTAGGTACCAGCTACTACCATGCTAGACCTTTTCAATCCAATTTAAAGGTTGTCCTCAAACTTTCCTTTCTAGTTGGAACTTCTCATTAAACACTGCTTTGGGATTTATGCCAACCAGGCACTGCCTGACTAATCTACAACATATATTGTCATATTATATATTACGTATTATAATATTATCCTACCTTGCACTTATGTCGACAGACAGAGCAGCATCATCAACGTAGAAAAAAGCCTGTTCTGGCACAATCTTGACCTCAAAACTTGGCAGCACTAGAGGAATCAAAGAGGAAAAATATTTCCACATTACCTTCCTCTGCATTCTGTTGAGGGAAACTGACTGAGGCTGTGGCCTCACTGCTGAATAACCACAGTAGGAGAAGACCATGGGCTCACCATACTCCTTCACCTCGAAATCAGCTGTAAAATTCTTCTGTGGGGTGTGCTGGAATCTTGACACCACCTTCCAGGTCCCTACACTGTAAACCAGGAGAAGGTCAGAGGTGATGGGTCATGGCGGTAGGAAAGGGGACACGGGAACTAAGTAACATATGACACCTTTCACAACACAAACCTGACAATCTCTGGGAGTTTGTACTGTCCAGATTTCATCCCATTGTCTGGATAAACAAGGTCTTTCTGAATTGTGATTCCATCAGGAGTCTGGATGTGAAAAAGACAGAAGCTGGTTTCTTTTCTGGTATCCAATGTGATGATCTCACAAGAGAACACAAGTGAAATGTTTGTATGTGCAATTATTTGGATAATAATACAGGGTAAAACTTTACCATGATTTCCACAGAAACGCCAGATGTGACTGGCTCCAGACCAGGGTTCAAGGCAAAGACCCTGTAACGAACTAGAACATCAACCAATCGATTATGCAACTGAGTAATCAGAAGAAATTCTACAGGCTGAATGTATCAATGTATCAATATTTATAATGTATTCTATTTACAGTAGTGCACCTGTCATTTCAAAAGAGTTGTGCTAATTGTTAAATGGTTCATTTACATGACTCTGTGAATTGAAAAATTAGGGTTAAAGGGTGATGAAGTTAGTGGAATTTAGTTTGTGCACACCTTTTTACCAATGATGCTTCTGTTGTAAGAGTGACATTGTTTTTAATGGTAACAGTCGGAAAAAAAATTCCTCTCTTGTTGCTTTTTCCTTTATAGTGGTAATCAGTGATGACAGTAATATGGAACATTGTTATGGTGAAATTAAGATAATTAATTGTATTACAAAATTCAATGTGCTCATTCATTTCCTATTAATCTCACCAATTAATGTACCAACAATGACAGCACTAATATATGCATATTCTCCCAAATTCCTCTCTGTCTCTCTCTTAGAAGGATTCATGTAGTCGTACCAGTACTCGCTGGAGTATAGATGGTCTTATCTGTCTGCACAAATATGTATCCAGACTGGGAAGAGAGAAGAATGACTTTCTCCAGCTGACGCTGGGGAAACTTTGCTTGCAGGTAGACAAACTGTTGGAGCCGTGCCTCTTTATCAAAAATATCATCATCATCTGGGATCTGAAATAAGAACAGAGGGCTGCACTGACACATCTGTCTAGGGAAGAGTCTTCACACCCTTCCCTTTTAAATTAGCTCTGAATTTAAGGGAGATTTCTTTGATTTGTTGTTCAGTGAGGGAGGAAACGACCTGAAATGACTGAATGTGCAGAGGAAGTGATGTCAGGGAATTTGGAAATGACACCTCTCTGTGCTCCGGAGGTGAAAGATATGGACCCCCACCTCAATTTCCTGGAGAGCCTGGAAGTTGTTGGCTGCAGTCAGCGTCACTTTCTTGGAGAAGATCTCTCGGGTTTTTGCTGGAAAGTTCTTCACCATAATTTCCACATCGAGGTTTCCTCCTGCATACTCCTGCGCCTCCACAAAGACACTCTCCTTGCTGCCCACCCGCAGCAGGTTTGGCGCGGTCAAAACGAACCTGCAGAGAGGAGATGTATGTGTTTATTACATTTACATTTACATTTATTCATTTGGCAGACGCTTTTATCCAAAGCGACGTACAAAAGTGCAAATAGTGAGCAAACAACAGGCACAAGAGCAAGATGTGTAAAGGTCATATAATGCAAATAGTGCTGAAGCTGAGCGCAAGGTCAGTGACGCGAGCCAACTCATCTGAACTAGGATTGCATCTCAAATACAATTACAGAAAGAAAAATGGAGTACCGCTATACTACCTAGACAAGTGAGCAACAAGTACAAGGCAGGAGTCAGATTCACAACATCAAAGTTACAAGGTCGAAGAGGGAGGTATCAGTCCAGGTAGAGTCTGAAGAGGTGTGTCTTCAGCGCACGTCTGAAGGGTTGGATTGATGGAGTTGTTCTTAGGGGGGTGGGGAGTTCATTCCACCACTGGGGGGCGATGATGGAGAAGCGTCGTTGTGAGGAGCGTGGGCCTTTTGTACTATTGGTGGGTGGAGCGAGGCGTCCGGATGTAGCAGAGCGGAGTTGACGAGCGGGTGCGTAGGGCAGGATGAGGTCCTGGAGGTAGGTCGGGGCAGTCTTTCTTGCAGCGGAAAAGGTGAGAGTCAGGGTCTTGAAGCGGATCCTGGCTGCGATTGGGAGCCAGTGGAGGGATCTCAGTAGGGGGTGACGAGGAGAACTTGGGAGATTGTAGATCAGCCTAGCAGCTGCGTTTTGGATGAGCTGCAGCGGTTGAATGGTGCAGGCTGGGAGGCCTGCGAGGAGGGCGTTACAGTAGTCCAAGCGGGAGAGCACAGTGGCCTGGACGAGCAGCTGGGTGGAGTAGGTGGTCAGAAAAGGGCGAATCCTCCTGATGTTGTAGAGGAGGAATCGACAGGAGCGTGCCGTCTGGGAGATGTTATTGTGTGATGCAGACTGGAGTCAAAGGACAACAATTGAGTAGCAAGGAAGACAATGGCAAAGGTGAGGGAACCTGTGCTCAGGAGAAGGGAGAGTGCCTGGGAACTGCAGTCAGGTTGTGAACACATGCCACCAACCTTATGTGACAATGCTAGATTTCAGAAGAGGTTCTGACAGTAATATGAAGCTCTCAGTGGCTCTTACCCAACAGAGATCACTAAAACAGGCCTGAACGAACACTTAGCAAAGTTGTATCAGTCTCAGAGTGAACTCTCCCCCCTCCCCAAACACACCCTTGGGCTGTACCCTTGGGCAAGGTACTTAACCCACAATTGCCTCAGTAAATATCCAGCTGTGTGAATGGATAACATTGTAAAAATCTGTAATTGATGCAAGTCACTCTGGATAACAGCAACGGCTAAATGCCAATAATGTACTGTAATGTATTGACAAGAGCCAAGCAAATATACCAGAATTATTCTGATCAGCGATATTCCAGCAATAAAACACCAATATGGCCCCATGAATGTCTGCAATTCTTCCATGTCTCTACTGTGTCTGTGCAGGGATGCAAGAGTCAGCTTTCCCTGTCCTATGTTTGTCTCAAAAAGACAGTGACCACATGACACTGTTCAATGACACTGGATCATGTACACAGTGTGTATATGCCTGCATGTAGTATAGTTAGAGTAGATCATGTGTAGTACAGCATGCCCATGTATGGTATACTCACAGTGGGTCACACTGACAGAGTGCAGGAAGAGACAGAGCCAGCGCAGCCAGCCACACCAGGTCCACCAGCATCTTGCCTGCCTGGTCTGGTCCAAGTGCCCGCTCATGTCTGGGTACTGCACTTTATACCCTCGTCTCAGCCCCTTACGCCCACCTTCCCTGGGCTAACAGCCCCAAGGCCCTGGGGCAGCACTCCAACATAAACACCCCCTGGCCCGCCTCTCCAGTGGAATTGAGAAAGAGGGAAAAGGTAAGAGAGGGACGGCTGATAACAACAACCCCAGGCACAAAAATCAATCACGGACTGTGCAGTGTGATAAGAGGTTGCAAAATGCAATGTAAACAAAATATTGGGTCTCTTGCATTAGGTTTGCAAGCAAAGCAGTGCATCCAATTGCATGAGGCAGGGATTTACACAAATCGAATGAAACAGAGACAGTACATAAAAGCCTAGTCACAATTCCAAAAAAAGAGAGAAGATAAACCACTGCAGGTGTGAAGCAGCAGAAAAACTCTTTTTCCTCCTGTTTAGCCAACTTGTTTGTTTGCACCAGCTCTCCTTTGGCGGATGGCATTTCTTATCAGAACTCTCTGGCAATGGATCAATCTCCATTCCCGTATTTAACACTGACACATTTCCCAGAAACCACTCTTTTCTTTTTTTTAAACAACACAGTTATTATGTAAGACAGAGATTTTCGTCCCATTTATAATGGAGGCTGTATGCATGGCAAGAGTCACACACACGCACACACACACACACCTTACTCGTCAATCAGTAAAAATGATGAAATATATAAAATAAAAAATGTATAAAATAAATAGCACTTATACTCGTAAAAGTTCCCAGACAGAAAAGTACACAGTACTGGAATATACAGTAGTTATATTGAATAGAGCGGTCAGTATAGTTTGATCTACTCTTTTTGCCTTGGTCTCCTTGGTGTATTAAGTCGCGATTCATTTTCAAGAACTTAGCAATTCGCCTTATGAGTATTTGTGTTAAACAGACAATGGAGACTTTTTTTATTGAATGCTGCAATTTGAAGTATAAGTCTTTTCCATAACAGAGCCATTTTGTAGGCTATGAATATATGCATGTGTAACCGGGGGTACTGGTCCAGACTACGCCACCTTGGGAATTGCACCAAAGGAAATAGTTTTACAATACTGTTATTCCCCACTCAGGTCCCCTTAATTGAATAAAGTCAGCAGAGGCGTGGATTCAAAGATAAAAACTGAGTTTATTGCACAAAAACAAGGCAATCCATAAAATAAAAATAGAAATAAAAAGGTAGTGGCAATAGGTCCTCCACGACCACTGGAGGCGCCACCGTCTGCGTGCGGGTAGGAGCCGACCCATGGGAGGGGTACTCACGACACCGGAAGTGGAAGTGACACCGCAGACACCCAACGAGCACAGCAGGGAGGTGAGTTAAAAAAGGGTGAAATCAGCCACACACAAAGTTTCCTACCCCCACACGCACACCTGTTTGTGCAAAAGACAACCACCTCCTAATGTGCCGCTACCGCCTCCTCCCTGCAAGTACAAACCCGAACCGCGCACGGATAAACAAAATAAAACCAAAGCCAATTAGTCAAAACAGTAAAACCAGTTAAAACCCGTCGGTAAAACAGTTGGTTTGTCACATTGGACTAAAACAATTCGCTAGTCAACCTCAAAATTCACGATAAGATTCGCACGAGACACACAACAGGAAAACAGGCCGAAGGGCAGGTCGCGCCGAATATAGCTATCTAGCTAGCAAGCTAGTTACTTTAACACGGCGCGATCTGCTACCACAGGCAGTACATACACACACTGGGAACCCTAACGCAATGGAACCATAGATGTTGGCTATCCTGTGCGATATAGAGTAACGTGTGTTACACGGTAAAACACAATGGCAAAACAGCAGCCAGCGAGGGAGCAGATCATAATCAGTACATACAGGCACTGTAATAACAACACCTCGGGAGCTGAATGCTTCCCTACTTTTACCACTAGCAATAAAAGTTTAAAACCCGTACCATACGGTGTATTTATAGCCGCTCACTTGACTGATTTGCGTGGTGGCAAACCGGGTAACAGCTATGTTGTCAGCCCTGCCTAGCATGCTAGCTAGCTTGTGTGTGCCAGCGCATAGAATGTATTAGCAATCCTGCTACACATGTATGAATGAATGCAATGTACTCAATTTATTCGTTCAGTGATTGAGCGTTTACTTTCAACTATTTGTGATACGCTGCCTGGATAGCAGCCTGCCCCAATGTAAATTTTCCCCACTCGCGGTCAGCTTTGTTTTTTTAGATTTCTATAGACTGATGTGGTTATCGGTCATATCGGTCATTCATTGGTTCTGTACACTACTTGACTCATTTAGGCTTGGGTGAACTACTATCAGCTGTCTTCATGTTGCACATGCACGTACGGCCACTGACTTTCGTTTTCTTGGTTTAAATTACATTGACCGTTTTCATTGTAAAAAATGTCCAGAGTTTAATATGTTGATACATAATGAAGGAACACGTGCCATTTTCACTTTGACTTTTTTTTATTAAAGCGCTGAAATATAATTGGTCTGTATTTCAAAGCACTGAATCTGCATAGGCGGAATTTGACATTTGCGCGGGGGACATTTTTAACTGACGTCAGTACACAGTTCAACTGTTGCGTGGCGTGTTACGCATAAACATACAGTAACAGAAGACAATAGTGCCAAGCTTGCCATAAAACCAAACCACACAGCGCATCAAATCAGTTTCTGACCACTTTGTACTATAACACACATCGGCTTACGTAGGGTATTTGTCTTTCACACATGAGCGCACACAAATGAAGCACACTAACCATAAAGTTAAAGTCTGTTAAAAGTGAAATATCAATTTGTTTATATCATACTGTTAAGCTTTTATTTCCCCTGTACCCTTTTAAAACATTTAGTGTACACATGAACTAGTTTCGTGTTAAACTGAAAACTATGAAATATGCATACTCACTCATATCCAACTTATAGTACGCACACAATTAGAAAATGCTCAGCAACAGTGTCGCCTGTTGTCACAGTAGGCTTGTAAAATATATATATTACATAACCAGTGTCTTACCTAGAGTAGAAGTAAACGCCTTTTTTGCGCCCTGCGTATATGTCGATTATCTTCTCAGGTGATAGGTTTGCTGTTATGTCGTCCTCAATGTGAAGGCTCAAAAATGCATTTATTACAAAACCAAGCATAACAGAATTCAGATTTATTTCTTACAATCATTTTATTTTATTGCATTACTGTAGGGTTGTCAAAATAACGGGTTAATTTCGATTAATTAATTACAGAAAAAATAACGCGTCAAAAAATTAAAGCAGATTAATCTCACTCTATGATGCCCCTTGACCCCATACGTCACTGTGCATTTAAGCAATGTCACACGAGAGGTGAGTGCTATTGTGATTATCTTCGGCACTCGGCTTGCAGCCTCGTACCTACGACCGAATCACAGCCGTGCTGATATTCAGTATAACAGCACAACTTCGAGTGCGATACTGCTTTTATACAACAGTTCTACAAACAAGGCTGTTTATCAAGTAACGATAACTCGAGACAACAAATTATGTTTTTTGTCGTTTATTCGGATCCGCCGACAAAAATAGTTCCTTCAGAGTTACATTTACACGTGTTGTCAAGCAACTAGTGTTGTTCAAAACGATTCTTTTTAGTGATTCGGTTCCTTTCGTTCAGTTCAATAAAATGATTCGACTCACTGATTCGTTCATTTCCATATCCGGTCAGGCGGTGTGACGCTAAATATTGTACGGGGTGCCTACCGCGCTTCACTTCCGACGAGTCAGAACGCGTCATTTTACGCAATTTTCGTCATTTTTTGGCAGTTATCGCCAGTGTCTGTGTGAAAAGGTTACCACAGTGGGAACGAACTTGTTTTAAGAATAAATTATTTTTATCACTGTTTCAGCGAATATATTGTCATATTGCACTTCCTCACATATAGCTTCGTTAGCTAACCAGCTGAGATTATTATTATTAGATCAGAGTTAGGGATCGTTTAACGATCTATCTAATGAGCTAGCTGGATTGCTAACTAACTAGCATAACGAGCTAACTAACGTCAGCTAGCCATATCTACCCTAGCGTATGTAATTATTGGACATAAAGGGTGGATGTGGCTAGCTTACGTTATTTTTTTTCCGATCGAAATTGGACATGTCTATAGCTGATTGGTATAGGATAGTTATAACTTATTACCGTTAGCTTTAGCGATCTGGCTAATCCCTTACTTTGATAATATAATCTTTACACAAAGACACATTACATGGTTGGTTTGGCTCTAAACATGACAAATGTGGACTACAATATTTCTTTAATACAACTAAGGATATCTTCCAATGCAATGGAAATACTTCACACAAAGACAACTAGACAAGGATAAATAGTTGGTTAAAAAAGAATTTTTTCCAACTATCAATTAATTATTATTTTTTTATTAAAAGACAACCGCCTGTATTATATTGGTGCTAATGGACTGGAAATGCGCCTGGTGGTAATGAGCAATGAGGAGAAAGAAAGGGTGCTCAGAGAGTGCCACGACAACCCAGCTATAGGTGGACACCAAGGTAGGAAGAGGACACAAAAGAAAGTTAAATCAGCCTACTACTGGAGTACAATCACTCGGGATACCAAGCAATGGGTAGGAAATGACAAGGATTACTGGTTTTGAAATTTGATGCATGATTGCAACATTGAAATATTTCCAATTTAATCAATGATTTTTTTTTTTGGATATAATATAATTTAAATATAAATGTTGATATATAGTGCATTTAATAATTTTCAGGTTGAGGAGTGTCCAAAGTGTCAAATGAATGACACCATAAAAACCGAGGCCCCAGTCCTGCACCCTATTGCAGTCAGCGAGCCGTGGTCCGTCCTCGGTATGGATTTGATTGGACCCCTTCCCACCACACCGAGTGGCTATAAGTATGCCTTAACAATGACAGACCTGTTCACCAAGTGGGTGATTGCAGAGCCCTTAAGGAACAAAAGTGCAGCAGATGTGGCCACTGCAGTTGTCAACAAACTCTTTGATTTTGGACTTGTGGATAAAATCATCACTGATCAAGGAAGAGAGTTTGTGAATGAGGTAATATTTTTATAAGTTTTGTGTGATTGAAGTCTAATTTAAAAGAAAATTAATAAAATTCATTTGAAGTCATATATCTATTTTTCAGGTGAACGAGGGCATATTCAATACTCTAGGCATCAAACAGTGCATTTCATCTGCTTATCACCCACAAACTAATGGACAAGATGAAAGGACCAACCAGACACTAAAGAGAGCACTGGCAAAATACACCAATGAGACACAGAACGACTGGGACAGTCATCTTAAGGCTGTAGTGTACGCTATCAACACTTTGGAACAGGTCAGTCTAATTCTTGACTGATGCTTTTGTTATGGTTATTCTCTCTGTACCGGAGTTCATTCAGTGTGTAATAATGTAAAATGCTGGAATTAGGCTTGTATGACATTGCATTTAACATTGTTCATTATATCTTCCAATTAGTCATCTACAAGGTACACACCATACTTTTCAATGTTCTGCCGCCACCCAAAAATGCCTGAAGCGCTGAACTCAAGCCCTATTGGAGAGGACTTTGTGATTGGTGATGGTGCTGAAAACATGGATAACAGGATCAAGCAAGTCAAAGCACTGCATGCAGAGGTTGGTTTGGGCAGAGTTCAGTTTTAAGTTGAATAGGTTTTTTAAATATGTGTTGATATGAACCTTGATCAGATTCAACATGAAACATTAATTGTGGTTTTTAAATAGGTGCTGACCAATATTGAAAAAGCTCAAGAGTCAGAAAAAGTCTTTTGAAACCAGAAAGAGAAAAAATGTGAAATCCTTCCACATACATGAGGGAGAAGAGGTTCTAAAATCCAACAAAAGAAAGGAAGGTCGCAAAGGGGGACGACTGGAGAGCAACTGGAGAGGCCCTTTCATTGTGGAAGCAATCTTGGAGAAGGGTGTTGCAACCTTGGCAGACAGTTCAGGTGTCATCCTTAGACAGAAAACGAATGTATCTCAACTTAAGCCGTACAGGAGACGTGAGCACCTTCCAGTCTCCTCAGATGGAGGACCCACCACTGCCCATGTGAAGGTTTTGCCAATCACCTCAACCAAACAGGACTCCATTCTACAATGTAAGTAGTTTTAAACAATTTTTTAAAAATCAGAATATTCAATTATTAGGAGACTAAAGTTTTTCTAAATGGTAAACATGTACACTTAAAATTTTTAAATATTTAATTTCTCTCCATTAAGACAACAAAGGGTCAACAGTACTGCATGATCACTGCTACTGTGATAAGAGTCAGAGTGAGGCAGAGACAGATCAGACGGCAGGTCAGGGTTTAGTTGAGGCAAGGATTACACCTGACAATGGTATGCTATGCTAAACTGTTGTTCATATCGGTTACATCCGTTCATCATGTTTGAAAGAATTCTAATTAGCCATTTGAAATATGATCAACAGGACAGATTACAGTCCCTCTGATGTTTCCAATTTCTGCAGAAGATGAGGTAATAACTCTATTAAGGTTTAGAATTTTTTTTTTTTTGGTGGTATGGTAGAGGACTTCTAAACTGAGCACAGGTGCTTGTTTGTGTGTATGTTGAACTTAATTTTTTCTTGTATTACAAAGGCTATCCTGTCCAGAATATATGAGGAGGAGACGGATGAACAGTATCCACTCATCCAAATCAATGACTGTCAGGCCACACTTCAAGACTTGAAGTCTCTCTGTCATCCACAGAATGATTTTCCTTGGTTGACAAATACTGTGAGTAAACACAGTACTTTCAAGATATTGCATAATAAACAAATCTAATTTTTTTTTTGTTGCACAACAATACACTCATTCCTACTTTATAATTAACAACAGGTTGTTGATGCAAGGCTTGCTCAGCTCGCAGCTGAAGCCGAGGATGTGAGTATATAGAAGAATGTATGCTTACTAAAAAATCAATATGAAATGCTGTCTCCAAATTAATTTATTGTGCTTTACATGGCGATGATGTATTTCACTCTGTTAGGTGAGAGCCCTTCCAGCTCACACATTTGTGTCTTGGTGGAGGGAGTGGAATCAACACAGCCAAATTGATGTCAGTGTCCTGTCTTGTCTGAAGGTGTGACTTTTTTTTTATCAGTCTATTGTCAGACATATTGTATGTCATTTATTCAATTGATTAATGTGTTTACATTTATGTCTTTTTAACTATATTATAAACTCAATTTACAAACAGGATCTTCGATTGAGCAGCAAAGTCCTTTTTCCTCGGGCGGTAGGACATGACACTCCAGAGACAGGCAACCATTTTATTCTTTGGGTACTTGACGATCCATCTGAACAGATCCGGGTTTACGATTCCATGGGCATCCATACAGGCATTCGATCTGAGGATCTGGATTTGTTGAGGTACCATATACATTACTCTCCCTTACAAACCAAGCAATTTCTCTATTGTTTGTGAATGGACATAACCCTGCATTTGATTTTAGCAACGCCTTCAGAGATGTTTGGGACCTGAGGTGCAGGACCATTAGCTACCCATCACAATGGCTCCAGACTGATGGGCAAAACTATGGGGTGTTCGTATGCACTGTAAGTCAATCCTCATGGTTAACACAGTATGGTAAAATAAATCACTTTTTTTTACACTTTGATGTAAAATTTAAAAAATGTAAAAAAAACATTTCTCTGTCTTACATTTAACAGATGGCAGAATTGGAGGCTTGCGGCATTATGGTTGAAACGGAGACACCACAATGCAGCATACTGGGGTACCTTCGGCAGTACCATGCAACATGTTTGGCAGTGTATGCCATAACACACATGACATACAAAAGGTTTGAAAATTTATAACACTACAGAGTAATCGGATTAATTTAATTCATAATTTAAATATTTTCTGCATGTGTTATGTATTCTTTCTTTATATTTAAAACAGCTTGATAGCCAAATCCTAATCTTTCTCCTTTCAAGAACACTGGCAGTGCTTACACACTACAGATTTGGAGGACTTATGACAGATGGTGATATTGAGGTGATGTATTGTGTTTTAATTTAATTATGTATGGTAAAAACAATGAATGTCTGAGTAACCTCGTCCTATTCCCTGTTATTTTTTCTTTTAGTGCCTACAGTGAAACCTTATAGAGGGCACAATCAAGTCCGACAGAATGTACCAGTGGCTGCAGCCCTCAGGTTCATCCAGGATGAGACAACTGTCAAAACCAAAGAGGTTCCATCCAGCTGTGGCGCAACACTGTGAGGAGCTTGTCGGAAAGATTGGCAAGATCGCCCAGCAAGTGGACAAGGACATTGATGTGGAGGAGTTTGTGTTCGAAGTGATGATTCCTGAGGTATTGAAGTTTATAATATTGTCTGTGTGTGAGTTCCTGTGGTGTTCCATCTTTATATTGCGTATTTCTTGATGACAACATCAAGTGAAAGAGAAACAAATGGATGCTAATTCATTTACATGATAGTGCCCATTACTATCTTTACAAAGAAATTCACAACTATTTTCACTAATACACTTCAATGGAACATCCTATGTAGACATGACAATGGTAGGAACATTTTAACCATAAATATCCAGAAGGAATTAAATTCTGTATGATCATATCTCAGTCTAAACTTAACTGATCCCGATGATGGGTTTTATCCCAAATTATAGTCGAATATAAATAAAAAAAAGCTGCATTACACCAGTATGATTTGGATTATTTCTAAGTAACTGCATAGAATGTAATGGTTTATTCCTTGCTAATGTCAACTTGTCTCTGTGTGGAATCATCTCTTACAGGTTACTATCCAAATACTTTACCACGCTACTGTAATGGCTATTTAGGCTACCGCTACAACATTGTCCTCCACCATCTGAGCGTCTGTTAACCATTCGCTACAACAGGTCGCTGTCTCTCTGCAAACAGAGGTGCCTTTACTACGACACTGGCATCGCTGTTATGCTTAGATAGCTTTTTACTTTACCACGCTACTGTAATGGCTATTTAGGCTACAACATTGTCCTCTCCATTTCACTCTTCCACCCATCAACAACTTGATCAGCAGATTGCGGATCATTGTTTGTTTGTGTCTGTTTATTTTTTTGTTGTTCTTGAACAAAGGAATTGTCAAGCTGGCCTTAAGGAGCTGACATTTTTCCTGAAGGTTCAAAAACTTGAAAATTTAGACGTGACAATTACAACAATTATCGCATTTGAAGGCCTTTGGTACTCTTCACTTTGCTATTATCCAAACAAGCAACTGTTCAACCATGATATACCATTCTGCTTTATTCTCATATAGCTGTGGCGGTAATTAGACACTGGCATTTCTGTTGTTGTTAAATATTATTTTTATTATTATTCTTCTTCGTTTAACTTTTAAATGTGAATGTAAAATTCTGTTTAGGCTCCACATAACTGAAATTATTTCCCAATACAGTTGAAATACACAAAATACTAAACGTCACACTTACCTGCTTACTGCATACTTACTGATACACTCCAGCAACACCTTTAGTATTATATTGATAGTGCTGTCATGTCTAATAATTGTTCACACTTGATTTTTTTTTTTTAATAAACCTTCATTTAATTATTCAAAATACAATATACATACATTTCTGAAACATACTAACTCCATTTGTTACTCTTTAATAAGCTGGCATAAAAAGTTATAAATGGAACTAAAATAACTGCCTGCTGCAAAATAAAAATGACTGATTTGAGTAGTCAGAGTTGTGCATTTTCCAAAAATTTGTATGATTGTTTGGTTTAAATATGTAAAGGAATAATGTTCATTTCTATTCTTACTTACTTGCTTCTTTCTTTCTGGAAAATTCTTCTGTATTAATTCAATTTTTTTTAGTTCAGAATCCATCAATGATTGTGCATTTCTAAAAAATTTTTTATTTTTATTTTGTAAGAGTATAATATGTCTACAATAATGAAAGAATTTACAATAAAAGCTTTCACAGTTTGTATTACCTTGTTTGAATGAGCCATATTGAAAATCCACCATAATCATACATACTGGCACAATATAGTAATACAAGCATAATACAAGCTCATGCAGTGTGGACTAATAAATAGTTCTATAGTTTAGATATTTAAAATTATACACATTTATTAGTTCATAATATAAACTTTATAATTACATTCGAATAGATCTAAATTGTAAATTGGTGTATCATAAAAATATTACCTATATAATTAAGTGTTCATTAATTTAATATATTATCCACTATCAAATATATTATTTACATTATTGATATCCACTCCACCTTTTAAAAGCCACATCAATATTTTCCATATCCTAAAAACAGTACATGTGACTTTATACGGTAATGTGGCCTTTGAGTCAACATTTTAAATTGATGGGACAGACACGTATTAATTTGGATCACGGAAACTGTATTCAAAGCCACTTGTCTTTAAGGCATGCAATTATGATTAATATACAACCTTGTTGCATGGACTGTTTGACAATGCTCATGACATCTGTGCAATGTCATGTAAACTCAAAGTAATGCATTTCAAAAGCATTTCTGTTTGGTTAAATTTAAGACATGCTGAATATGATACCTCGGGTGAAGTGTCTCACGTCGCTTGAAGCTTATGAGATCAAGGAACGCGTACAAAGTAAACTAGCTAGCTAGCTAGCTACCTAACATTGAGCGCATTTGTGTGCTAGCTAGTTAGTTAGATAATTAGCTTGGAAGCAAAAGTTATGCATTAAAAAAAGTTATGCATTAAAACGCCAGGGAAAAAAAGTTACGTTGCTAGATAGCTAAGAGCCATGGCGTATAATTTTTTATGGTCGGAATACAGCCAGCTTCCACTAGCGTTGTTTCAGTAACTTGGTTATCTAGCTAGCTAGTTTATTACCGTTAGCTTTAGTGATCTGGCCAATCCCGCAGTAGGTGATGTTAGCTAGCTAGCATACTTTCATCTGATGTAAGATATGTATGGGTGGCTGATTTCAGAAATATATGAATGATTTCCACCTAATAACCATCAAAATTCTACATATATTTTTATATTACAAGACATAAGTAGTATTTATAATTAGCTAGTTAGCTAATTGACTGCACCAAATGACTTTACCCGCTAGCTAGCTACCATAGCCACATTATTTGAAGCAACGTATCAAAAAGACAACAATCTATCTGGTTAACCAGCTGTAATTGTAACTTAGTTACGACTATTCAGCTAATTAGACTAGCCAGCTAGCTACAGACATGCACATTTCCGTTCAGGAAAAAAAACCTCCGCTAGTCATATCTACCCTTAATGTGGCTAGCTGAGGTTAGCTAGCAATCCAGCTAGCTCATTAGCTAGTTAGCTAATTAGCTCGTTAGATCGTTAAGCGATCCCTAAATCTGATCTATTTCTTTATCATCTCAGCTGTAAAATTCGCTGGTTAGCTAAGGCAGCCATATGTGAGAAATTGGAAAACAATCATATACCAATTTGTGAGAAAAAATGTATTTAATTTATGTAATTTATTCTTAAACAAGTTCGTTCCCACTGTGGTAACCTTTTACCACAGGCACTGGCGATAACTGCCAAAAAGTGACGAAAATTGCGTAAAATTAGGCGTTCTGACTCGTCGGAAGTGAAGCGCGGTAGGCACCCCGTACAATATTTGGCACCACACCGGCATACAAGAATCTGTAAATAGCTTTATTGCATTTTAAAGGTTACTGTATATTGTTCTAAACATCATGTCCATAATTAGCCTGCTCTGCGGCAAAACAGCACGTGTGAAACCAAATGTCAATTAAATGAATAATAATTAGAGTGCATGAAAATGCACTCTATTGTTATCCAAATTTTTCTTATTCTTCTTTTTCTTCTTCTAACCAATTTTGTGCGTTTAATACAGCTTCAACCGTTTAACGTAGAAACTTCATTCAAACTGTGTTGCGTAGGTCTTACAAAGGACACTTATGCTATGTATTTTTTTATTTTTGTAACATTTATACTTTTTAAACTATTAATTAAAAACTATCAAAATTTTCCCCATAGACTTAACATTGGCCTTTATGACATCACAATAGAGCCATTAAGCAATTAGAATCTTGTGGCAGCTGTTCTGACCACCTACATCTGTTTGATGTTGGCCTATATACTTTTATCTATGTAAAATTAGACTGTTTGCATTTTCATGCACTCGTAATTCCCTGGAATTACATTCTCTAGTTTCTGTTGCTCTTTGTTGCTGCAGATTGACAAGCAAACTCACAGTCTGCATGTCTCCTGGAGTCAGAGCTTTCACTGTGGGCTCAGGTTTTGTGGTGAGAATATGATTTTTTATGAACGTGAACCTGTTGCACAACACTGGTTTTCAGTTAGCATTTGCTATGTTTGCTGTATTTTTTATGTTAAATCGCTGTTTCCTCAAAGCTAAAATTAGCTAGAATTTTTCCAATCTAGTGTTTTCGCACCGGTTTTAGCATACGCGCTAAACGGCTAATCACACCGGTGTGACCGTTCGCGCGAAAGGGTTAATTGAAAAATTGCACAAAGGTTCAAAATAAAAGGAGAAAAATAATCAAATGTGAGTAAGTACCTTTTATTTGTCGAGTATATAATTCAAAATGTAATAAGAAATAGGCCTTTCCATGTGGTCATTTTATATATAGACTATTCATTGAATTTACAGAAAATGTGCTATATCGTGATATGTATCCTTATCGGGATATGAGATTTTGGTCATATCGAACAGCCCTAGTACCAGATGAAATGTCTCTTATGTGTGCCAAAAAATAAAGAAATACTGGTATTTAGAAACTCGCCGTCCAACTTGAAGAAAAAGATGTCATACCTTTTGAAATTCTTGTTATAAACAGTTGCGGGAGGCCTCATTGGACTCTGTCAAGTTCTTCTTTGTTCACTACTGTTAGTTAGACCTTCCGACTTTTATTATTAATTGACGTTTGATTTTCATAATTTTTGACAGCGTGTCATGCATTTTTAAATTATAAACAATTGTCTAATGAGAGAATCATCAAACCTACATTAATCCTTATTTGTTTCCATTTCTCTTTTGCAGTGAATGGTGCTGCAAGTGTGGCAGAATGTTGCTGTGAATGTGGTGGTGTAAAGCCTGCCCCTCTGGAAAAGTTCAAAGTATGAAATGTTATTCCTTATGAGACAGCATTGATTGAGATGGCTGCAAGATAGAGAAGCAAGGCAGTTTGGTAATGTAGCAAACTGGTGTCACCAGGTTGAAACACTGGTGACTTCAGTGTAGTGATTTTTCTTGTTGAAAATATGACATTTTATGTGACATTTTAATTTGTTCATCCAGGTTCTGGAATAAAGGTTTTGAAACAAAACTGTCTCATTGTTTTAAATGAAAAAAAGTGGGTAATGTTAAGAATGATCAAGACAAAGTTAATTGAAAAGTATTAGACAACAAAAAAATAATTGATTGCTGAAAGTTTAATTGTAATTTATTGTATTTATATTTAAAATATGTTTATATTTACATTAAATTATATTTATAAACATTAACATAATTTATTTAATTTAATTTTTATAATTATTAAAACAAGTAATTGATATGGGGATATTAAAATAAATATTGCTAGAGTTAAGTGATCAAATAGTGTTGGAATAAAAGGGATTGAACTGTGTTGGAATAAAGTGATCAAAATGTGTTGGAGTGATCAAAGAGTTTACTTTATTGAATCAAATTTCAATAACTTTGTATCAACACAAAGTACTTGTGTTGACTGAACATAAATAGTTTATGTTGATTTAACACAATTCTGTAAGTTGCTGCCAAAGCAAACAATCTGTGTGCAAGCAATGTCCACTGTTGAATTGAGTAAATCCAATGAGTTCTTTTTTCAGTGTATACCCAAGGATACTCTTGGGTAAATGCCATCAGGACTTACTGACATATTCATCATTTTTAAATTCTATCAGTCCATTATTTCAGTATTATCTAGTGCAGAGGTTTTCAACCTTTTTGGGGCTAAGGCACATCAAAGGTCAAACCAGAACGCCAAGGCACACCAACTTAAAGTTGGTTATCGATTACGAAGAATGTCACACACATTATGATAGGCTATAATTTCATTAGTGAGATTTGACCCATATTGCACTACAACAGACTGTCAAATAATTATCAAACAGATAGTTAAATCAGACAGGCAATTGTATAAAAATGCATTGAAGTGCATCAGAGCAAGAACTTGTCCGACATAGTGCAGCATCATGAACAGCAACATACTAAAATAAAGAAAATAAAACAAAACTCCATTACTCCATTAACCCTTTCGCACTTACGGTCACACCGGTGTGATTTGCCGTTTAGCGTGTATGCTTAAACCGGTGCGATTAGATTAATGCTAGATTGGAAAAATTCTAGCTAATTTTATCTTTGAGGAAACAGTGATTTAACGTTAAATATAGCAAATGCTAACTGAAAACTATGAGAAGCTTAATGACGCTAATGAAAACATAACGAACCATGTAACGCGACACCCTGTAACTACACAGCATAAAAATAAGTAACGTGACACCCTGTAACACACAGCATAAGGTATGTGCGAAAGGGTTAATAGCACAGTATAAAACATCAGTCTTTTCACAGAGTATAAATGCACACACAAACACACACATATAAAAATGCATTGGGTTCCTCAAAATTCCACGGCACACTTCACTTTGCCTTAGGGCACACCGGTTGAGAACCACTGATCTGGTGTTTCCTGTGTATCAGACCTAACTGTAGGCATGCATATAGTCCCTTCCTGGGGAAGCTTTTAACATAGTAGGCCTAGACCTCACTCTGGACTGCATATCAGTGAAATTATTATTAGGGGTCCAAGCACTGAAGGTGCTGGAACTCCTCTTGTTTTTACTCGGATTATTATTATTATTTTTATTATTCTTCCACCGTGCACTTTTCCAATTTTGCCCATAAAACCAAAACCGTGCATCGAAAAGATGGTAGAGGGTCATCTCCTGAACAATTGTCTACAATATGACGACCATAGGTCACATGACTTGGCAGCCATCTTGGATTGAAATCAGCATTTTCATTTTTAAAAGCTCAGCCCCCTTGACCCATCTGACGAAAAGTCACGAAACATGGTATACAGGTTCCCCTTATCACAGGGAACTTTTTTTCAGTTCCGATCCGATTCCGATACCTGAATTTGGATATCTCCTGATACCGATACAGATACCAATACCAGAGCTCTTTTTTCTTGAATATTATTATTATTATTATTGTTGGTATTATGTGTGGTAACATGAGGCTGTAGTATCACTGGCAGCATCACGGCCTGGTACGGCAGCTGCACCGCCCTCGACCGCAAAGCTCTGCAGAGGGTGGTCAGAGCAGCACAGCACATCACCAGGACTGAGCTGCCAGCCATCCAGGACCTCTACAGCCAGCGCTGCAGGAGGAAGGCACAGCGGATCCTCTCTGACCCCAGCCATCCCAGCCACAGACTGGGCACAGTGTTCCCAGCTGCCGTCTGGCAGGTGGTACAGGAGCATCCAGACCCGAACCAGCAGGTTCAGAGACAGCTTTTACCCGCAAGCCATCAGGCTTCTGAACTGCTGACACGAACACTTGCACACACACCACATACATGGAAACCATACACTCACCACTGTGCCACTTTAAGGAGGACTACTGTTTACACTGTGTACAATGTTTACCACTAGACACTTTAATTATATCAGTACTGCACTGCTGTTTATACTCCTACATTATTACTCTTATCTACTTATTTTATTTAATTTACTTATTCTATTTTTTAATCTTATTTTATTTTACCTATTTTATTTATTTTATTTTTTTAGTTTATTTTATTTTTATTTATTATGTAAAGTTGAGCTGACTCTGAGGCTAAGAATTTCAGTATTGGTAATGATGATGCATTGTTATCGAGTATCTGACAATAAAACTGGAAACTGAAACTAGTAACCCACACAACACTTATTAAAAGAGCAAAAAAATATACAAAAATGCATTAATTTTAAATGTAGGCCTATTCCAAAGCAATTTATTTGAACTGTAGTTTAACCCTCCTATTGTCAGTACTCTGGCCCCCTAGCTGTTGTTATGTTCTCCCTGTCTGCCATGTGCCATTGTTTGTTTTCCTTTCATTTCAGCCCTGCCCTGATCCCCACCCGGTCCCCGCCTGCCCTATTACCTGATCACCTCCACCTGCCAGCCGGCTCACCTGTTGCCCATTATCTCGTCAGCTCTGCTCTATATACTGCCCTGCTTGTTCCTGTCTTGTCCCTAGTTCATAGCAGTGTTTCATACCTGTTTCGTCCCCGCTGTTTGTTTCTGCCTGCGAGATTTCCTGTGTTTTCGACCCTGCCTGTGCCCCGACCTGGTTTATTGCCTGCTGTCCTGCCCCTGTAGGGCAATTTGCCCTACATCTCCTGCAAACCCCCCAAAAGAGTGCAAGTATTTACCTTTGGGCTCGCAGGAGGGTGCAATAGATATCTGGATACCTCAGTTACCTTGCAACACCCATCAAACGTGACTATTAAGCAACTCAATGGGGGGGTAGCGGCAATCCAACCCATGTCGCTAATCTCTGGTCAGCAGGTCACGCTAAGGCCAACTGCATCCTGGACTCTGGACTCTGCCTGCTGCCAGGCAACCTACAGCACAGCCATCCCCAGGACTCTGTTCATCTCTTGGCAAAAGTATAGAAGATGGCCATTCTCATGTGCAACATAATCATGTTTGGTGTCATTTGAAAGCTAATTTCACATGCATGTCAATGATGTATGTAGCAGGAAGGTATGACTGTCAGGGCTCAGGCAAGGACTCAAGCGCGGACACCAGGGCTTCAGGTTCCAAAAAGCTTTAATAAAGACGTCAGGCGAAGTAGCAAAACCAGAACAGGCAGTGTCAGTAACAGGCAGGCAGTCCGTGGGCAAACCAGGGTCGAAAACGGGAACAGGCAGGGTCAGTAACCAGGCAGGCAGATACTCAGGCAAACAGAGCAAGGCGGCGAGCAGAATCAAAGTCGAAGAACAGGCAGGAACAAAAACAGCAAGACTTACAGGGACAAAGCACGGCGGGAACGAAACAGGAAAAACACTGCAACGAACTGGCAAACAAGACAGAGACAAGCAGGGTAAATATAGGGTTGGGCTGATGAGGTGATGGGAAGCAGGTGTGCAGGCAGGCAGGTGGAGATGATCAGGTGGGCGGAGACAGGGCGGAGAGCGGGGCAGGGCTGGAACACAAGGAAAAACAAAAGCACATGGACACACTGACAGATGGGGAGAACAAAAACACAACAGCTAGGGGGCTGGAGTACTGACAATGACGGGTTCATAATAAAGATTGTGATAGGTGGCACAAAAGTGGACAGTGAGGAATGCACTTATCTTCGCGTTCCTCACCCGCTGACACCCCTCCTACCCCCCTGGTTACGACGGTATTTGCTGAATTGTGTCTACACTGTTGTTTTCAGAACTTATCATGTTTGGTCATGGCGCCAAAGTCCAAATACCACATTTAATGTTCAGGTATATAGGGGGGGAAACTGGCATAGTTCGGAGAGACTCGTTAGCCAGACCTCCTGCGCACTTTTGTGTATAGCCAATCCGTTATTCTTTGCCTCTCCGTTACTGTTTTTTCCATTGCATTGTCTACTGTTTATTATTTTGGATAACCATACATTGTAACAATAAATTCATTTATCGTAACTCAATGCTCATCGTCCGTCTTACTCGCTGCAGCTGATCACTGTACGGCAAGATAACTGCTAATTACGCACTCATAGAATCATTATGCTGTTGGTATACTCCGTAGACCCCCGCCTATACAACTAGTGCCACTTTAGGTCAAGCGCAGGCCACAGGCAGGTATGAATCTCCATGAGAGACTGCAACCCGTATAGAGCAACACTACGCGAGACCAGAGGCTACAGTCCCTCGGTTGCATATATAAGCATTCTATCTTAGCGATTAGCAGAGAGGCATTTGAGTAGTCCGGATACTAAATTAAAATACGTTAGCAATAACAAAATTGGAGTCAGATGTATCAAAACAGTTATATTTAATGAATTCTGTTCCCGAACCACCAAAGGCAAGACGGCACGCCATCCTTCGCCACTCGCTCACTTCCGTTGTTGGTGTGTTCGAGTGAGAGCTCTACAGGCAGCTCTACACCCCGATTGCCTGTCTGCCTGGTTCCTGACTCTGTCTGTTCCTGCGATCAAGCCGCCGCCCCCCCTGTTGTTGGTTTACAATTCAGCCTCGACCTGTCAATAAACCCGTTCTTAACCTGAAGCTAGCGTGGTCCGCTCCTGAGTCCCGGTCTGAGCTGTTACACCTATTGTCTTAAGAAACACCTATTACCTTTGGGTCACTATGACCCGGATTCCAATTTCTCATAACTCAGCTAAACCTTTGAAGACAAATGTGAAATTTGGCACAGTGTTACAGCTATAAGTTTACAACCAAATAGTCATAAACAAAATCAGCTGTTTTGTTAACTCTCTAGCGCCCCCCCCAAAGGTCCCATGCACTGAAAAAGCATGAAAAATGTCTTGGATATAGGTAAAATTGTCATTAAATTCCCCAAAATTCAGCTCTTAGCCTTTTAAGATGTAATAGATTCTCATATTTATGAATTGAAACTATCTCAACATAAATTAAGTCTATAGGGCCCCCCTTTGAAGTAGCCGACTATAACATCTGAATGTTCAAATTTTGTAAAAGAAAGACGATAAAGCTATAAACTTATGAATGCCAATGAAACTATCTACAGACATATTTAAACTAAATCAAGGAAGTTGTGGTTCTGTAATATTACCATGAACACATCTAAACTGCCCAATGGAAGCGTGTGAATTGGAATTTTCTCTTTTTTTGCTTCAACCAAGACAAGTTGATTTCAAGACTGATTACAAAATCTTTGCGTTTCTGCTCTTTCCAACATCCATATAATCCAAACATACACATCAAATGAATAATACACAAAAAAGAGCTGGTCTTAGTCTAATCTCTCACCTTTGGGGGACTGGTACAGCCCCTATCAGTATAGCTCAAATGATCACTGAGACACTCAAGCTACCCCACCTCGACAAGGTGCCTACTCTTATTATACAGTGTGTTGATAGTGTGTAGAAAAATCATGCGATGTTATCTCACACACATGACTGGCAAAAGTTGTAAGCATGTGTTTGCATGTCGCTTGCATCTCTGGCAGATCATTGGGGTTTTATTATCAGACCCTGTGCAAAGATGACATCGCGCACGTTTTGGGGCAGGTGTCGGCACTAGCTTTGATGTTTGGGTACATCTTTTTCTTGCCTGAATCACCAGCGATGCCGATGTTACATTACGTGGAATGCGCTCCCTCTGTGCCATGACAGGTGCCACAAGATCTTTCCCTAACTGTTCAAGGAAATGTCTACGCTTGTGCAAGGTCAACTTCTGTGCTGCTAATAGTTGAGCATGTGCAAAATGTCAAGTCAATCATTAGAGGTCAGGGGGCATCAGTGGTTTTGATACAGTATGGAATACAGTATGGAAAAACATGGAAGTTGTGTACTGCTAGCAACCTAGCATGCTAAACTAGCATGCATGCTAATATCTTTGAAATGGGCCTAGTACCAGGTATTTATGAGTATCAGGAAATACGTGATGAGTTTGTGGCACTCTGAGTTAGACAGAGCTGCTCATAAAGATCAAAAGTTATCTCGGGTCATATTGACCCTAAGACAATAGGCGTTACTTTTTTGTGGCAGCTACACTGAAAATCATTTTTTTAAAAAATTGCCAAATTTCCATTTTTGGGGTGATTTTAGGAAGCTAAATAGGAGGCCATGTACTTAGATTAATATTTTAATATCATTTTCTTAGGTTTGAATATGATTTCGGGTCATTATGACCCCAGGACAATAGGAGGGTTAACCCTTTTGTGCGTAACTTATTTTTTATGCTATATAGGGCATGTTACGTTACATGGTTCGTTGTTTTCATTAGCGTTATTAAGCTTCTCATAATTTTCAGTTAGCATTTGCTATATTTTTTTAATGTTAAATCGCTGTTTCAAAGCTAAAATTAGCTAGAATTTTTCCAATCTAGTTTTCTAATCGCACCGGCGGCTAATCGCACCGGTGTGACCTAAGCGCGAAAGGGTTAAATGCTCAAAAATATGTTCCCATGACTCTGTTGCATTTGACTACGTTAATGTGGTCGAAATCATCACTGAAACTCAAAGGAACGAATAGTCGAATCTTCATATTGAACAGCCAAATCTGATTCGACTGACAAAATCCTGAGTCGGTTACAGCCCTAGTGTTAGGCTATACAATGCAGCACAACTTCTACCTCTCGGGATGTTGGCTTTAATGGCATTTCAAGTTGCTGTCTTGCTTTTTTGTGTTTCGGGACTAAAATATCTCCAAACTAAGGACATGTTTAGTTGATAGCTGTTAACGTTACTAACTCACTCAGTTGCAGACTAATGGTCCAGCGCTCAGCCTGTACTTCTAACTCATAGAATTCTGGGAGACAAAAAATAAAATTAAAAAAAGCGGACTACTAGATATCTTTGCAGAACTGTTTAATTACTAATTAATTAATTAATTTGTGCTACAACGTTTTGGCTGTGGGCTTAAAATTTCATTATTAGGCTACATATTTATAATTCATAAAAACCTCTGACTATGGAATCTGGATCGGTACTTGGATCGGTAACGTCAATCTGATATCCGATGAGTGAATTACGTCAGTATCGGCACCCGATACTGATATTGGATCGGATCGGTCCCAACTCTCGCTGCAAGCATGGGTGGAATTGTCTTTTCACATCATTTTATTTTGAAATACTAAAAATCTTTACCTTTTGGATTTTTGTTTTTGCAGAAATCAATATGACTTTCATCAATAAATAAATAAATAAATAAATAACCAGATTAAAATCAGAACTTCTTCCCTTATTGTGATGCACCTAATTGCTTTTTGTATGCTATTTGCTTCTCAAAAAATGATTTGTTTGACTTCATTCTTTTTTCAAAATTACCACATATTTTAAAATAAGTTCACATTTCTCTTAGCTGTCTTTATTCATGTATATTTTGTAGTCTCTTCTTCTGTATTACACTTTGCTACATCTTTACCTAAATTGACCACTTTTCAAAGTGACTTTTTCTTCTCACCCTTTTCTATTTTGATACAACACGACATAGCTTACGATATTCTAACCATAGAAATACTTAAAATACATTTGTTCCCATAGTAAAAACCAACCTAGGGTAACCAGCCCCTGGCAAATACAGTTAAACAAGCATACAAATGGGACACTGCTGTATTACATTACTCAAGACTTATTAGTTAAAAACTGTTGAATGACCTTGAAATATTAAGGAAGAACAAATTACAACTTACTACTATGAGGCTACTAGTGATGTCACTATAATTTTCTAATTAGTAGTACTTCGTCAAATATTTTAATGTATATTATATTGCTAATATGTTCATTATAGCTACCCACAGAAAGCAGGGAATATAAAATTATTGATTTATATTTTATTTATATGTATTTATTTATTTTTAACCACTACTGCTGCAGTGTTTACTTCCATTTCCTTAACTTCCTCCAGGGGTTCTGTCTCCCCCCTTAAACATGACAGGTTACTTTCATCAGCCAGCACTGGTTCATGTCGGCTGAGCCGTCGTTGCAGTCCTCTCCCCCTATTTTACCCACATGGCTCCCCATATTCCACAGACAATTTTTAAACTGTCGACGTAGCTATAACTTAAGAGTTGGAATTTAACTATCGTCTGTAAAATTCCTATTAACAAGACTTCATTCTTGTTTATCTCATGTATCTTGCTTACGTTAACTACCTACCTGCTAGCTTGCTAGCCTGATTGAGTACATTAACAGTACCCTACTTTACCCCAGGGGGACACTTTCGACTGTACAGGTTTACTTCGTCGGTGCATCTTGTTTATCCTTGCCTTTGCTTCCGAGTGAAACCTTCGCCTGCCTCAGTCATTCGGCTAAATTTAGCAAACGTTTTCTTTTGACGTTATTGGCAACTTCAGCCATGCCAGCAGTCTCTCCAAATTTTTAAATATAAAAAGTAAGTAATAATCAAAGTCTGGTTAAAAGCAAAATGTGTGCTCTCTTAAACCACAATCCATATTAGCTTGCTAGCCACAGGTCTGACTTCGCTGGACTTGTTCACTTTTTCAACTGACACTTTTTCCAACGGACTCTTTCAGAATGCTCGCAATTTAAATCGCTTTTCATTTACACGAACGTAACCACACGCATCCTTTACTGTACAATATAGAATAGTAGCCTCACGAGGCCATCTCAGATAAAGTGCTTGATACTGATTTACGACCGAAGGCACAGAACTAGCAAAAGAGGACACATTTTTATATAAATCTGAACATGAAATAAATGTAAATGTACAAGAAATTTGAGGAACTCACACAGGCCTACCCTACACCCCAGTCTCTGTAGTGAGTAGTTACTGAGTCAAATTATAGGAGGCTGAAAGGGTTATTCATGCGAGAATGTCGGTGTGTTATCGGCCATCTGAGTCTGATCATGACTAAGACGATGCACTAATCTGTTAAAACTGCGTATCTCCGATGCGCACTCGAGCTGAGCGCTAAAATTCGTGATTACTGAAATTTAAGAATGCAGAGCACGTGAAAGCAGACGGGTGGGGATGCGCGCAGGCGAGGTGAGGGGCGGACACAATTTTATAAATCTACAGGTAGGAGTGATAGCCTACTGTAATATGTATTGATGGACCGTGATGTGGGATAATGCAGTAGCTAAATTATAAAAATGAATCAAAAAGACGGATAGTTTGAGTGACTGCCTCAGGGTACGCTATTTACTTAACTCTGTATTGTTCTTTTACAGGTCATTATCGGAACCATTAGGAGAAGCGCTGACTACAGGTAAGGAGTATTAACCACATCTTAATTTACCATATCTCACATCTCCCCTCTTAAGAAAACAGATTGTTAATAAGCATCACCAGCATAACCAGAAATATTCTTAACCATGTTATATAACGTTAAGGCTTAAAAATTAGTTAATTATTATTTTTACAACATAACTTCACAGTCAGGATAAATGCATACATTTCAAGCAATACTGAAAATTCTTAGATCATTGTTTCTTTCTTACATTACAGCATTTTTGTTTTACAAATCAACTCAATTTTTACGTAGAATACTTTTTATGTGTTCTAATCAGTCTATCGAACCGTGGCGTCTTGACAGGGTCTCCCATGTCCACTGTAGGTGTCACAGGTCCTTTCACCGGTGATGGTGAAGGCGATGGCACCGGAGTGCCACTCTCTGATGGTGAAGTGCTGATTGAAGGTAAGCCCTCCAGGTCCAGAGCACCTGGTTGTGAAAATGATGTCTCTCTGATTTTCAGCAGGTGTCGCAGGTTTCTCACAAAGGTATTCCCATCAGGCATTTGGACCACCAGTGACCGTGGTTTCCTGTGGATCTTCAACACGGCTGCTGGTTGCCAGTTGTCCTTTAGAGGTGGTAGGTCTTTCGCTCCCCGATCAAAGTAGTGTTTGTTTCAGCTGCCTTTCCTTGATGTGCTTGTGCACATTTGTGTACAGTTGTGGTTTCAACAGCTGGGCTGATGTTGGCAATTTTGTTTTCAGCCTTCCACCCATAAGCATCTGTGCAGGGGACAGTCCCACGCCATACAGTGGTGAGCTTCTGTAGTCAAGCAGAGCAACATAGGGATCTCTTTGCCTTTCCTGTGTTTTCCTTAGTAGAATTTTCACTGTGTGGATTGCTCACTCACTTTGCACATTTGACTGTGGACAACCAAGACTGGATGGTTTGTGCACAAACTTCCAACTTGCTGCAAATGCTTTGATTTCTGCACTTGTGAGTTGTGGACCATTATCTGTCACTACTTCGTGTGGAATCCCATGTCTTGCGAAGATCGATTTGAAAGCTGTCACAACATGCCTGGTTGTTGTCTGACTGAGTTTGAAAATTTCTGGGAACTTTGAGAAACAATCTATATACAGTAGATATCCAGATTGGTCGTAGTGGAACAAATCAACTCCCACTTTTGTCCAGGCTCTGTCCGGAATGTCGTGACAGATGAGTGGCTCCTTGGTGTTACTTTGTTTAAAAGTGTTATAGACAGTACACTTTAACACAACATCTTCAATCTGTTTAGCCACGCTGGGCCAAAACATGACATCACGGGCCCTCTCCTTGCACTCCCAGATGAGCTTCGAGAATTCTTTCAAGCATGTCTGCTCTCAAGCTCTGTGGTACGACAACTCTTGTACTCTTGTAGAATAGTCCATCAAAACAGGTAAGTTTTCTGAAGGTCCAGTACTTCCTTATTTCAGCTGGTGTTTGTTGTATTTCTGCTGGCCATCCTGTCTGTACTACATCCATTACCATCTGCAATTCTTTATCTTCCGCTGTTGCAGTTTTGAATGCTTTCAGCTTTTCTTCAGTGATGGGTAAATGGGCTGACAATAGATGCACTTGTAACTCGTCTTCTAAGAGGTGCTTAGACTTCTCTTTCAAGTAAGCTCGGGTCAGCTTGTCTGCAATATGTAGCTCTTTACCAGGCTTGTAGTTGACGTGCAGATTATAAGGTTACAATTTCATCAGCATTCTCTGGAGTCTTGGAGGTGCTTTTTGGAATGACTTCTTGAACACCGCCTCAAGGGGCTTATGATCTATCTCCACTTGTACTCTCTTACCACAGATGTACTGCTGGAATTTTTCACATCCATACACAATCGCCAACAGCTCTTTCTCTATTTGTGCATATCTTTTCTGACAGTCAGTAAGAGCCAAACGCCACAGGCTGACCCTCCTGCAGTACAACTGCTCCCAAGCGTTCTGAACTTGCATCCACTGACAGTGATACCTCTTTGCTGACATCATAGTATTTGAGTACCAGGACATTGCTTATGAGTTGCTTCAGTTTTTCAAAGCTCTGCTGTTGCTGTGAATCCCAATGCCACACTAATTCACTCAAGAGCTTCCATAGAGGTGCATTTCCATCTGAGAGGTTTGGGACCAACTTTGATTTGAACAGATACTGAACCATGCCTAGAAACCTCATCAGTGCAGCTTTGTCTTCTGGCTCTGGCATATTCAGTATCGATTTTACCTTTTCTTGGTCTGGCTTCAGGCCATCTGCAGTCAGAACATGTCCCACATAGCGGATTTCGGTCATTCTGACCTTGCATTTTTCTCTGTTCAGTTTCAAATTGATGCTTCTGATTCGGTCTAGCGGCTGTCACAGTCTCCTGTCGTGCTGTGCCATGTTTTCACCCCATACCAAGATGTCATCTACAATGTTCACAACTCCCTCCAAGTCTTCCAGTCTTTGTGCAATACAAAAACTGGAGCTGAGGAGACACTGAAGGGAAGTCTCAAGAAACAATATCTTCCAAAAGGAGTATTAAAAGTACATAGCTCTCCTCATCCAACTGTACTTGCCAAAAGCTATGGTTGGCACCCAACCGAGAAGACTTTAGCATTTGGCATCTCTGCTACAATCTCTTCAACCGTGCATAAGGGGTAGTGTTCTCTCTTAATTGTTCTCTCTTTACTGAGATCTTGCGGATCAGTGCAGATTCGGATTTTGTTAGGCTTCACCACAGTGACCATACTGTTTACCCAATCTGTGGTCTTGGTCTGCTTCACAATGACACCAAGGTCCTCCATTCTTTTCAGTTTGGTTTTGACCCTTTCTTTCAATGTCATGGGCACTTTTCTTGGTGGGTGAATGACTGGAGCAACATCTGGATCAAGCTGAATATGGTACAGTCATGACACGCACCCTAGATCAGATCAGGATTTCAGTTTTGTCGTTGTTTTCCACTTTGTAAACTTGTTTTATCAGTCCTAATTTCGAGCACACTTCTCTGCCTAGGATCGCTGGTGAGTCTTGCTCTAGGATCTGAAATACTAGCTCAAACATATCCTTTTTGTGCTCACGCTTGAGCTTTGCCTTGCCCTTTGGCTCCATAGTGTAGCCAGAGTAGGTAACTAACCTGCAACTTGACTTGAGCAATGGTACGTTGTTTAATTTCGCAAAATCTGCACAGGATAGCACATTGCACTCTGTGCCCATGTCCAGCTTAAAGGTAAGCACGCAGTTGTTTATTTTTAGCGTTTCAGTCCATTTCTTACTTTTGTTGTTGTCTTGCCCATAAACACCTGAACATCTTCTTGTCGTATCTCATGGACTTTTCTTTCAGTTTTTCTGGATCTGTCTTTTTGTTTTTGTGATTTGCAAATATGCCCAAAATGGTTTTTTAGTGAACATTCGTTGCATATTTTACTGTAAGCAGGGTATTTTCTTGGCTCGTGAGTGTACTCACACTTAATGCATTCGTTTTTTACGAACTGTTTAGCGGTAAACTGTTTGTTGGCTGTCTTCTTTGTGGTAATACATTGTTTGCAGTCACATGATTCTGATGACGCGCGAAATCCAGATGGAGGGCAGGAAGTGAAAAGCAGAATGGACGAGATGGAGGAAAGCCCGTACTGTGCTAGTTTAGACAATATTACGAGAGAAAGGTATAAACAGAAAATCACAACATATGTTGGACGTGATCCTTATGTCATGAAGAGGAGTGATTTTTCAACTGAATTGAAAGACTTGCCTGCTATCAAGGCAGTAGATATAAGCCACTACCTTGTCCTCCAGACATCCTTCTACTGAAGAAAACAAATGAAAGCATACAAACGTATGGAGGCATACAACTTTTTTGTTAGCGGTTGGGTCCACAACCTCGGTACCAAGGTGTTCCACAATGACTGTCATTTGGTTTTCGCCAGGTTCAGTGGCTTTTCTTTTATTGTCCTGTGGATTAACCTAGCAACAAATATTCAACACCGCGGTGCTTCTTCTGATAACTGAGGTTAACTGTAGGAGCCCAGCCTACAGGCTCAACGTCATTTAAAGCACTAGGGCAGCCTAAAGAGAACAACAAAAACGTAATCGCTTGTAGCAGTAAAGTTGCACCCTGCAAAATTATTTGTGGTTAGCTAGCGTTAGTTATTGTTGTTACGTATTGTTGTTCAATTACAGGGGTACAAACTCCAACAAAGCAAAGAAACAACAATAACTTTAATGTTACAAAGTAAAGAAACAGTTAGCTACATAAACCCAGCCACAAAAGTTACATTACCTTTAACTAAGTGGTCACTGCACACACAAGCATTATCCGACTGCACTCCTCCCAACCGCAGGCGAAGATGCAAGCCATTTTTGCCGGCGTTTCAATTTCTTGCATTTTCCCCCCTTATGAACAACTACTTTTGGTACTCGATAAAAGCTCCTCGTGCTTTCTTAGTTTCATTGAGTTGAGCAGCCATGAACGACACAAACCATATGCATTTTGAGAGCCTGCAATAGTGCTTCCTATGTAGAAAATCACTTCCTGCCCTCCATCTGCAGTTTGCGCCACAGTGACGCAGTGACGTGACATCATATGCAAACAGGCTATTCTATTCACTGCTACCTCAGATTTTTCGTGTAGCACTTTCATGTGGCTTTGTGTTGCCTCGTTAGCTTGACAGACATCTACAGCTTTTGTCAAATCCAGTTCTCTAAGTAGCCTGGCTCTCATGTTGTCACTGTTCACACCACAGACAATGCGGTCTTTGATTAGCTCCTCTGCTAGCTGTGCAAACTCACAATCTTTGTCACACGCTTTGTTTTTTAGGTCAGTCACGTACACACAGGAGACCAAAGGTCACACGAAAGAGTAGGACAGGGCCTAGAAGCCCAAGCCTTACAGACCAGAGGTCACACGACAGTAGAAATCAGGGGCCTCTCCGTTGGAGGGCCTGCAGCACATGCACACAGAGTACATATGCGCGTGATTTGTTCAATAGCAGCATCACATTGGAATGTGGATCACATACCCTGACTATATGATCACCTTAAAACTACATAGACACAGTCTCATTATACACTGTGCATACTAATTCTACCAGACTAATCATTATACTGCTTACCAGCTACAATAAATGATCACTAAATAATCACCATTATCCTTCAACTCATAACCAAAAGGTTGCCGGTTTGATTTCCTGCTGGAGCACTGCTTCTGTACCCTTGGGCAAGGTACTTAACCCATAATTGCCTCAGTAAATATCGAGCTATATAAATCGATAGCAAAAAATTGTAACCTATGTAAGTCACTCTGGATAAGAGCATCTGCTAAATGACAATGATGTAATGTAAGGTAATATAGTGCTATAGTAATCGGTGCCATATTGAATGCAGAATAAGTGCTACAATTAAAAATGGTGGCAACCCCATCAGGATGGGACAGTCAGTTGCCCCATGGTTGCAGAGGATAGTGATCTTGGGGGAACATATGGATTGAAGTGGTATGAGGGGGCACAGTTCCATTCTCTGTCCTGTATGCTAGCACCAATGTTTTGAACTTTATGCAAGCAATAACAGGATGCCAATGAAGTGAGGTGAGGAGGGGTGTAACTTGACTACGTTTAGGGAGATTGTAGACAAGTCGTGCAGCTGCATCCTGTATTAGTTGTAGGGGTTTGATGACAGAGGCAGGAAGACAAGCAAAGAGTGAGTTACAGTAGTCCAGGCATGAGAGGACCAGGGCCTGAACTAAGAGCTGTGTAGAATACATAGTGAGGTAGAGGCAGATCCTTCAGATGTTATTAAAAAAAAATCTGCACGCACGACTCACCGCTGCAACCTGAGTGGAGGAGGGCAGTTGGCTATCAAGTATTGCACCAGTGCTTTTGACAGTACTATTGGAGATTGGTGAACTGATTGTTTAAAAAAGAACTGTGTAACAGTCAGGTTTATTCCAGCTGTGTTTGGTAGTGGTGGGCATTTGGACTTTTCATATGGAATTTTGATGGTTCGTTCAGTTCAGTTTGAAGGTTTGTTCACTGAGTCACTGATTTGTTCAGTAAGGTTCCCCACCCCCTTGACCATACTGTTGTTTGATTTAAGATGCCTCAAACCTAGATGACAAATTGTGTCATAAAGCCGTAGATTATGTGACTTTCAAATTCAACTGGATATGCTGATGTAAAAAAAATGAAGGATCATTAAAAAATAAAAATGCAATGCCAGATATTTGGCTACAGCTGTAAAGATCCTGAAGGATTTAGTTACTAACGGAACAGTGATGCCTCCCTCAATAACTACATTGATAAACTGCACTTCTCCGATACATGTGAAATACTGAAATAATAAAAAACATGGGTCATACAGTATTTTTTTTAACCCCTCCGTTGGTGTTGCAGAAAATGTTCAAGTGACACCATTGAAAAATAGGGTAAACAGATACTGACAGTCTTATCATGTCAAAAATGATTTGTGATAAAATCTGATAAGACAAGATAAACAGCTGAATCAAATTGCTTCACTGCTGTAAGGTAGTGCTGTAATCTCATTTTGTATTGTTCCTGTTTTTAGGCTAATATGACATTATGAAACAACTGACAAGTCCTTAGTAAAATTTCTAGATATAGTTATATCATAATTACACTATACCACTAAAAATAAAGTAGGATATTAATTCTGTAGTAAGCTAAACCTACTAACTAGTGAGTAACTACTAATTGTCTTAAAATAACAGTGGAGACTTGTTTTTATTGCATGCTGCAAATTCAAGTGTAAGATTTTTTCGTTAATACAGTCATTTCTTGGGGTTTGTATATTAAATTACACATTATGATGATGGATGGAGTCGCCTTGTGGTCAGAGAGGGAAACACACCAAAGAAACTGAACCAGATTTGCAAGATACAATAATAATAATAATGATAATAATAAACTTTATTTATATAGCACCTTTCATACAAGAAATGCAGCTCAAAGTGCTTTACAATAAAGAAGTTACATGCACCGAGTGCTTCATATCGAATGAACATAGAAACAGGGATAGAATGCCATAATTAATGTAAAGTATGGTGGTAAATAAAAATAATAACAAAAAGATAAAGATAAATAAAAGTGAAATCAGAATACATAGTTGCATAATAAAATAAAATAAAAATAAAGTTAAAAGATAGAATACATAGAACACATAAAGTCAATTAAAATACAGCATTTAAAAGAAGTACAGTATTGCATAAAAAGAATTTCAGGCCTGTATCAGGAAAGTCAAAGCTAGATATTCAGGCCTGTATCAGGGAAGTCATAGGTAGTTAAAGGCTAATGTGAAGAGATAAGTTTTTAGCTTCCTTTTAAAAATATTTAGTGAGCTGGCTTCCCTGATATCTATAGGTAGTGTGTTCCATAGCTTTGGGGTGTAATTGACAAAGGCTGCATCCCCGATTTTCTTTCGGCTGTTGCTGAAAACTTTCAATAAACCAGCAGCAGATGATTGCAGCGTTCTAGATGGCAAATAGTTGACAAGGGAGTTAGCAATGTAGCTTGGTCCTAGCCCATTAAGGGCTTTGTATATAAGGAGGAGGACCTTCAAATCAATCCTAAATGTTACAGGAAGCCAGTGCAGAGCAGCTAAAGCTGGACTAATGTGCTCTCTCCTCCTTGGTTCTGGTTAATAGCCAAGCTGTAGAGTTTTGAATGAGCTGAGGTCTCTCAGTGGTTTTTTTTGGGAGGCCAGTAAAAAGTGCATTACAGTAATCGAGTCGGCTTGAAATAAAAGTATGAATCAGTTTTTCAGCATCTTTTTGATTTATAAATCGTCATAATTTAGCTATGTTCCTAAGGTGGAAAAATTATGTTTTCATGACCTTGTTAATGTGGGACTTGAAGCTTAGACCAGAATCTGAGATAACACCAAGACATGTAACCTCGGGTTTAATCCAGGGAGTTAATTTCCCAGAATTTCCCTTTTTGTTTTAGGGCCGACTAGTAGGATTTCAGTTTTGTCCTCGTTTAACTTTAAGAAATTATTGGTCATCCATTTATTTATTGCCAAAAGACAGGTAGTAATGGAGTTTATAGCTGCGGGATCATGAGTTGTCATGAGTTGTCACAAGATGTCCTGAAAGAATTGAATGAGATACACTGAACGAGATGTTAATCGGTAGAGACCTGGTGAACTGAAAAGAACAGATGAATGAACGAAATGGAGGCACTGAATGAGAATTATTGTACAGTGTACTGATTTGTTCAGTGACTGGGGGTGTTTATGTTCAATGACTCTCCTAGTTCTGTACTCTGCCTGAACAGTAGCCTGCCCAAATGTAACTTTTCCTCCCCTTACGGTCAGTTTTGGTTTTTTAGATTTCTACAGGCTGATGTAGTTGATGCTCAAAGAAAATCGGAGAGGTTGCCTGAGTCAAACAAATGAATCTTGTACAATAGTGAACAAGTAAATACAGTACAATGTAAAGAATTGTTCAAAAAGATTTGTTCATTTGTGAACTGCGCAACACTAATTGCGCTGCATTTACCTGATAACCATAAAAGTGTGTATTTGTTGCAGAATGTTGTTTTTTCAATGTAGTGCACTTCCTCAAATCTTACCATTAAAAGTATTAGGATGTTGGTGTTATGGTGTGTTGCGTGTTTTTGACGAGTTGTTGATGGGATTTATAAGACACTGTTGGGGAACTCATGTATGGTGCATTTGTATATTAGTACCCAGTAATCCCTTAGTGGCCTGAAATATTAATGAGAATGTCTGTTAACATTATGGAATAGCGACATTATCCTGTAAAGGTGCAACCAAAGACATTTCATATACACATTTCGAGTGAGTATTAGGGGTTGCTAAACTGATTCAGGATCAGCTGTTGGTGTGTGTGTGAATACACATGTATGGCAGGGGATACCTATACTACATGCAATGAATTACTATAATTTTTAGATGTTAACATATCTGTAGCTAGTCTAGAAATATTGACAATAAATGTTCATACATATCAAAGGAAGGAAGGAAATTGCTGTGGTGAATTGCTGAATCCATTTCTAACTTTCAAAAAAACTGAAGAAGGAAAACATTGTGAAAACACATCAACAGAATGTTTCCTTGAGACTTCGGTAGCAGTTTTCTCTTTTTTGTCGAGGTCACATTTACTTCACATTTAGATGTAACCCCCTTTTTACATAGGAAAATTGTAGCCTTTTAGTCCACTGCAGCCCACACATCATGTTATTTCTGCCCAGTTTATGACCAGACATGAATTGCCATTTCACTGCTTTGTAGGTCAGCAGCGATGTTAAAAATAAAAAATGGGGAAGAAAATCTAGATCAAGTGGAAAGTGCAGCGTGGACATCTTTTGCAGACTCAATCAGTTCCCTCTGGTATTTAAGCATGAACAAACTTCATTCAAACACTGTTTGTTCCACACATTGAAAGAACACAATAATAAAACTCTGGTGATACAATAAATTGTAATACAGCAGGAACATTTGTCTTAACTATGTCTGATGTCTTACATTATATATTAACAAAAATAAAAGGTTGATAGGTAGACCTTTACAAAGGTTAAGCTAACTAAAAATAGAATTTCACAGCATGGTTATCTAGTAGCATCTGATGTGACATGGTATCATGTGACTCCTGATCATAAATGCTGTCTTAATGAGGTCAGCAAGAACAACATTTCTGTTTGAAGATTCATGGCCCAGAGCTTAGGCTCAAATGGTAGCCCTGCAATTGGAGGACATCTTGGATATTAGAAAAAACTGCAGAGTTGAGTTTTTCCAGGTCTGTATGTTTGAAATCAAGTCAAAATCACAAACTTGGGGAGTCCTGTGTTACATCCTTTTATTTGCCTCATTTTGCACTATGGAGAGGGAATGTCAGTATGTCACTGCAAATCCAATACACATTTAGGGCACATAAATTTCTTTTGTAAAACTAAAAATATCAAACAAAGAAATAAGCACATTGACACAAGTTTAGGTGGGACATCCAAAGGTTTGGAGATCTGCAGCGGCAGTGGTGATGCCAAAGCAGATGTCACGGTACTGAGGTTCCTGGCACTCTGCCTCCGTGGGCCAGTACTCAATCCAGGTGCCTCCACCCAGCATGTACTGCAACCTGCAAGCATGCATATAAACACACAGCATCTTGTAAACACATATACACACAATCACACCACGTCGACGAATACAGTATAATATACAGTACACTTTTCACCTACAGTGTGTCAGGTTGCACAAGTTAACGCGTGGTAGGGCTTGAATGACGTTATGCTCACACTCACTGGTCTGTAAGTGTTGTTAGCCTGGTCTGACACTGTTGCTCATTTAACTTGAGTTGATACACTTATGTTCTATTGTGCTGGAAGTCACTCTAGATAAGAGCGTCTGCTAAATGCATGTCATATAATGTAACATGCATCATATTATGCAAACATGTACCACATGTATGCTTTGTATAAAGTGAGTGTGTACATTCATGTTATATATGTGCATATGGTGTGTTTATAAAATGCACCTAGGTATATATGTCTATAATGCCTTCCGTATATTATGTGCATGGTTTTCTGTGTGTGTATTAGTGTATTTATGTTTTGCTTACACAGTGCTTCATGTGCACAAATACAGTTTGTATACATATATACAGCCAACTGATACTTACAGCACCCTTTTACATTCTTAAAAAATCAGAGTGAACACAGTAGAGAGAATCACATTGTTTCTACCCTGTCTGGTGCCCTCTCCTGACCAACTGCAGCAGTGCAAGTCAGAAGCAGTCTAGGGCTCACCTGTCCTTTCCTCTGATGAGGTCATCAGATTTGCCCATGATCAGGTAGGTCTTTCCTTCTCTCAGATCTATTGCCTCTCTGCAGTAGGGATGGGCCAAAAATATGCGCTCTTTCCCAATCACACCAGTGTCAGTGCCTGCAGGAAGACAGAGACATTTTACCACATGAAAGAAACAGTTCAGTTATACTTCTCCTCCAGTGAACATACTATAGTATTAAAAGGTTTATTTCACCCACCAATAATCCCATCATCTCTCAAAAGCTGTGAACAAACTTTTGGTTTTTGATGCAGAACATGCAGAAAAACTCATACGCAGACACAAAGTTCATTAAATGACATCAGAAAGTTTGGTAAATACAAATACCAAGGGTAGCAAGATGTTACCTTCTTTGATGACCTCCTCTACCCGAATTGTGAAGCGGTCTAAAGTTGGAGTCAGGTCAGCATGGACTACTTTGGCTTTGTAAGCTGCAGAACACAGACAAGGTCAGTACATACACTATAGGCTTGTTTTCTTTTGAACTTGAAAGAAACACTCCATTGTTCTGTCAGTCATACAGCAGTCATAAAGCATGAGCACAAGTGGTTAAAAAGCCATAGTTCCAGATACGGTTTACCCGCCGATGACATTACCATAGTCCATGCCAGCATCACAGGCTGAAGTCACACGGTCCAAATCATCAGCTTTCTGTTTCTTCTGGTAACTGCAGTTCTCTGTGGGCAGGAAAGGAATGCAAGTGAGGACAGAGCCCACAAGCTGTCTTTGTGACATCACTTCCTGCTAGTACATGCATGCGCCATACCTTCCGCACACCGGCACACCTCCTCATGGCAGATCCTGTTCAGGGCTCCATCTTTCTTCTGCGGGTGGTAAAACTTCATGCAGCGGTTTTCTGCAGGAACAGTGATTTCATTTCCTCAACCTCTTTGCATACGACATGGCCAGAGCTGGGTGCTGTGTTTGTCTTTACTGTTTTAAGGCCTCTGAAACAGTGGGGAAAACTGGAGCTCACCCATAGCATAGTACTCGTACAGAGTGACAGCAGCTGGTTGAAGTAGCCCCACTTCGGTCATCTTGTGTACCCTGAAGACCACTCTGTCAGACAGCTTATGAGAAACCTGATTGCAGGGGAGGGAGAGAGGGAAGTGAAAGGGAGACAAAAAAGAGGTATGGAGACATTGTGTATGCATTGTAATGCCCCACCACCAAGCTGGGTGCCAGGTTACCAAGCTTGCAGGCCAAAAATGAGTGCCTTCATTATGAAGGAAAATGTGTCCACACCTTATCCAGGTAGAAAATGAGGGAGCCCTTGTCAGACAACTGTTTGTCCGTCTCAATCTTCTGGACGTATCGGTCTCTTCCAGAGGTTAACTGATGGAGTGAACACAAGGCAGTAACACACGAGAAGAGACAGTCGGTCAGTGTGCCAAAAGACCACAAAGGTTCATGTTATGACTTTAAACTCTTAGGCCAATGTGATGTGAATGAGCTAATAAACACTAAATCCACCTAAGTGACTTAATCACTGAGGTGACAGACTGCAGAGGGCATTTTATCTCAGTGGTTGAAGACTCTGGCAGTCCACAGTGATAGTCCCTGTTTTATTCCTCACCCTGTCGAGATCTTTCTTGTCTGCAATGAATCCTGTGAGCATAGTAATATCCAGTATGGACATGGTGGCATCTCTGTCTGGAGACAGGTACCTGGGAAATGCACAGGAATGAGTGGTGAAACAGGCTTTGGGTTAAAAAAGCAGAAATGTAAACTAATCGTTGTCTATGAACATTTAGGTTTACAGGGGAATTTGAAAAAAATCTGAATACCTTTTTCCAGAGATCCAAAAACAGCTAATTATGGCTAAATAAGGCTTGGTTTCAAAATTATTTCCATTTTTTCAGTGGGAAGTGGGATGGCTGGCCGCGAGGCCATCGGAGGTGTGCCCAGTGTGTGAGCCATATGAGGGACCCCCAGGTTAGGTTGACCCCGGTGTGAGGGACCCCAGAGATGGGTGAAGCACGAGTGAGTGGGGCACCCTGGGATGGAAGAAGTATGGGGGGGAATGCGTGAGGGACGCCTCTGTGGGTGAAGTGCATGGGTGCGCTTCCCGAAGGGGAGGGCAGTGTGACGGAGTGCCGTCACTGCGGTTGAGTATGTGCTTTGACTGCCATACCAACGAGCCTGGCTCTTTGGCGTCGCAGTCAAAGTCGCATGTTTGGCACCCCGTAGACCTGTTTTCGAGGCTGGGTGGGGTGACTGCTCTGGCCCTTCGCTACACAGTGGAATACAACAATGTGTCTGTCGAATCAAATATAAAGTTTGCAATTGCATCTCTTTACGCTATACACTATACCTAACTTTGGGTTTCAGTACATTCTGATAGATTTAGTCTTTTTTCCTCCAAAGACCCCATAATTCCTCAGGAGCTTCATTTGGATATTTGCTGGTTCAGGGTTGAGTGTGAATCGAAGAGGCTTTTTCTACACGCTGAGCTCTGAAGAGCATAATGTGTACAACTTGTGCATTTTTTCCAAAGGGAGATTCCTTCATTCTTAGGGTTGGGTATCATTTGGGTTTTTTCTGATACCGGTGCTAAAGCGATACTTTTAAAACGGTACCGGTGCCTAAACGGTGCCTGAAATAAACCTTAAATAAAACCTAACCCAACTACAATAATTTAACACCAAACAGTACTGTAACATCCGTTTTGGAGCACCAGAGGGCAAATATTTCAATGGACAGCTGACTCAGGCATTTAAGTGGCACCGAAATGAGTCATGCATTTCCAATCGCGTTGCGACTTGGTCCGGTAGATACCAGTTGTATGGTACCCAACTGTATTCATTCTGTACTCTTGTACAATTGACCTTATCATTTGTAAATGTATTACTAACAGTCACACCATTGACGTTTCCACTCTCGCAGACTGTTTCAACCCTGACTGTCCTTGTACACACTTTCAAATAAACATTTTTATCTTTCATTTATTTCATTTTTATTTGTCTTGTCAGTACTATAGGCTAGGCTGGAAAGTCACTATAGTATTCAACTTTGATCCGAAAACAGTAGGAAAATATATTTACTTAGACGTAGTCTAAATAAATGTCCAAAGCATTACTATGCATTGAAATGATTTTGTATGTTTCACACATTCTTCAAAGTTCATCACAGTGCATGTTTGCTCTGAAAAACCTCACACCGCGAAGAATGGGTCAGAGGATTGATGTGCAGCAAATACTTCAACAGCTGTATCTGGAGATGAAAAATCAAACTACATGTGATATGAAGGTTTCTTTAGAAGTATGCGATGGTGCTTACGTCATCTCAATTGTCATCTTGTATGTTTCCAGTGCGTTCTCATCACCAACTGCAAAACACAAAAACAAATCAATGTGTCATTAAGAAAGCCAACAGTAAAACATTCATGAGCACTGATGTACATTTTCCCTTTCAACACAGGATCCAGATTTATTTTCATCAGAATGGAAAAAATGTCTACTTCACTGCGCAATAAACTGTACCTTCTGGCTGTTTCTCAATCTTCACCTGCAGGTCAAAGTTCTTGCAGTCTGTGTCCTTTTCTTCTGGCAAAGCATGGTATAAGGTCATCACCTGTGACACAACCAGCAGGCTGATCAGTGCGCATGTGATGCCACTCAAATTCCCCAGCTGTTTTAAATACATGTTTGGCTTTTGAGCAACCTAGTGATGCTTATCTTTAGCTGCATCTTACTCCTACATGTTGGCTGAGAGAAGTTCCTTTTGCTTTTATTTTTCACATTCAGGTGAAGTATCTTCAGTAGCATAACAGCAGTGTTCCTCATGAGATTCAGATCTGTAGGTTGTCTCATGAGATTCAGATCTGTAGGCCCATGCTTAGTCCCTGAGGAGACAGAGTACTCACAGACATGGTCCCCTGGCCAGTTCCTTTGGCAGTGACTTCCAGGTCTTGGTCAACCCGAGTCTGTAAACAAAAGATACAAACAGAAGATTTCTCTATTGATCTGGGGTTCTGGCTTTCCATTTCACAAGATTACAGGATGTTGGAGTCCTTGACTGATGTCTCCTTTTCTCATTCTTTCTCTCACTTATTGCTTATTTTCTTTTGATCTTTCCTTCATTAGTTCTTTTCATGGTCTCGTTCTCTCCCTGTCATTCCCACTATCATTCTCTCATGTAGACTATTCTACCAGAAGTCATGGGGCACCTCATCTAATTATTGGCAAACGGGTGTGACTATGCATGACTTTACATGTCATGCATAGTCATGCATTTAGTTTGACTCTGTCTGGCTCACCTTCTCCGAGCGGGTCACATAAGCGTTGTCATGGGTGAAGGTCCACCTGACAGGTCTGGAACGACCACTGATGTCAAGGCTCACTTGTAAGTCGATTTCCTGCATGTCGGCCACTTCTGTCCTGTACTCAGCCACAGCCTGGAAGACTACGATGGTGGCCTAAAGGGAACAACAGGGGACTACAGTGAGGCTTACTCCAAGACCTGATTGGCTACAGGACTCTCCTGTTGCCAGTTTTCAACAGATCTGTCCAAGATGTGATTAAAATTGTAGACTGTGTTTTAGATCTCTTCTCACTATTTGAAGGGTGTTTTAATAGATAAATTGTGTTTTAAGGTCTCATGCTGAATAGAAGTGTGTGTGTAAGTAGACTGAAGTGAGAAGTGTGTGAGTAGACTCACTGGGCAGCTAAAGTGGACACACTGAATAGGATTAGTTAATAGGATGAATTTCAAGATGAATGAATCTTAATATTCAGTAATACCCAGCCATATGAACACTATCAATAGATAGTGGTGTAACGGATCATAGTTGATCCGTGATCCATACGGATCACCCCCCACGGTTCGGCACGCATGTGAACCGCGGATTAATTGCCAAGTTTAACCATAATAGTGTGAAATACAGTTTTACTGCCACTGTTACTTCTTAAAGTAATAATCCCCTAAATCAGACTTGCAGTGAAAAGATACAAGCACCATTTTAAAAACCAGCAAACTTTCTTAGCAGAAGTGTTGCGAAGACGAAGGCTGCCTCTGAAATCGCTCTCGTTCACTGTCACTATTCACAGTCATGCAGTAAATTAATAATTTTCTGGATATAGTTTTATGTTTGCAAGTGTATTCGAACATTTGTATGAACATGTGTCTAACTGTGCCAGCTAGCTAGCCAGTTGCAACTGACATTAACCTGCTAGCTAGATAATACCGCTACCTATCACTAGCTAACTTAATGAAAGAAGTAGCACCCAGCTTCATCTGTTCAAATTAGTTGAAACTAACGTTAGCTAGCTAGCTCGTAGTTAAGTCCACCGATCAAGTGTAAAGTGTGTGTGTGTGTGTGTGTGTGTGTGTGTGTGTGTGTGTGTGTGTGTGTGTGTGTGTGTGTGTGTGTGTGTGTGTGTGTGTGTGTGTGTGTGTGTGTGTGTGTGTGTGTGTGTGTGTGTGTGTGTGTGTATATATATGCACTATATAGTGAACAGGGAGCGATTTCGGACACAGCTGAAGAACAGCAGAACAAGCGCTTGGAATTTACGTCACGGTCGAAGCTGTCGCAATATTACGGACTCGTAACGGTACGCTCATGCTGCAGCGAATTTCGCTTCGCTCTCATTCAGTTTGTTTGGGGGCGAAATTCGCTCTGGCTGGGTGAAATCGGGGCGAATTCGCCCAGGCAAGCGAAATTGAGATAGTGAAATCCCAACTTTATGCAAATGAGAACCACGTGAAAACCAATCAGTTCAGCGTGTGATGTGTTTGGTACGTGACGTTCTCTAGAGAGGCGGGAGTAACAAAAAAGTCTGACCAAGATGGTGGAGGCTAAAGGCTACGTGTAGCATGAAAACATGTATATGATTTAAAGATGTATGGGCAACCATTTGTGTTTACATCAACACGGGTTAATGTTTCTATGTGACATTAAATTAGCTGAGACAAATCGACCCCTGTCTGGTTGAGTTCACAAGCTAGCTGAATCACTTGCTACAATAGCTAGCTTGCTGGCTACGTCACCGCACCACAACTACACTTACTACTAACAGGATAGCCAAAATGCTTGCTGTTTTCGCGACCACGCCCCCAGAGCGAAAATTCACTGGGCGAAATTCGCAAGGTGTTTCGCTGTGTGTGAGCCTAGCGTGAGTCCGGTGGTTCCTATACCGCAATGGAAATCATGGCTACCGCAAAAGCAAAAGTTCCTTGCTTTAAATGTTCTTTAAGTAATTAATGGAAAGCAAAGTTATATTTGCCCCACCCCCTTTTTTTTTTTTTTGCTGATCCGAAAAAAGATCCGATCAAAAACTGTGGTACGATCTGAACCGTGAGTTTTGTGATCCGTTGCACCCCTATCAATAGATATTGCAGGATTAAACTTGAAAGGCCTGAAGAATTTATGATCTGTCAGCAATAGAGAAGAGGAGGAATTTTGTTATACATTACATTATTGGCATTTAGGAGATGCTCTTATCCAGAACACCTTACTTTAATTACAGGTTTTTACAATGTTATCCATTTTACAGCAGGATACTTACTGAGAAAAATGTGGGTTAAGTACCTTGCCTAAGGGTACAGCAGCAATGCCCCCATGGGGAATTGAACCAACAACATTCAGGTTATGAGTGCTGCTCCTTAGCCACTATGCTACACTGCCACCCATTTAATCAGCTAAACATGTAGCTCCTGCAGCCCACAACTCACGCATACCTGGGTGGATCCATAGCCTCCACCATGTCTCTGCTGCTCAGACAACCATTTCACCACGTGACCAGCCTGGTCAAACTCCTTAGCCTTGACCAGAGCCATCAGTGCATAACCTGTGGCCTCCAGGGTGAAACGGGGACCTCCGTGGACTGGCCAATGCGTTCTGTCTGGAAAGGCAGATGGGGACATATGAACCATACAGGGGTTAATCAGCAGTATCCTTCAGTCAATGTGTCTATCTGGCTAAATGAAATTATAAGAGGTTGGATCAAAAGGTTCTGGAACAAGTCCAGGAATGTCTAAATGGTTTGGGTGCACTGTTTCAAGATCTTAGAGAACTTGTAATCTTTGGAGATCAATTCAAATCACTTTATTGTCACTTGACACAGTTGTGCAGGAGATCAATTGTAGGAGATAGGAGATCATGTACTTTGGACATATGAATCCTCTGTGGATAAAAATACCTTTTACTCTGACAGTCGTAAGGAGGTGGATTAATTCTGTCCTAGAAAAAAGACCTGGTTGCTCCAGGTAACAATGATTTTACCATACTTCATCTGGTGGTAGAAAAAAAAAATAGTGAAGGCCCCTACATGAGGCACTGCAGCAAAAAGACTTCTGTCAAACATACAGGAATTTGGATGATTATAAATGCCTAACCCTGTGTTAGTTTTTATCAGATTGTTGATTGAGGTTTTTTAAATTGAGGATTGAGATATAATATACACTACGCCGAGATTAGAACGTTTAAGAAAAACAATAGCTGTAAATAAATTTTGGGATAACAGTTTGTCCAGGACTGGAAGTGCATGTCAGTGTATACTCTAGATTCAGCTGTGACAGAGTATACTGTAATTTCAATTAGGAGTTATTATTAGGGCATTAAAAGTTTGTTAAATTGGGGTTTACAGAGGTCACTAGGCAAAAATACCATATATACATATAGGTCCTATGCCCTATTTCTTCCATTTCTCATTTTGGCCTGCTGTGCAATACTAATAACAGTAACAATGACGGATATGTGAAGATTTACAGTTATCTCGAAAAATATCTCTTGTCTTATTTTCTTTCCTTCCCCGCCATACACAAAGCAAATAGAACTGAAGACTTGTGAGGGCGTTTGCACATTATTGGCACACTGTGTGTGTCAGCTCACCAGCGGATGCGAAGCGGAGCAGGATGGGCAGCTGGTGCTTTCCCTCGAGGGCCAGGGCGTAGGAGGTCATGGCCACGGCGTAGGGGTTGTTCAGGGTGTGGATTCTGCGAGACAGGAACTCACTGGCTTTCTTCATGCTGTCAGGCAGGCTCTGGAGTCACAGCACAGAAATTACAATCATAACATGCTAAACCTGTCAGACATTGATGGCAATACAGAGAAATCTGTATGCTCTGGAGAGGTTTGTGGTACATTACATTTATATATTACATGCTGACTTTCATTTAATTTGTGCAGAAACAAGGCTCTGCAGGTAAAAGGGAGAGACAGGACAAGATCTCTCATCTGTGGGATGTGAGATATGATGTGTCTGTTGACTCAGTTGTGAAGTTAGTTGATGTGACAGTTCCTAGTTTGACTGTTAGATCTAATGTAATGCGTTTGCTTGTGAGTGATTAGATGTGATATGATCGGGTTGCCTGTGGGATTTTTACATGCAGAGGGTTGATTCACTCACATTTACTCTCTCCACACAGATGGCACGTGACTCTTGCATGGCAATCAGGACGAACGCAGTCAGTGAGGCATCAGCATCTTTCCCACGCACACCACCCTGTGGGCAAAAACACAAACTGCATGCAAGTCTGTGCTCTCCAAACACACTGTCCTTTATATTAGTGGTACTGCACTGTTAGTGTCCATGGCTGTGACTTTACTCAGGGATCTCTACATTTACTTCACTTGAGCAATTGATGAATCATTTACTACTTTAATGAATCAATTTACCCATTGTTTTCACTTTGACACTACCTGCAACTCACAGTGTTCAAAGTATGTTTTGCAAGTAAAGTTATTATGAATGTTGATATATTAGCAAAATAACAGATTTAGTAAGTGCCTCAATACTTTATAGTTTACTGTTTCTTCCTGCACCAAAAACTGAATACACACTAATACAAGCTGAGGAGGTGGCGGGAAAAGCCCTTCTGGGAGTCCCTTGCAATGACATACCACCATTTCTCCGTGGATAACTGGGGCATCCTCTTTGAAAATGCCATCTGGCTGCTGTGCATTCAGGACCAGCCACTTGAGGGCGCTACAGATCACATCCTCCTGGATGCTGATGAGACTGTATGCCATGCTGAACACTTTGGCTACATATGCTGTCAGCCTGTGGTAAGGAAAAGCGAATCTTTATTATTTAAAAGCTCTACACCTCATGAATATACCACGCCTTTGACTCAAGTTGAGTCACACAAATGAATCAAAAATAAACTTCTAGTAGTCGAATGTTCCGTCTCCAAGTAATCAAATGTGTGTTGCTGGATTTTGAAAGCCTTGCTGCTGAAATGGTGCTTTGGTGTCCTGGGTGATGGGGAAGCAGTGGTGGTTACACTGGATAAGAATGATGGGAAGCGGCTCACCAGGTGCTGGATGGTCTTTTGATCCAAGCGGCGTAAGAGCCATCAGTTTTGCGATATGCCAGCTGTTGAGTGTACCCTGAATATAGGGAAGGAAAGACACAACAAAACAGATTTTTCATTTGAGTGAAACATAACTATGGGGCCAATTCAGGTTTGAATTTATCATTCATAAACTCCACTTAAGTGCTTCTGTGGAGAGTTTCGCAACCCTCTTACTACCAGGTGAATTCAGACCTGGGTTGCTTAAACGCCTATGTGGGAGAGATGTGGAGATGTGTCTGGGGCGGAGTAAAGGTGTTTATCTCGAAATAAGGGTGCGTCTCATTACTTTCCAAGATATGCCAATTCTGATGTGACACCTTAGTCTGTTTTTCTCTTTGCAAACCTTCTGCTCAGAAGGGGTTGATTACGTTATGCGCTGCAGTGGCCATCATGTGTAATGACAACACTGTTAGTAACTAAAGAGGCAGTGTCCAGGCAGGCACACATGTAAATACATACCTGTGAATAATGTCCCTTGTTGGTGTAGAAAGAAATTGCCATGCGTCCCATACTAGACGTTCTGACATACTTGAGGTAAGTGAATCGGCTGAAAGATCTCAGGTTTTCTCTGAACTAAATGGCTAGCTAACAAATACAAATGAAACAATTTCATGGTAACTCACTGTACCTAATAGGGCAGATTGGCAAGTCTCTTCTTTTGTTTTCCTGTTTAACAACAGTATTATAATCTCCTGTCTCCACCAATGGCAAAGGTGGTGGAGACATTTGAGGCACCGTTCACACACAGCGTGAGGGTGAGGCAGAATTGAATCCACAGCTGCAGTTTGATGGTGTGGTGATGACAGACAATGTTTCCAGCATTTTCAGCTGGAAAAAACGATGATCTATGACGGTTCTTCAACAAATACATGACTGCAATTTTGGTAATGCTGAAAAGGTGCTATTGGCCTTGGCTATGTAGTTCCAGCTAGTGTCACAACATATCACCAATTTTCTGAAATTTGTGTGCCATTACAAAAGCTACAACGTGAGATTGTTTAATTAACAAGGATGGCAATTTGAATAATTAAGTGGCAAGTAATCCCAAAGCTTTCTCTTAAATGTTTCATATTATAGCTTTCTTGTGTTAAAATATTCAAATTACAAAACGGAGCTAAATTTAGTTAAATCGATTTAAATTACTGAGAATGAACTTTTAGGTTAGGTTGAGTGCAATGAACAATAATGTTTAGAACACAGACCTCACAAAAGCTGTAATGTGTCATGAGCATTTAACCTAAGTTAAATTGATAAATGCCATCCTTGTTAATTAAACAAATTAAATCTCACGTTGAAGCTTTCGCAAGCACACAAACTACAGACAATCTGCACTGTTTCGCGAGCATAATCATTTATTCAAATTACACCATTGGTGTCGATTATTCTGTTAATTATTTGTTTTATTGTTAATCAAGGAGGATAAAGGGGAACAGGTTGAAAGTAAGGATAGATTTAAAGGTAGTGTTCAGGCTTCCCCAGCTCACCCGCTGCCACTGATCTATTTCTAGTCGCAAATGCGAGTGAAACGCTAGCACTGTCCCACCCTGTGATGGGTAGATTACTTTTTCAATGTTGCATTCTTGAACTAAAATTACCTGAGGAATAATGTGAGTAACTGCTGTTTTTAACTTGTACCATTTTATGCTGAAGTACTGAAAAGGCTCATCTCAGTGTCAGTTATTTTCTCAGAAGTACCTGTTCAACTTTCATGATTAAATAGCGTGTCTTGTGAATGCATTCTGCATTGAGGACTAATAACTCCATGAGAAAATCTGCCAGGCAGGAAAGTGTGGGTTACTAGGGCTATTTATTCACTTCATACATTCATTCACAGCACCAATGGTATACCACCCATTTGCAGACATACACATGTGCTTAAGTCTGAAACCCAAAAACTGAAAAACATGTCAGTGAGGAATGCAAAGAAAAAAAAACTACGCTCAGCGTCCTTAAGTCTGAATCAGCTCGTATGTGAAAATGACTATAAAACATATTACAAGTGAGTACCTAACCTGCTTTGGCAATGGAACTAGTGCTAAAAAACACCTATATTCATCCAATACGACCGTAATCAAAAGTACCTTTAAATGATTTTTATGTAGTGAAAAGCAATTACATGAGTAATTAATACAAGAGTTGTTCTGTAAGGCCCTTACTCATAATGTTCTTGTTATATTTGATATGCTATAAGATACTGCCTCTGCTGAATCTGCTGCCTCTTACCCATTTGGATGAATTTGATGGCTTTGGCCCGGCTGTCTACCCCCACTTTGTCCCACTGGCCGGTTTTGTCCAGGTAGTGTGTGGCAATGACAGGGCTGGTCATGGAGATCATGTTCTGCTCGCCGCAGCCCGTGGGCTGTCTTATGAGGCTGCCCATGGGGTCGCCGCTGATGGCGGCTTGAATGGTCACACCCAGCGGCTCTCCTGCACAGGCAAAGCAGACGGCGCAGTCAGGGCTGCACTGACATCATTCTGTATCCTTCCATAATCACAGTCACAGCTTGGAATCAATTGGAGTTTGCAGCTAGCACTCACAGAAAAAAAAGATAATATGCCCTTCCACTCCCACCCCTTCCTCTACCATGAAAAACACCTGTCTACACTCAGCTGAAAATGAGCAAATGCTTCCAGAATGTGAGAGATGATGCCTTACCTGACACACTGATATAAGTCTGCGAAGGTGAGCCTGGCACCTGGTTGGTCAGCTTCGTGTGTTCAATCTTCTGTGTCTGGACACCACCTGATGGGAGAATAGGAACGCGTCACTTGCATACATTACGTCTTCCAATATCAGGATAAACAAAATTTTGCTTTCAGGGGTGGGTGAAACGAGCTCAATCTGCTTTGGGGGGGTAAGAAATTACAGAGCGGAAGAGACAGTGGCATGAGCTCCAACCCTTCATATACTGTAGGTATCCATGGAACCCACGTGATAAATGAATCACACTTTATGACATGTCCAAGAAAATCCTGAGAACACTGTGGTTTGACATGGTCAGAGCATGGTCAGAAACTCACCATGGTCAGATGGTTTCAGAACCACAGTTACAACTTCCTTTTCTGTTTTCACTCCTTCGGCCTGTGAGAGAAGGTAAAAACATGGATCAAGCAGCAACTGCTACATGCTTTGGTCTAAATCAGCTAGTGACCATGTGTAAATATTATTTCTCAGTAAATTAAATACAATAATTCACGGAGTATATCCTTGTATTATAAGAAACAGCTAATTTTATATGAAGAGTTTTACAATAAATTCATTCCAAAAAATGAGAGGCAAAATTTGTTATATCTGTAACACGATACCCTTGATACACACACTAGACATATAGTCATTATTATGCTTCTATTAATATAATGTTAATGAACGTTAGAAAATGTTACAAAATGTTTAGTTACACTCAACATATCTCCTTCAAAGTAAGGTTATGACATTGGTCATAAACATAACCAGTGCTGACCGCAGCCCTGACTAAATGCACCCACAGGTCTGGACCTGGATGCTTCCACCTTCAGCACTGCAGGGTTCTAATCTCTCCAGTGAAGGATGATGGGTAAAGTGATGGATGGAAGGTGGAGGGAGATGACTGGTAGGTGATTGGTGGAGGTAAGAGAAAAGAGAAAAGAGATAAGTGATAGCATGTGGGAGATGGGTGGAGGGTAGAATGAGATTGGTGGTAGAGTGACAGGTGGACTGTGGTACTGGGAGAGTGTAGAGTGATGGGTAGAGTATGCACTCACCACCACACGAAGGTCCTTTTTGACACCATCTGTGAGACTTGAGTCAAAGACAGCAGCCTTGACCTCAATGGAGTGCTGTCCCAGGGCCATAGGGATGATGACAAAGGGGATAGCACGTGAGGACATGGGGTCCATTTCGACACCATCCATGCGATACCTCCGCTTCTGGCTGGCTGCACTGCAAACCTCCTCTGTCTCCATCAGGTCCACCCGAACCTGCAGGAGGGAGGGTCACGCATGAGTACTATGCTAACAATGGGCATGCGCCCTTCTCCAGACTGTATCAGAAAACGAGGCAGGGCTGCAAGCACAGCTCACCGTTATTTTCTCTTCAAGGTAGTTGTAAAGAACAGCTTTGATTTCCAACTGCTCGTTCCGTACTGCAGCGTAAGGCAGCTTCAGGTCGATGAAGAAGTCTTTCCTCACCCTCATCTCAAGGGGATCTGCCACACAGATTCCTGCAGACAGAGAGTCACACTGAGCAATAACTACTGCAGCATGTTGTCCTATTCAGCAGTGTGTTCTCCTGGTTTGCTGCATATTCTGCTCTTCCACAGTGTGTTCTCCACTTATTGAGCAATCTCTCTGGTTCTGCTCTGTGTCCATAGCTCGTCCATGACTGATATTTAAGGTTGCATGACTTGAGCCATTGATTCACATCAAATATTATGCAATAAGAAAGACAGATCTCATTTTAGTTGTCCCCAATACATAAAATTAAAAAGACAAACAGGATTTGCATGCATGTTGACTCATATTCAAAACAATGCTCTGTCCATCACTGAAAATGATCATTAAAGACCAAAATTTTAGGTGTAGAAAGAAGTAAATCTGTCTTGAACTATCTCATTTTTTAAGTGAAACTGAATCATCAGTTATACTGGTAGATACAAGGGGTCTACAGCCTCAGAGCAGATACAAGAATACACAGAGAAAGAGAGAGAGAGAGAGAGAGCGACATGTTTAGTACCATGAGTTTTGGACAGGCTGACAGCAGTGATTTCCCAGCTGGTGATGGAGTCCTTCAGGAAACTGTTCTTAATCACTGACGTAGATACACTGGAGTATGATGGAAGACAGACAGATCAGGTTGTTACACTGCATGGGCAAAACTTCGCTATACACTACAGCCATATGCAAAGACAGGTAGTTCTCTAAGGGTTTATACTGTTTTAGTTGGACTGTGCAGTTGCAGACAAACAGAAGCACCGCAGATGTAGTGGGAGGGGGCAGGTTTTTGGGAAACATGCGGGCAGATTTGGTAGAGATGCATTGATCTTTATGGCATGTGGATCATCTGAATTACACTTGGTCGAGTGAATAAGACATGCAGATGATCTAAGAGGCAGATGCAGAAGTTGTGAAGCTGTGAAGAATAGCAAGTTTTCATCGATTCATCCAGATACTGGAGACATGTTTACTAGTGTCAATCTTACCAATCTCTCCTGTCTGGAGGGCACTGCGGCAGTGTCTCCTCCTCCCATAGCCAGCTCTCAGGGAACTGTGTGCGGGACACAATGTCATCACTGCTGATATAGTTCTCCTCTTCATCACCTATGTGTGGATGGAGGGGGGGGAGAAAAGCCAGAGTCAGCTGCATCCTGAAACAGACTCAAGGAACCTCAGACCTGGAAATGAGCTATTGGATTTTATCTCAACCAACATATGAAATGTTTAAAGTGAGACATTTTACTATTTTATGAAAAATATTAGCTCATTTGGAATTTAATGCCAGCAACATGTCTCAGAAAAGTTGGGACGGGGGCAACAAAAGGCTGGAAAAGTAAACAATACTAACAAGAAACAGCTGAAGGAACATTTTAAAACTAATTGGATTAATTGGCAACAGGCCAGTAACATGATTGGGTATAAAAAGAGCATCTTATAGAGGCAGAGTCTCTCAGAAGTAAAGATGGCCACCAGTGAAAAACTGCGCGGGCGAGTAGTGAAACAATTTCAGAATAATGTTCCACAACATAAAATTGCAAAGAATTTAAACATCTCATCATCTACAGTACATAATATCATAAAAAGATTCAGAGAATCTGGAGAAATCTCGTAAGGGACGTAAGGGACAAGGCCGAAAAGCAATATTGGATGCCCGTGATCTTCGGGCTCTCAGACGGCACTGCATCAAAAACAGGCATGCTTCTGTAATGGATATCTCTGCATGGGCTCAGGAACACTTCAAAAAATCATTGTCATTAAACACAGTTTGCCATGCCATCCACAAATGCAGATTAAAGCTGTACCATGCAAAGAAGAAGCCATATATGAACATGATCCAGAAACACCGCCATCTTCTCTGGGCCAAAGCTCATTTAAAATGGACTGAGGCAAAGTGGAAAACTGTTATGTGGTCAGACGAGTCCAAATTTGAAGTTCTTTTTGGAAATCATGGACGCCGCATTCTCCGGACTAAAGAGGAGAAGGACCATCCGACTTGTTATCAGCGCTCAGTTCAAAAGCCACCTTCTCTGATGGTATTGGGATGCATTAGTGCATATGGCATGGGCAGCTTGCACATCTGGAAAGGCACCATCAATGCTGAGAGGTATATACAGGTTTTAGAGCAACATATGCTTCCATCCAGACAACGTCTTTTTCAGGGAAGGCCTTGCATATTCAGCAAGACAATACCAAACCACATACCGCATGTCCTACAACAGCATGGCTTCATAACAGAAGAATCCGGGTGCTGAACTGGCCTGCCTGCAGTCCAGACCTTTCACCAATTGAAAATATTTGGCGCATCATGAAGCGAAAAATACGGCAAAGAAGACCCCGGACTGTTGAGCAGCTGGAATCCTATATCAGGCAAGAATGGGACAACATTCCACTCGAAAAACTCCAGCAACTCATCTCCTCACTTCCCAAACGTATACAAGCTGTTGTTAAAAGAAGAGGAGATGCTACACAGTGGTAAACATGGCCCTGTCCCAACTTTTTTGAGATGTGTTGCAGCCGTCAAATTCAAAATTAGCTTTTTATCATAAAACAGTACACTATCTCAGTTTAAACATTTGTTATGTTTTCTATGTTCTGTTGTGAATAAAATATGGGTTTGTGCAATTTGCAAATCATTGCATTCTGTTTTTATTTACATTTTACACAGCGTCCCAACTTTTTTGGAAATGAGGTTGTATCTTGCCCAAGGGTACAATGGCAGTGACCCTGCAGGGAATCAAACCAGCAACCTTTCAGTTATGAACTATATTCATAACCATTCATTATGATGACTACTACGCTACACCACTACACTCCATATGGTGCTCTATCCATCATAAGCCCAATTTTTTAGAAATAGAACTATATGGCTGGACATCTTATCAAAAAATAACACCAGGCAGTGCTGGCTAGTTGACCATAATTTACAGGAATAATCCACTAAATATGTGACCACAGAACATCTAGACCACTGTGTTTGTTTGTCGTGTTAAGATGGCGTAATTAATATGATCTTTAAACACATCAGATAAAGTGCTGCGTGTAGTCTGGTATATTATATCTATCAAATGCAGACTCCTCCTCCAACAACAGCAACCCCTCCCCGGGAGGATGACCGTGGGCCTTACTGCGTGCCAGGGCCAGCTGCTCTTTCCTGGCCTCGTCGTGTCTCTTGTCCACCTCTGAACAGCAGTGCAGGAAGGCTTTCACGCACTCTTCTCCATCGATGATGAACTGGGAGCGCCGCTCACATGCGTAGCCCACCAGACTATCCACCATTCCATCCTGACAGCACTGCCTTGCCAGCCCAGAGTAATTACTTGCTGCGGCACAAAGGGAGAGACTCAGTACAGGGTGAGAGACTCACTATGTTACATTACATTATTGTCATTTAGCAGATGCTCTTTTGCAGGGTGACTTACGTAGATTACATTTTTACATGTTATCCATGGATACTTGGATATTTACTGAGGCGATTGTAGCTTAAGTACCTTGCCCCAGAGTACAGTAACAGTGCCGTATCAGGGAATCGAACCAGCAAACTTTCAGTTAGGAGCCCTGCTCCTTACCACTGTTCTACACTGCCATTCCAACACAGACTCAACACAGGATAAAAGGCTCGGGACAAAAGACTTACAATCGCCTGGAAAACATGTACACAAAGGGTAAAGTGGCAGTGCTGAAACATTTGTAAACTATGGCATATTCATTGTTTTAAAATAGGTAATATACAGAATATTTTGTATATTATATAACATTTTTCATCCCATGGTTAAGCAAGTATTCATTTGTGAAAAACAGATGAACAGTATAACCCTGTAACTCCACAGAGACTGAGAGAGACAGAGATTTCCCCAGGTGCAGTGAAAGGGTTTGTAACGACTCAGGCAAGGACTCAGTTGCAGACCATGGGAGCTTCGGGTCCCAGGCGGGTTTATTGATAACGCAAGGCAAAATCGCAAACACAAAACAGGCAGGGTAGAAACCAGAAGAGCAGTCCGTCAGCGGATTCAAAATCAGGAACAGGAGCAGGCAGGGTCAAGAACCAGGCAGGCAGAATCCCGGGCGATCAGGGCAGAGCGGCAGGCAGGAATCAGGTCGAAGTACAGGCAAGGTCGAATTACGGGAATAGCACACAGACGAAAAATGATGGGGACGAAACAGGCGAGAGAACACACTGCAACGAACTAGCAACAGGACAGAGACACGCAGGGGAGATATAGGGCAGGGCTGACGAGGGGATGGGAAGCAGGTGTGCAGGCAGGCAGGTGAAGGTGATGAGGCAAACAGGCGGGTGGAGACCGGGCGAGGAGCGGGGCAGGGCTAGAACACAAGGAAAACAAAAGCACATGGACAAGGAAAAACAAAAACATCACAGCTAGGGGGTTGGAGTACTGACAGGGTTCTCTTACCTAGTGATGTTTTCAGGTCAATCAGTGAGAGTGAGCGCCGTCTGCGAGCCTTAGGGCGAGCAGGGCATTGGTCGTCTAGAGTCACAGACATTACAGAGGGAAAGAGAGTCACACAGGGCAGCAATGACACTGCAGCTTGGCTCTCTGAGAGTTAAAAACATCAGCTCCTATATTCATACAGAAATAGACACGCACAAATGTACCACAAATGCTACGTATCATACATGCATAGATGCATTCCTGTATGACACACAAATAATACAGTGCACCTCCTGCATTAGACCAATAAAACCTTGTCCCATGAAACACATAGTCATACCTGTTCTTGATTTGGTTCCACCAAGACTGGATTCAAACATCAGCCCAGCGTCATAGAAAACTGCCATGTTGTCTGCGCCACTTCCAGCTGTACAGCCGATGTCGTGCTTTTCAATGACGTCCCAGATCTACATGTGGAGACGATTGTTTCATACATGAGCAGCAGAAGGACTTAATGCCAACCCTTTCTGCTACTGCTGCAGAGAGCTCATCTCTGTCATTCTTACAGCAGGAAGTAAATTTTCACTCCTCAAATCTTCTTACCTTTGTTTGCGTCAATCTATGCTGACTGTTGAGGACATAAACTCCTTTGTCCACAGCCACAAGTCCCACTTTTGCACCTGGGTCACCAGTGATGGTCAAGCTGAAGGGCTTGCGAGGCTCATACATATCCCTTGGTCTTGTGGAGACCACTTTGAGCTGTATGCAGAGAAGGAATAAAACTCTGATTCAGTGTGACTCATTCTCTGGACAGGGATCTCTGATCTCTGACTAAGCATGACAATCATAAACTCACACTTGGAAATGTACAGCTTACTTTCAATTCAGCGAGACTCTGTCAAAAATACTCACCTACACAGGTACAATCAGGATCATAACAGGTTTTGATTTAAGGTTGTGATTTGATTTTGTCTTACCGTTCCAATACAAGTGTCCTTCACGTCCACCCAGACAGAGTCTGATACCACCTCTGTTCCCACATGGTAGTACGCCACGAAGCGGAAGGAGGGGATCATGTCCTTGGTTACTGGAAGGGACAACGTCACCAGTGACTGTCCTTTCAGTCTTTCATACCTTGCTGCACGGACGAGTTGCCCTTTGTTCATTATCTGTTTGGACACATACATAGGTACATATCAGGATCCTCTCAGGTACAAACGAATGTATACAGATGTACACCAGATAAGGAAAATGTAACTACTGTAGGCAGTTGATACAAGTACTCACCAGGTATGTGAAGTGCTTGATCCGATCCTGAACACCAGGGCTGTTCCCCAGGTTGAGGTTGATGCGCAGGTTGTCTCCAATCTCCAGCTCAGCTGCCTGGATGCCTACGTGCAGGTAGTTCTTGGAGTTGCCCTGTGTCTTATATGCTTGGGCTGTCATCTCCTTTAAAGCCTGCCGCTTCTCAAGTATGCCAGGGGCCTTTGTCCTGACCTGGAGACATAATCATCACAACCATTGAAGTGTGTTCATGATATTGTATGTGGAAGTGTGATCATTTTTATTTTTCATGCATGCAATTTATGTTACATCTGAGTGCGAAGATCAAAGTTATAATTTCAGAGTTTTAAAGGCTGGGGGTGGAGCTCACAGTAATTTTCATACTGTTTGCCCCTCCTTGGGTGTTGATGGTTAATTTGGCGACCCCGTTTTCCTGGGTCCTGCCCGAAACTGGCCCTGGTGTCACCTCCACATCAATGCCTTTGGCAGGAGTGCCATCTGGGTTTGTGACGTAAACCTGTCAGAGCCACAACAGAGGACTGATCATAACAGCATGGCAGATGTATTATTACCAGAAATACCAAAAATATCACACTGCACTGTATGCCAAGCAAATATATTTCTGCTCATCAACATATTTTAAAATGCACTGAAAAAATAATTGCTTGTGAGTTTAGATTATCAATGAAAGTGTTGTACTTTTTCATGAAATAAAAAGTGCAATGTTTGCACAAAGCAAAATCTTATAAACAAGAAATACTTTCTAGTTGATGCTGAACTGTTCATCAAATGGAACAGTGATACTGATAAGGAAAAGATAACCTGTAAAAAACACCCACCACAACATCAAATGGCATCCCTGGTTTAAAGTAGGTGGGAGTCTTGTGGAAGTGGATGCTATAGGGTGAGGTCACTATCAGGACTCCCCTCTTCTCTGCCTCCACCATTTCACTGCCTGCCAGAGGAAGGGACACATGCAGTCAGTGTGCAATTACAGTGCAGTCAGTGTGTAGTTGCAGTCCAGTCATGTGCCTATTCTCTGTGCACAACTGCTATACAGCACCTAGTTACGCGTATTACATGTGCATACACACACACACACAGTCCTTACCACTGCTTGTCAGTACACTGACAGACACATATAAGGACAACTGAAGGAGCTGGTTGATGTCTGGGAAGGATTTCAGAATATGCTCTCTTCTCAGCGTGGCCTTGCCCTTTCCTGAGATGATCTGTATTCAAAATGAAACCCACCTTAGATGGCCAACCGTGAAAGAGGGACAGTATAAGGTGTTTGCTTATGTTGAGGTGTGGGTGAGACAGAAAAGTGCACTGACATCCACTTTCTGCAGAGATGCAGGGAAACTCTTCTTCTCTCCTTCTTCGGTCAGCACTCCGAACACCACAAATGCCTTCCCTGTTACATCGTTCCCATAGAGGTACCTTTAGAATGAGACAAGGGGAAGGTCTTCACCACGATCACCAATCTACTACAGTGAGCACGTCTGAGCACTTTCTGCTGCCAACAATAGATCCAAAATCAGCTTACCCATGAATAACTCCCCAAAATCCTTTTAAAAAATGGCTAACACAAACCTAGTTTCACTGCTTAAACGGAAGGAAATATATGAAGGCAAATCTATAGACGATGAAGATGGCTTGAATTTACTGTTGTTCTTCTCATTAAGCTGGCTTGAAAAAGCCAAATTACTGATCTTCATGTTTGTTCCTCTTATGATTGTTTGACCAGATATTCTGTACATAACTCCTCCTATAGCTTTTCAGCTACACTGAGAGAAGCTGACCAATACATTTAGCCAGTATGTGACGGCATTCCTTGTGCTTTTTCTGTCAATACCTGAAATATTTTTGGAGATATTCAAGATTTTATGTCAAAAATTTACATGTTGGCTGACATGAGTAACTGACCTTTCTAATACGTGCAGCTGATGTCACATGGGCCTGCTGCGGATCATCCTTTCAGCAAAGCTTGTAGGAACCAGCTACTACCATGCTAGACCTTTTCGATCCAATTTAAAGGTTGTCCTCAAACTTTCCTTTCTAGTTGGAACTTCTCATTCAACACTGCTTTGGGATTTATGCCAACCATGCACAGCCTGACTAATCTACAACATATATTATCATATTTTATATTATATATTATCTTATTATCCTACCTTGCTGTTATGTCGACAGACAGATCAGGATCATCAACGTAGAAAAAAGCCTGTTCTGGCACAATCTTGACCTCAAAACTTGGCAGCACTAGAGGAATCAAAGAGAAAAAATATTTCCACATCACCTTCCTCTGCATTCTGTTGAGGGAAACTGACTGAGGCTGTGGCCTCACTGCTGAATAACCACAGTAAGAGAAGACCATGGGCTCACCATACTCCTTCACCTCAAAATCAGCTGTAAAATTCTTCTGTGGGGTGTGCTGGAATCTTGACACCACCTTCCAGGTCCCTATACTGTAAACCGGGAGAAGGTCAGAGGTGATGGGTCATGGCAGTAAGAAAGGGGACATTGGAAGTGAGCAACATATGACACCTTTCATGATACAAACCTGACAATCTCTGGGAGTTGGTACTGTCCAGATTTCATCCCATTGTCTGGATAAACAAGGTCTTTCTGAATTGTGATTCCATCAGGAGTCTGGATGTGAAAAAGACAGAAGCTTTTCTCTTTTCTGGTATCCAATGTGATGATCTCACAAGAGAACACAAGTGGTCAAAATAGATAGATAGATAGATAGATACTTTATTAATCCCGAGGGAAATTCTGATATCCAGCGGCATATACAAACATACTCACAACATCACTCCACACAATAATCCGAGAAATGTTTGTATGTGCAATTATTTGGATAATAATACAGGGTAAAACTTTACCATGATTTCCACAGAAACACCAGATGTGACTGGCTCCAGACCAGGGTTCAAGGCAAAGACCCTGTAACGAACTAGAACATCAACCAATTGATTATGCAACTGAGTAATCAGAAGGAATTCTACAGGCTGAATGTAGGTGCCATTTCACCACTGCCATTTGAATGAGATGAACGTCATGACAAAGCAACATTAACCATTACTGACAGATTCAGACAGATGTCAACAGATTTATATCAATATTTATAATATATTCAGTTTTGAGTAGTGGACTTGACACTTCAAAAGAATTGTGCTAATTGTTAAGTGGGTCATTTGCATAACTGTGATTTTTGAGAAATTTGAAAGAGTTACAGTAAATGGTGAAGAAGTTAGTAAAAAGGACATTGTATTCAATTCCACTGCGGAATTTGGTGTGTACACACCTTTTCATCAATGCTGCGTCTGTTGTAAGAGTGATATTGTTTTTAATGGTAACAGTGAGAAAAAAAAAGAAAATTCCTCTCTTGTTCCTTTTATCTTTATAGTGGTAATCAGTGATGATAGCTGAACTGAACCGAACGTTGTTGAGGTGAAATTATACAAACATAATTCATGTATTACAGAAATCAATGTGCTAATTCATTTTAGATTAATCTCACCAATTAATATATTAACAATGACAGCACTAATATATACAGATTCTCTCAGATATTCTCTCTCTCTCTCTCTTTCTCTCTCTCTCTCTTTCTCTCTCTGTTTCTCTCTCTCTCTCTCTCTCTCAGAAGACTTCATGTAGTCATACCAGTGCTCGCTGGAGTATAGATGGTCTTATCTGTCTGCACAAATATGTATCCAGACTGGGAAGAGAGAAGAATGACTTTCTCCAGCTGACGCTGGGGAAACTTTGCTTGCAGGTAGACAAACTGTTGGAGTTGTGACTCTTTGTCAAAAATATCATCACCATCTGGGATCTGAAATAAAAAGAGAGGGATGCACTGTCACGTCTGTCTAGGGAAGAGTCTTCACACCCTTTTAAATTAGTTCTGAGTATAACAAAGGGACACCCACTAGGATTTCCTCCAGAGCCTGGAAGTTGTTGGCTGCAGTCAGCGTCACTTTCTTGGAGAAGATCTCTCGGGTTTTTGCTGGAAAGTTCTTCACCATAATTTCCACATTGAGGGGAACTCCCGCATACTCCTGCGCCTCCACAAAGACACTCTCCTTGCTTCCCACCCGCAGTAGGTTTGGCGCGGTCAAAACGAACCTGCAGAGAGGAGATGTATGTGTTTATTGTGTGATGCAGACTGGAGTCAAAGGACAACAATTGAGTAGCAAGGAAGACAATGGCAAAGGTGAGGTAACCTGAGCTAAGAGGAGAAGGGAGAGGGCCTGGGAACTGCAGTCAGATTGTGAACACATGCCACCAACCTTATGTGACAATGCTAGATTTCAGAAGAGGTTCTGACAGTAATATGAAGCTCTCAGTGGCTCTTATCCAACAGAGATCACTAAAACAGGCCTGAACAAACACTTAGCAAAGTTGTATCAGTCTCAGAGTGAACTCTCCCCCCTCCCCAAACACACCCTTGGGCTGTACCCTTGGGCAAGGTACTTAACCCACAATTGCCTCAGTAAATATCCAGCTGTGTGAATGGATGACATTGTAAAAATCTGTAATTGATGCAAGTCACTCTGGATAACAGCAACGGCTAAATGCCAATAATGTAATGTAATGTATTGACAAGAGCCAAGCAAATATACCAGAATTATTCTGATCAGCGATATTCCAGCAATAAAACACCAATATGGCCCCATGAATGTCTGCAATTCTTTCATGTCTCTACTGTGTCTGTGCAGGGATGCAAGAGTAAGCTTTCCCTGTCCTATGTTTGTCTCAAAAAGACAGTGACCACATGACACTGTTCAATGACACTGGATCATGTATACAGTGTGTATATTCCTGCATGTACTATAGTTAGAGTAGATCATGTGTAGTACAGCATGCCTATGTATGGTATACTCACAGTGGGTCACACTGACAGAGTGCAGGAAGAGACAGAGCCAGCGCAGCCAGCCACACCAGGTCCACCAGCATCTTGCCTGCCTGGTCTGGTCCAAGTGCCCGCTCATGTCTGGGTACTGCACTTTATACCCTCGTCTCAGCCCCTTACGCCCACCTTTCCTGGGCTAACAGCCCCAAGACCCTGGGGCAGCACTCCAACATAAACACCCCCTGGCCCGCCTCTTCAGTGGAATTGAGAAAGAGGGAGAGGGTAAGAGAGGGACGGCTGATAACAACAACCCCAGGCAATAAAATCAATCACGGACTGTGCAGTGTGATAAGAGGTTGCAAAATGCAATGTAAACAAAATATTGGGTCTCTCGCATTAGGTTTGCAAGCAAAGCAGTGCATCCAATTGCATGAGGCAGGGATTTACACAAATCGAATGAAACAGAGACAGTACATAAAAGCCTAGTCACAATTCCAAAAAAAAGAGAAAAGATAAACCACTGCAGGTGTGAAGCAGCAGAAAACCTCTTTTCCCTGCTGTTTAGATAACTTATTATTTGCACCAGCTCTCCTTTGGCGGACGGCGTTTCTTATCAGAACTCTCTGGCAATGAATCCATCTCCATTCCCGTATTTTATACTGACACATTTCCCAGAAACCATTCTTCTGTTTTTAAACAACACAGTTATTTTGTAAGACAGAGATTTTCCTCCCATTTACAATGCAGGCTGTATGCATGGCATGAGTGACACGCGCACACACACACACACACACACACACACACACACACACACACACACACACACACACACACGTGTGCGTACATATGCGCACACACACACACACACACACACACACACACACACACACACACACACACACACACACCTTACTCGTCAACCATTACAAATGATTAACAATGAGGCTGTTGTGGTACAGATTTGTTGTTGCTTTTTTCTTCCAAGGCTCTGTCATTTTTTGGTTGCAAGCTGAACAGATTCAGACTGAACTTTTAACAATCTGGGCTGGGTAGCTCAAAAAATGTATACAATGTACACACTAATTAGCGCTTATACTTGTAAAAGGTCCCAGATAGAAAAGTCCACAGTATTGAAATATAGTTACATGGAATATAGTCGTCAATATAGCTTGATCTGCTCTTTTTACCTTGGTCTCGTTGGTTTGTATTAAGTCGCAATTCATTTTCACCAATTTAGCGATTCGCCTTATGAGTAGTTATCTTTAAAAGACAGTGGAGACTTTTTTATTGAAGGTTGCAATTTCAAACATAAGTCTTTTCCACAACAGAGCAATTTCACAGGCTATGTATTAAACTGCACAGGATGGAGTCACCCTGTGTCGAACAGGGAAACACACTAAACGAACCGAACCAGATTCACTAAACAAGATGTACTGAATGAACTAAACGAGATTCACTGAAGGACATGTACAAGTACTGGAAGACTGAACGAAATGGGAGAGATTAATCAGTAGAGACTCGGTGAACTGAAGGGAACTGGCAAACGAATGAAATGGAAATGAACGAATGAACGCATCTTGCAGAATAGTGAAGCACCATACAGTATACTGGAAAGATTCCTTCAAAAAAAAAAAAAATTCATTGTTTCGCGAAATGTACACTACTACTTGATTCAGATAGACTTGAGTGAGCAATTATCTTCATGTTGCACAAATAGGGCCATATGAAATCTGTTTTATAATTTTCAAATTTCCGTTTTGTGTTTTCTTGACTTTCGTTTTATCGGTTTAAAATTACATTGTCCGTTTTCGTTATAAAAATGTCCAGGGTTGAATATTTTGTTACATAATGAAGTAACACGTGCCATTTTCATTTTGACTTATTAAAGTGCTGAAAAACATTATTCTGTATTGCAAATACTGTCTATTAAATACATATGTAAATTTAAATATTTCTGTGCAAAATGTAAAGCCTACCCATTTATAAAAATAATTGGGATATTCAAGGCAAGACCGCATTTCTGCGTTTTTTTTTTTACTGCTTTCTTTGGAAAGTCTTTTAGAAATGATGGAAGTTACAAGCTAGTTTGTTACGTACGTACGGAATTCGCGACTTACAGTCTTTGAAGCATTTCCCAAATGGTATGGACGATGACTCCTTGATTTACCAAAGTCCGTGATAAACCCCTGATTCCTCCATTTTCTCCGCATCGCGAAATTCATTTGGACCTTACTATAAATAACCCTTAAGTAACACCGTTACTTCACACATGTAGCAATGTTAATCTTCATTCACCTGGAGAATGCTAAACTTTGTATTCTATTTCAGTCTTCTTGAATACTTTTAGTAGCTTCCCAGCTATTAGCGTCATCTCTGAGTATCGACAAACTGAATTTAACTATTTTCTTGTTGATGTTATCACGGTCATTTGTCGGGGAAAAACATCCTGATAATCAACCGCTCATGTGGTGCTTTGTCAAGCGAATTTTGAAAATACAAATACATCATTATCTTGATTTGAGTCAATACACTGCAGCTTCCTTGAAGATGTCCAGATTTGTTAAGCATGATCTCCCTCTTATGACAACCATGTCGACTATAACTTATACTATTTTTACAAGGAATAATTCGAATTTATGCCCTATGATAATCCAGAATCTTACATAAATTAATCAGTCCGCGTTTACTAGCAGAATGCACAGCTCCTTTCTTCCCCCAATTGTCAATAATTACATAATTTCTAAGAGATTACATAAAGATTTTTGTTTTTTTATCATGTCTTATAGTAATCTCTCGTATTGGATACTCTTGGGTAAAGACCATAAGGACTTACTGACATCTTTTTAAACTTCTATCATTCCATTATTTCAGTAGTATCTAGTGTTTCCTGTGTATCAAACCTAACTGTAGTCCCTCCCTGGGGAAGCTTTCAACATAGTAGACCTCACTGTTGAGTGCATATCTGTGAAACAGGAAAGGCCTCCTGCTGTGCAAGCATGGGTGGAGCTGTCCTTTCACATCATTTTATTTTATTTATCAGTTTTTGTGTACTGATTATGTCATATTCTCCATTCTCCATTCTATGAGGCTACTAGTGATGTCATGCTCTTCACGCTTACAACATATACAGTTACTAGGTCTAGCGCAAACCTATTTTTGGTGAAATACATGAGGACATACACACCTGTCCACATATACATTAATTGCACAAAAAACAGAGCATGAGGGAACTGTAGGCTACATCTGTGACCACAAGGAATCCTACATTTTTCTTAGTTTGTTGTCACACTATACTGGACCCTGTAACCTGCAAAGTGAAAACCACCTCTGAATGACATGACCTACTCTCAGGTCTTTCACCTGTTCCCCCGCTCTCTGATAAGTGAGGCTGGTAAAGCTCAGTTGACCTTTTGGTGAGGTTTGCCAGTGTGCAAACATTAAAGTCTGCCTGCTTTAAGCACAAATTGACACTGTTGCGAGCTGACGTTAGTTTGTAAGGTTGTATAAACTGACATGTTAACGTTTCATTATTAGCCTACATTATTGGCATTTAGCAGACACCCTTATCTTTAGCAGTTTCAAGGGGTGGCAGCTGCCACCCTCGAAAAAGGCCTTGCCACCCCAAATGCCGCCCTATTTGTAGGTAATTAATATTACAAAATATTGGTGTTGAAAGTTCATGATATTTCTCCGGAGTTGGTGTAAACTTCTTTACTCACCAGTTTAGAATTCACTTTAACCCCTGAATAAAGAAAAAAATGGTTGCGCCCGTCGACCCGGGAAAATTCACCAATCGATGTCACTGCTATTTCGTCTCATGTCAGTACTCCGGCCCCCTAGCTGTTGTGTTTATGTTCTCCCCATCTGTCATTGTGTCCATGTGCTTTTGTTTTTCCTTGTGTTCCAGCCCTGCCCCACTCTCCGCCCTGTCTCTGCCCACCTGATCATCTCCACCTGCCTGCCTGCACACCTGCTTCCCATCACCTCATCAGCCCTACCCTATATCTACCCTGCTTGTCTCTGTCCTGTTTGCCAGATCGTTGCAGTGTTTTTCCTGTTTCGTTCCTGCCGTGCGTTTTCCCTGTAAGTCTTGCCGTTTTTGTTCCTGCCTGTTCTTCGACCTTCATTCTGCTCGCCGCCTTGCTCTGTTTGCCTGAGTATCTGCCTGCCTGGTTACTGACCCTGCCTGTTCCCGTTTTTGACCCTGGTTTGCCCACGGACTGCCTGCCTGTTACTGACACTGCCTGTTCTGGTTTTGCTACTTCGCCTGACATCTTTGTTAAAGCTTTTTGGAACCTGAAGCCCTGGTGTCCGCGCTTGAGTCCTTGCCTGAGCCCTGGCATCTCATCTCAACCCTTGCGGGCCTATTGACTCTCCGTAGTCCACTGACGCTGATGCCATTGGCGCGAAGTGACAGGTAAGGTGTTTTCATTCGTTTATCGTTGCTCTATGTTTAAAATGTTTTTACAAGAATTTGACGGTGTGAAATATGTGTGATAGTGCTCAGTTGAATGTGTTTCACGCTCAATGTGTGAGAGTTTGCAGACCTGCGTGTTAAAAGAAATCTACAACAGCAATGGTTGACAATGGTTCATAGCCAGCTCATAGCCTAGCTACAGCTCATAGCCTGCTATCTTAGCTCATGAATCAAGGCTCGCAAAATTTCTAAATCCCTGGTAGCCCTTTGGGCAGGCATTCTTCAGATTTTATTATAGCCCAAATAAAAAATACCATTTTATGGTAGATATATTCGAGAAAGCAATAAAAAACATTTATTTAACAAGCACAGGCTGCAACAATCATCATAAATATTGTAATGATGCCACTGACGCAGCAGACTCCGAGAGATCGTTTGAACAGCAGTTGTATTGAATAACAGGCGGGCCGTTATTCATTTGGCTACGGCCCACACCAAGAACTGTTGCTCACTCACAAAACCAAGAACAGAGACAGAGATGTCTTTTCAGTGCAATTCTTGATAACCTGGGGGTCCCCACCCCGGCTGCTCTGCCAACCCCCCGCAGTGCATGACTGACACAGCATTCCATGCACTGCGGCTATTGGCAGAGAGCAGGGTAATGGGCAGACAGGACCGTGCGAACACAACACAATGCACACAACACCAAACACACAGGTCATGACAATAACATTATGCATCTTACTAAAGTTTGAGAAGTATACCTGAGCAAAATATCAAGAACAAAGTTTACACAGTTATTCTCTGTAAATATATCACTTACAAAACTTGAATGCTGTCACATTTTGATTTTCACACACGTCAGCGATTTCGCAGGCTTTAGCCTTTTCCTTCACTGCGCATGTACCTCATGCCTCTTTTCCACCAATGTGAACTAGGTGCTAGTTCTGGGCTGGTTCGGAGTTGGTTCAACTTGCAAACCTTTTAAGAACCGGTTTACATTTCCACGGGCTAGAGAACCACCACAGAGCCATGTCATTACGTCACTGTATACATTTATACGTTGTGAACGTTTATTTCAATAACAAGATACCATAATTTCATGAACGCTTTCACCGTTAAGGCATTTTTTTCACAGCAGTTTTCAATGAAACATTCGTAAGTAATCCTTTATTCTTTGACACTGACAGTCATGTCACGATTAGTTCAAAGAGCTTAGTTGCGTAAGCTTACCAACAACGTGCTCATCTAACCGAAGTAAAATATTGCATTGTCACCGCTGTTTTTTAAAATTAACGCTAAATAAAACACATTTTCAATGTTAGCTGTGTGCTGTTATCAAGGCAAGCAAGCTAGCTAGCTAGCTGGCTACCTAGCGGGTTACAGGGAACTTCAAGGCCGCTGATGTCCAAGTTGTCTACTTAGCTAGCTAGCTGCATTGAACGTAGGGTTGCCACCTGTCCCGGTTTTCCCAGGATTGTCCTTTTTAATAGTCCTGGAAAATTTATTCTCTCTCCCGGGACACTTAATGTCCCGGTTTTCAATAGGCTAGATCAATTTTTACCGTTTCTTTTTAATTGACTATTCAGAGATATTACTAGGATGCCATCTTTGGGTGGGCATTTGGATTATTTGGGTGGGCAACAACAAAACTGTTGCTTTTCCTAAATAGGATATGTAAACAAGGGCATAGTTTAATTTTGAGAAGGGGGCAGGAGAGACAAAAGGAATACAATTACAGCAGCCAATTTTTGTCTGGGGGTCCGGGGCCATTACCCCGTGAAAAAGAAAAAAATAATTAAACTCTGTAAAATTTAGATTTAGATTTTATGATGAGCATTTGTATGATGAACTAGAGAGGAAAACTTGTGAGCAAATTTTGGTTTGGATCTTTAGTAGGCTACAATAGAATAGAATGCACAGGGTCAGGCAGCAGTGCCTGTATGATGAACATTTGTATGATGAACTAGGATAGTTCTGCCTAGGTTAGAACGATGTCTAGGCCCAATATGATTAGCAGATGCAATGAAACTTTTTTTTTTTTGTGTGTGTAAAGGTATGTAGAACTCCTAGAATGCAATTGATAGCTAGCTAGGGTAAACATCAATAAAGGTAAAAGAAGACAAAGGTGAGTAAGCTAGAATGGAGACGGTATAAAGAAATGTTCTGTTTGCCTACTGAGTGCAATTAAATCACACAGGCTACTTGCTGAATGCTGCGTTGAGCTCTAAGATGGTGTTAAGTAAATGATCGGATCACCACATATAACATATGATGACGATGGGGGAGCTAGAACAGTAGAAATATAGCTCAATGCAGTAATTTCTATGGGAAGCTAGGATGCCAGTTTCCAGCATATAGAAATTAATTACAGGACCAGTCTGCGGTTAGCCTTGGCAAATTCTGAAACAAATTGATTCATATCCAGATTTTTTGTGATGGTTTTCTCGTGTGCCAAAATGACTAAATCTCTTTTCCTTGAGTGCAGCATGGATCTGCGGAGAGGGGTGAGAATGCGGGACAAGGTAGAAAAAGAGCTTTCACATGCAGCTGATGACACACCAATGATGAGTGCCGTGACATACAGCCTATGCCACATGGGGAAGGCCTCTTTGTACTCCTGAATGCATCTGCATACTGCAGAAAGGTCTGCATCAGTGGGCAGTTTATTGAGTAACATTACTTTCGCAACAGCAATTTCATTGTGCAAGTTCATACTATTTTGCTCTGTGCCTGCAAGCACCTGAAGTGGCTTCAGGAGAGAGTGGTCAAGAAAAGATGCTGATTTTGGCAGGAGAAATGATGTGGCCCTCATTAAATCAGCATTTCTTTCAGAGAATCTTGTCTCCATCTCCACAATAGCTCTATCAAGAATGCTAAAGATAGCTCTTTTAAAAGACTGATTTGGAGTGCTAGTTTGGCCATCAGAGTCACCATGCCCAATAGTTGACAAGACAATACTATTGTCAAGCTGTGAGTTCACTGTCCTTCTCCTCTTAGGAGGATTGGTATTTCCACATTGAGAGAAATGCTCCTCCCAGAGTCACATCTCATCTCCTTCAATGTCCCCAGTGAAGCGGTCACCACCTCCCCTGCAGTGCACAAATCCACTGTTTGTGACTGCAGAATTGAATTGGCTGGCTTCAGCGCACCAAGCACATGGAGGAGAAATTTGCTAATGTCAAAGAAGTTCTGTCTGTTTAGCTGTGTCAAAAGACCACACGCCTCTGTACTGAGATCAAAAGGAGCACTGTCATCTTCTGCTACCTCAGACAAGACTCATGATACTTTCCTCATTGTCAACAATGGACTTTGTGACATCATGATGGCTGGTCCAGCGAATCTCAAGTGGCCTTTTGAGTGTGGGAGTATTGTACCTGTGTGCAACATAATGTCTGTGACAGACTATATTCAATGAATTGGACCATTCAAAGAACTTCTTTGCAAGTGGTTCTGATTGCATCGCATGTACCACTGCCAAGTGGAGTTGGTGGTTGTAGCAGTGCACATACGGAATGTCCTTGCCTACTTTTTGCTGCAGCAAAGTCTGCACACCGCCCCTCACCCCAGACATCACTGAAGCACCATCATAACACTGAGACACTAAATTGTCAGCACTGTATCCCAGGTCAGAGAGATGAGAGAATTTGGTTGCACACATATTTAGCATCAAGCTGACTGAAGTCAATCAAGCCAATTAAATGTTCTTCTGGGATGGAGTTGCGGGCAAATCTTATTATTATTGATAAGTTCTCAATGTTACAGCGATCCCTGGTGCCATCACTTTTAATGCAAAGTCCAGGAGAGTCAGCTTCCTCATATTTGGCCCTGATATCTTTTAAAACCATTTTGGCAAGGGTTTCAATTATTTTTAGTTTTGAATGACATTTGATGTGTATTTAGCGTTTTCAGGGATGCCTTTAGCAATTTCTGTGAGTTTGGGATGTTTTTGAATGGTGTAATCAAACAGCCTAATTAAAAGACCTGTCTCATCCCCATCCCCCTCACGGTGCCCACGGAGAGCTAGCTCATTTACAGTGAGAAACTGAATGACTTCGCCTATACTTTTAACATAGTACCTGTTCTTTTCTATCTGGGTTTGACCCAGTAGCTGCACGATACTTCCACCTGTCACTGAGCAACGCTGGTATTCCTGTCATGCAGACATCGCTCTAACGTGAGGAATACTATAGGCATGTTTAAGGAAACCACCGTCTCGTTCAAGCGCTCTCTTCCAATTAGTGTATCCACGTTTCGTGAATATGTCCTCTCGTTCAGAATTGGAAACACCAAATTTGGGACAGGCAAAGCAAAAGCATGCATCACGTGAGACAGAATATTCTAGCCATGGTCGAGACTGGTACCAGCCTGCACTAAAGCTTCTCACAGTGTGTCCAAATGGGCGCTTGGGATAACTACTTAAAATTGGCTGGGATGGGCTATCCATGTTTACGTCAGGAGCTGACACAGCAGAGCTGGAGGATGGTGTGTCTGGATTTTGTGGAGGATGGAGGTTTGCTGCCCTCGACACCGAGGCAGACGTGATCGATGTTTACTCAGCTGATCGCACGGCACACAGACAAATTCTATGGTAGCAAAGCAAAACAAATAATGAGAAACCTTTTACCCCAGCAACAGGAACAGTTCATAAGCCTGGTAGACAGATTTTTTGAGAAAGCAGTACTATATCTTGATAAATTTGACTTCAAGGACCAGGTTAGTGCACACATTGGCTGCCTATTTTTTCAGCAAGGCAACTGAATCCACTGAGTTGTTGAAAGTAGTTGCTTTTGTTTCTTCCATACCAGTCAGCAATGCCTATGCAGAGCGAGTGTTCAGTCACATGGAGGATGTTTGGTCCCACAAAAGAAACGGACTGTCAGTTGCAATGGTTAAAGTCTGAGCTTCGGGTCAGATTGAACTTTAAGTTGTCATTCATTGAAGAACAGGGACCGCTGATAGCTGCAGCAAAGGGAAATGCCAAATATAAATGGAGAATTAGGTAAGATAAGGCCTATAATAGGTATGTTTTCCTATAAGCTAAGGGTAATTAGCTAAGGGTAATTGAGGCACACTAAATAAATAAACTGAATTATGCTGTAAATGGCTATAGATTAGGTCTAAGTATGGTAAATGCAACTCTAATGTCATCCCCCTATTTATTTGTTTAGCCAAGAGGGAGCGAAAGCAAAGCACACACCAGTATCTAAGCAATCAGGTAAGCAGCTGTTTCTTCTCACAATCAGATACTGAAGGTATTTAAAATATTCAGGGCTATGCACAACCCTACTTCACAAAGCACAAAGCCTTCTCTAATTCTGTTACGTCGGTCTAATGGACATGTGTTTTTGCTTGTGGGCAAAGCGGTCCGTCGGTCGTCGTTATGACAGTGTCCAGGCTTTTTATCAGACATAGGTGGCAACCCTAATTGAACGCAATGATATAAAACTTGCTACGTGACGTATATTCAGAAGAATATAATTGTTTGCAAAGTCCATGCACATTAACTAATTAAGACGTAGTCTCAGCTGTAGACAGAACTTGAAAATCGTAGCCAACTATGCTTTAATTCCCAAGCACCTCTGTAGCTGACCAACAGATAGCTAGCCATCAATGTTACGTTCGTAACATTGATGTGAAAAATTAGTAGCTCGCTAAACAGCTAGGAAATACATAGCTGGCTGGCAACAAGGTGAAACATTTGAAAAATAAAACTTTCTCTTCTTTTTAGGCAGACCAGACGCTACACTAGCTCTGTTTTTTCTTAATGGCGGTCACAAAGTTTTAGTTGGTCTTGATGGGCACGATAATCCCGCCCCCAGCCCCTGATGTAAGCGGTTCTTGGTTCTAGACCAGCAAAGTGTTGGTGCAGCTCTCGAACCAGTTTTCTTGGCCAAGAGCTGGTTCTTTGGCTGTCGAAACACGAAGAACTGGTTCGAGATTAGGCACCGGCCCCGAACCAGCCCTCGAGCTGCCTTGGTGGAAAAGGGGCATCAGTGTACGCTCATGGGTCAGTCCAAGCCCTGTGAATCATGTACCCAGTACAATGTATGGTGTGGTTTTAACCTCCAAATTATTTTTCATCTTGAATACTGTAGGCCAGAGTAGCAGATATTTGGGGGAAAAAATGAAAAGGTGTTGCATAGCCAGCTTTTTCCAAACAAAAAAAGCAAAGACAGAAGAGCAGAAGGAAGTACAGTTAGACAAGGGTGAAGAGCAGAGCAAGGGACAGGAGAGCAGTTGAGAAAGAGAAGATAGAAGATGGAGTGAGAAAGAGGAAGTAGAAATGAGCAATGAAGAGCTGAGTGAGGGGTGTGAAGAACAAAACATGAGAGATGGAGCCATTGAGAGAGAGAAGAAGGAGATTCAGAAAGAGAGGGAGAGCAAGACAGTGATGGAGTGAGGGACACTGATGGACAGACAGACAGGAGCAGTGGGGCCCAAATACATACTACAAGTCCAGCTGGACCTCATGGTATGTTAGTTCACTGTTAACAAATTTCAATATAACAACATGGCGTTCATGTTCTCAGATATTGGCTAGTGTATGTTGTTGAGTTGATGCATGTTCAGCAAAATGTTGTGCATGAATTAGGCACCCTAAGTTGAAATTAGTGCAAGAGCCATCACACTAGGCTATTAGGGCTATGAGTGGGCTATTGGATTTGAGTAGGACAGTTTAAGTGTATGGTGTGTATTGATATAGTAGTAGATGATGGTCCTAATTGCCCCTTTTCTCTCCTTTTAGATATATCAAAATTAAAAACGGATGGACCGATGCAACCACATCTAAAGGCGTTTCCCCAAACATTGCAAGGAGGGGCAAGAAGAAGTTTCCACAGGGAGTGTTTTAAAGATCATCCATGGCTAGAATATTCACAATCCAAGGATGCAGCATACTGCTTTGCTTGTAGACATTTTGCCTTTTCAAATGCTGCTAAGAGTGTTTATGCATCTGAAAGTGGACATTCCAATTGGAAAAAGGCCACTTTTAAAGATAGTGGGTGCGAGAAAAGAGAATCGCAGCCTTGAAAGACGGGAAACAACATGGCCGAACGCGAGGCTGGCAGTAGTTTTGTACAAATAGGAGCAAAATAGCTTTAAACTAGCTTGTATCGGTGTGATTTTGAAAATTTAAAGATGCTAGGTGATAACACGCACAAATCTAGGAAAAGTCATGAAAGGAGGGTCCTGGAATTTCATCGAGTGCAGAGAATTAATTTTTTTTTTTTGGTCGCTGCGGTCAGATGACCGCCGCTCGGCGCTTCTAGGTATAAGTGGGTCAGACCAGCACGGCGCTTCTAGTGTTAATGTACATGCTAAGTCAGAGACACACGTAAATGCAATGATTTCATGGGGTGAACACAAAAGAATGGCCCAAAACAACACATCTGTCCTGGGAATGATGGGAGATGAAAATCAAAAACAAGTAATTGAAAATCAAAATTGCATCAAAACCTTGGCTGAAGTTTTGCTGCTCACAGCTACTCAGAATATGGCACAGCGTGGACATGATGAAACTAAAACCTCAAAGAACAGAGGGAATTTCCTTGAGATTTTAAGTCTGGTGGGTGAACACAATCCACTTATTTAGAAAAGATTGTCACAGCGGCCCCGAAATGCAAAGTACACGAGTAAAAGCATTCAAAATGAGATCTTAGAATATGTGGCAGGAATGGTGCAGGTGGAAATTATAAATGAAGTTAAAGCCAGTGAGCACTCCTCAGTTACAGCAGATGAGACTAAAGATGTGAGCAAAAAGGAGCAGATGTCCCTTGTCATAAGGTACTGTTATGATGGTATGGTACAGGAGAGCTTCCTTGAGTACGGGGAAGCAGAACACTTGGATGCAGGTAGTTCAACCAATAAAATTTCCTGCTTGGAGAAGTGTGGGCTGGAATACAGAGAGAATCTGGTGGGTCAAAGATACGATGGAGCTGCGGTCATGAGTGGCAAGTGTTCTGGAGTCCAAGCTAGAGTAAAACAAGTGGTCAAGTATGCATTCTATATCCACTGCAATGCACACTGTTTGAATCTTGTTGTTTTGGACTGTGTGAAAAAGGTCCCTGCAGCTGGATGCTTTTTCTCTTTGTGGGTTGTATGTATTCATGTCATGCTCATATGTCCACCAAAAGTGGCTTGAAATACAAAAAGAAATGTTCAGTGGTCCACAACGGGAACTGCAAAGACTTAGTGACACTAGATGGGCCTGCCGCTACATTGCATGTCAAAACCTTACGGATAGGTTGTCTGCTGCAATAACAGTGCTGGAAGAAATTTGGGATGAGCTCAATCCCGCCAGAGCTGTAGAGGCACGAGGGCTACTATGTCAAATTGACCTGAATTTCATAGGGCTACTTGCAGTGTTCAGAAAGGTCCTAGGTGGCACAAAGTTTTTATCTGACATGCTCCAGTCACCAGAGATAGATCTCTCCAACGCAGTTGGTCTAATTGAGGGCCTTAGGCAGACCTTTGAGGAATATCGCAATGAGGAGGACAACTTCAATGAGCTGTGAAATACAATAATTGAAACATGTGGTAATTGCAACATTTCTACCATCATCAAACTGAAAAGAGCCACACAGACAACAAGCAGACTAGATAATATGATCACATCCACACTTGGACAGAGAGCACAAGTTGACAGCAAAGATGCTTTTATGGAAAAAATATTCCTTCCTATCATAGACTCCATGATTGGTGAGATGGAGGAACATTTCTCAAAGTCCAATTGTAACATAATGAAGGGGATACAGGCTCTAAACCCTTCAAGCAGCAACTTCTTGAAGGAAGAAATGGTTTTGTTATTGGCAGAAGCATATGGCTCAGATTTGCAAGACCTGAAGAATGAGCTAAATCAGGCAAAAAGACTTTTTGAAAGAAATAGGGCAAAAGGAAAAGAGAATCCCTCTATTTTGATTGACTTAGTCAAGTTTCAGGATCCTTTTAAGGAGCTCCTGTTTGAGCTTTTTTGTTTGTGCAAGAGTGCAGCTGTTTTGCCAGTGAGTAGTGCTGGGTGTGAGCGCAGCTTCTCAACCTTGAAGCTTGTTAAAAATCACCTGCGGTCAACAATGGCAAGTGAGCGGTTGACAAATTTAGCTGTGCTCAGCATTGAGAGTGAGTGTGCAAAGGCACTAGACTTTGACATTTTTGTTAAACGCTTTGCCGGACAGCATAACAATCGCTGCCTTAAATTGGCTTAAAGAGACTGGAGGGAAACTGAGTCTTTGGACGTGTGGTGAAAATGTAAATATGATGTTAGAAATATATGCAATTCAATACTTTATTTGTGTGTGTGTGTGTGGGGGGGGGTGGTGTTGGTGGTGGGGGGATAGGGGTGGTGGGGTGTAGAGGGGGTGAGGGGATGGGAGGGTGGATTATTATTGCTGTATTATTGTTCTATATACTTGTATACAGTGTATTTCTTTTTTCTTGTGTATATATTAGACTGTATATTGAATCTGTATATCTGTGACTTGTATATAGTGTATTTTTACTGTGATGTATACTTTGTATTTTCCTGTGATGCTGCTGCAGATAGATTGCAATTTCCCCTAGAGGACAATAAAAAGCTATCTATCTGTAAAAAAAACTCAATAAAAATGTTTTGGCAAAAAACTGTAATTGTGAGTCTTTACTGCATGTGTGAAAAAATACATAAATATTATCTCTGATAGTTGCTTAAACTTCCTTTAGAAATAAATATAACTAGGTTAAGTGTTCAACATAAAAGTTGATTTTACGTTGTCTCATTATTATGTGATTCACATGCATAAAAAATCACCAGAATGCAGGAAATGAAGTCTGAAATTCAAATTTGTCTGGGGGCGATAACCTCTGCCCCCCAGCTGGAATCTCATGCCACCCTTTTGCCACCCCAGGTAAAACTTGCTAAAACTGCCTGACTCTTATCAAGAGCGACTTACATCAGTTACAGTTTTTGTTTTTGTTTGTTTTACAATGTTATCCATTTATACAGCTGGATATTTACTGAGGCAGTTGTGGGGTAAGTACCTTGCCCAAGAATACAGCAGCAGTGCCACAGCAGTGCAATCGAACTGGCAACCTTTCGGTTACGAGTCCTGCCCCTTAACCCCTGTGCTACACTGCTGAGTTTCAGGACCACAACAAGCAAGCAAACAAACAATTTGCGTTACCCAACCTTGCTCTTAATAACGCAAACGGATCTTTACCAAAACCTAAACAACTTTGCCTTCCGCTAAGTTATGGGCACATGCATGAAACTGCTCATTGTGTAGCTGAGAATCGACAGTAATGTTCACTCTGTCCATCGTGTGTGGTAATGCCATAAACATGTTGAAATTTTTTTTACTGACAGGAAGCTCCTCATATTGTCTTATTAGTAACAAGTAATGTCAAATATTTTCATGCATATTGTATTGTTAATATGTTCATTATAGCTACACACAGAAAGCTGTGAATATAAAATTATTGACTTATATTGATTTATATGTATTTATATTTTTATATATCTATTCATTTATTTTTAACCACTACTGCTGCAGTGTCTTCTTCCTCCTCCAGGGGTTCTGTTTCCACCCTCCTCCCTTTAGACATGACAGGTTACTTTCATCAGCCAGCGCTGGTTCATGTCGGCTGAGCCATCATTGTAGTCCTCTCCCCGTTTTACCCAAATGGCTCCCCATATTCGACAGACAATTTTTAAACTGTCAACAATTCACGGAGCTATAACTTAAGAGCTGGCATTTGACAACTGTCAAAACTTCTGATAACATGAATTCATTCTTGCTGATGTAAAACGGGCGGTTGGCCAACTTTAGAGCCACGCAATCGCTACAACATAAAGAGTAAATAATAATCAAAGCCAGGCTGAATGAAAAGCATTAAAACCCAATCCACATTAGCTTGCTAGCCACAGGTCTGACTTTGCTGGACTTGGTCACTTTTTCAACTGAAACTTTTTCTAACGGGCTCTTTTAGAATGCTCCCAATTTAAATCGCTTTTCATTTACATGAATGTCACCGCGCGCATCCTTTACCGTACAATAAAGAATATTAGCCTCACAAGGCCATCTCAGATAAAGTGCTTCATATTGGGTTACGAGCGAAGGGACAGAACTAGCAAAAGAGGAGTGAGAGGTTAGTGACTTTTGAGTCAAATTATTGGGGAGGCGGAAAGGGTTATTCATGCGAGAATGTCGGTGTGTTAGCGGCCATCTGAGTCTGACCATGACCAAAACAATGCACCAGTCTGTTAAACCTGTGTATCTTTGCTGCACATTTGAGCTGAGTGCTAAGGTTCGTAATTACTGAAATTTGAGAGTGCAGAGCACGTGACGGCCAAGGGTTGCGGACGTGCGCAGGCGAGGTGAGGGGCGGACACAATTTTACATACCGACAGGTAGGAGTGATACCAAGGCCGAGGTTAAATTTGCATTGACCGACCTGGCGCAAGCAATCAGCGCACGCACATTCGGAAAAGTATTACAACTGACACATTAATTTATTTCTTTAGGCTATCAGCTTATATATTTAAATTAGGGTAAGGGCTATTGAAAGGAGTAAACTTATTTACAGTTGTCATTCTGCCAGGTTCTGCTACCCTTAGGTTATTCTTACGTTTTCCTTTCTTTATGGCTTTAACTTCTTTTAACTTGTTATATTCGAGTTTTCGCATTCTGCTATCGTCTCATCCTATTTGCATCATCATGTCTGTTCTTTGCCATCTCATTTGACACAGCTTTGTAAAGCAATCCTTATAGAGTGATTCATTTTCTCTCCCACCAGATCCAGTTCCTAGTTGCTTTGATGTTACAGTGTTATGTCAGTCATCTTGATTTCTTCCATCTGATGTAATAATGCGTCAGGTATATTAACAGCAAGACGTTCCTTTGGATCACATCTTCCTGTCGAACTTTGCAATTGTGTTCCACATTTCCGATAACATTGTATTAGATTGTTTTGAGAGGTCAAATTGAACAAAAACGTGAAAGCTAGGTGGTGCAGATCACTGAACTCATGATTGTGCATGGTTTTTGATGGGGAAGGCATGTAACACATAGCTACCAAAGAGCACTGTTACATGTCTTCCACCCAAACTGGCCACTTTTGCAAGCCTGAAAAAGAATAAAATATGAAAAAAAAAAATATATACAGTTGCCCTCCATATTCCAGTGTAGTCGCCTGAACCATGCAAAAACCACTTGTTGTTTTGGGAGGCATGTTATGTGTTTGTCATTTTAGTCTGCCTCTGTACACATTACATTTAACAATATGGCAATTCCCTGCTGGAGCACTGCTGCTGTACCATTGAGCAAAGTACTTAACCCACACTTGCCTTAGTAAATATCCAGTTATATAAATGGATAAAATTGTAACTTATGTAAGTCACTCTGGATATGAGCATGCTAAATGACAATAATGTAACCTAAGGTGTAACTTGACTATGTTTAGGGAGATTGTAGACAAGTCGTGCAGCTGCATTCTGTATCAGTTGTAGGGGTTTGATGGCAGAGGCAGGAAGACAAGCAAAGAGTGAGTTACAGTAGTCCAGGCATGAGAGGACCAGGGCCTGAACTAAGAGTCGTGTAGAATACATAGTGAGGTAGAAGCAGATCCTTCAGATGTTGTACAAAAAAATCTGCATGCACAACTCACCGTTGCAACCTGAGAGGAAACGTACTATTGGCTATCAAGTATTACATCAAAGCTTTTGACAGTGCTATTGGTGATTGGTGAATTGATTAACAAAGAACTGTGTAACGTTCAGGTTTATTCTAGTTGTGTTTGGTAGTGGTAGGCATTTTGACTTTTCATTTGGAATTTTGACGGTTTGTTCAGTTCAGTTTGAAGGTTTGTTCACTGAGTCACTGATTTGTTCAGTAAGGCTCCCCATCCCCTTGACCATACTGTTGTTCGATTTAAGATACCTCAAACCTAGATGACAAATTGTGTCATTAAGCCGCAGATTATGTGACTTTTAAATTCAACTGGACATGCTGATGTAAAAAATGAAGGATCTTTAAAAAATAAAAATGCAGTTCTACCAGATATTTGGCTACAACTGTAAAGATCCTGAAGGATTTAGTTACTAACGGAAGAGCGATGCCCCCAAGAATAACTACATTGATAAACTGCACTTCTCCGATACATGTGAAATACTGAAATAATAAAAAACACAGGTCATACAGTATTTATTGAACCCCTCCGTTGATGTTGCAGAAAATGTTCAAGTGACACCATTGAAAAATAGGTGAAACAGGGGTTATCAGGGTTATCATGTCAAAAATATGATTTGGGATAAAATGTGATGAGAAGATAAACAGCTGAATCAAACAAATTGCTTAACTTAGTGCTGTAATCTCATTTTGTATTGTTCCTGTTTTTAGGCTAATATGACATCATGAAACAGCTGACAAGTCCTTAGTAATAGTTATATCATAATTATACTATACCCCTAAAAATAAAGTAGGATATTAATTCTGTAGTAAGCTAAACCTGCTAACTAGTTATTTTCTTAAATTAACAGTGGAGACTTGTTTTTATTGCATGCTGCAAATTCAAGTGTAAGATTTTTCCGTAATAGAATCATTTTGTAGGCTCTCTATTAAATTACACAGTAAGATGATGGATGGAGTCACTATGTGGTCAAAGAGGGAAACACACCCAACAGACTGAACTTGTCAGTACTACGGCCCCCTAGCTGTTGTTTTCGTGTTTTCCCTGTCTGCCATGTGGTCCATGTGCCTTTGTTTATTGTTTTCCTTTCGTTCCAGCCCTGCCCCGCTCTCCGCCCTGTCCCCGCCTGCCTGATTACCTGATCACCTCCACCTGCCAGCCTGCTCACCTGCTTCCCATTATCTCGTCAGCCCAGCCCTATATTTACCCTGCTTGTCCCTGTCTTGTTGCTAGTTTGTTGCAGTTTTTTGTGCCTGTTTTGTCCCTGCTGTTTTTCTGCCTGCTAGTTTTCCTGTGTTTCTACCCTGCCTGTGCCCCGACCTGGTTTTCTGCCTGCCGCCTTGCCCTGATTGCCTCCCTGCCTGTTCCTGTTCTTGACCCCGGTTTTGCCCACGGACTGCCTGCCTGGTCTCGACCGTGCCTGTTCTTGACTTGCGATTCTGTCTTGCGTTTAAATAAAGCCGCTCAGAACCTGAAGCTCTGGTGGTCCGCATCTGAGTCCTTGCCTGAGCCGTGACAGTACCACATTCGCTGAAGATGTCTTGAAAGAACTGAACAGGATTCACTGAACGAGATGTACTGAAATACTGAACAAATCAGTAGAGACCCGGTGAATTGAAAGGAACTGATGAACGAACGAAATGGAGGCACTGAATGAGAACTGAATGTAGTGTGTCTGTTGATTGGGGGTGTTTATGTTCAATGACTCTCTGTTCTGATACTCTGCCTGAACAGTAGCCTGCCCAAATTTTACTTTTCCTCCACTTATGGTCAATTTTGGTTTTTTAGATTTCTACATGCTGCTGTAGTTGATGCTCAAAGAAAATCGGAGAGGTTGCCTGAGTCAAACGAACGAATCTTGTACAATAGTGAACAAGAAAATACAGTACACTGTAAAGAATTGTTCAAAAAGATTTGTTCATTTGCAAACTGCACAACACTAATTGCGCTGCATTTACCTGATAATCATAAAAGTGTGTATTTGTTGCAGAATGTTTTTTCAATGTAGTGCGCTTCCTCAAATCTTAGCTTTAAATGTATTAGTATGCGTGTGTTGCGTGTTGCGTGTTTTTGACGAGTTGTTGATGGGATTTATAAGACACTGTTAGGAAATGCACATATGCTGCATGTGTACATTAGCACCCAGTAATCCCTTAGTGGCCTGAAATATTAATGACAATGTCTGTTCACATTATGGAACAGCGACATTATCCTGTAAAGGTGCAACCAAACACGTTTCATACACATACAGTTAGGTCCATAAGTAGGGATGTCCTGATCCGATCCACGGCATCGGTATCGGGCCGGTACTGGCCCAGAACGCTGGATCGGATTTCAGAGGGGAGAAAAAACGTATGATCCGATACGCGCAGCGTGTCACGTGATAACAGTAGTAGCCAATAGTGATGTTCAAAACGATTGTTTAGTGATTCGGTTCCTTTCGTTCAGTTCAATAAAATGATTCGAATCTTTGACTCACTGATTCGTTCATTTCCATATCCGGTTGGGCGGCATACACGAATCTGTAAATATTACATTTTAAAAGTTACTCTACATTGTTGCAAACATCATGTCCATTATTAGCCTGCGGCGAAACAGCACGTGTGAAACCTAATGTCTATGAAATTAATAATTAAATCATAATATTCATTATGTGAAACTGCACCATGCTATTCAAACAATCATGCAGCTGCAAAGTATAATTTGTCTTTAGGTAATAGAACCCCACATTTTAACGCTTATAATAGCCTAAGTACATGTCGTTTGCTAAAACTATAAAAAAAGCACTGAGGAAAAAACAGCCACTCTTATATTCTAAGCGAAAAACTTTGTTTTACAAGTTTTGAACTAACCGAGCCCAAACATTTTAATATTCTCGTAGGCCTAGTCAGTGATGTTGTATTTTTATTTGTTGTTAATGTAGACGTAGTACACTACAAATGTGATGCATAGGCTTATGCATCACATTTCTGTTTTGTTTTGCAGCCTACTATGTTGATTTGTCAGTATTTATTAATAAGGACTTTATTAACGTTAAAAGGAAATGTGATGTCAACATTAAATACATTGTAGCCTACGTAAAATTGCAGTTGTGATAAACAAGAACTGCGATAGGCCTACATTGTGCGCACCTAAAATATGCTACTGCTAAAACTATAAATATAAAATAATATTCCAGGTAGATGAGCAAAATAATATTTAATAATATTTTTAATTCCTATAATAATGTCACGGAAGCGCTCTGATTCCCTTTGCATCGTTACAGTCAATGGCGGATGTAGCCCAAGCCTGCTATACTGACAACTAGCGATTCTGGCAACACGTAGTAACCAGGTCTTCATAGTCAGTGAATCTTTGGAGTCCGAAGGAACTGGTGAACTGAGGAACTTGTCAACAGTTCATCGGGTCAGTAGGGGGAGTTTAGAGTCTTCGTAGTCACCGGATCTTTGGCATTGTCCCACATCGTTAGCTGTGCCGAGATGGCCAGTGGAAGGTGCTTCGAGAGTTTTAGCATTTCAGCCATTGGCTAGTTGTCGGCATGAACGTACTGCTGATACAGTTTTGTGATAGGCTGCTTCGTGGACAGACCGCATATCTAATATCCACTGGAGGGAGAGTTATAGCTGTTATGCCAGCTAATCAGCGCGCATGTTTGCAAAGAGGAAGGAACGAATCTTTTAGACTAGGGATTCAGTACACTCAGTTCACCTCAAAGATTCATTCAAAAGGATTCGGTCGTTGACGAACTGCACATCACTACTAGCCAATTAGTCGCATGAGCGTTAGCTACCTGTAGAATAGTCATGTCAGGGGTGTGGAAGTATTTCAACCTTAAAGAGCCAAGAAATCCAACAGTAGAATGCAAAATTTGCAATTCACAGGTGGCACGTTGGCTCTCTGGATGATGAAGACTCGTCTCGTTAAGTTAGTTAGCTAGCTAGCTAGCATAGCTAATGTTAATGTTAAAAGCCATGTTACCTCACGTTATGAGCTGTAACGTTTTCTATTTTGAGATACATTTTCTCTTGATCAATAAATTATTAACATCATTGAACATACAGCGTAGCAAATAATAACCTATTATTCAGAACGATCCTGTTCACATTCCAAATGTGCCCTAACTTTACAATGTTAAACCAGAGCCCACCTGCTATTTAGAAATTCTCTGCTTAAACGTTGCATCGTTGTCATGGCGACGTTTATGGCTGGAGATAGTGTTGCTGCCGAGTGCACAAGTTAAGAGAACACCGAAGAATTTGATACTTTCTAAATCGCGAAAGATTTCGTCTATGCGTGCGTGCCCAATGTGGGTTGCATTCGAATTAATTCGAACGAGTTATGGGTTTGTTGGATCTCGTAATGCTACCATGGATGGCTTTCTTCAAAGGAAGCAGACTTGTACTCCCCAGCAAGCAACTGCCGAATTAGCAACTCACTGAATTAGTCCTAGTAACCATTCATTAAAAGACGTATTTTTGAATGCAGTTCTCATCTTTATTGTCTTTATTGTTAGTTAGCGCCTAAAACAACCTCAAGCTAAATTTAAAAGTCGATAGATAAATAAGAGCCATTGAGTATTATGCGATTCATAATCTGATTATTGTTCGACTATCAAAATAGTCGTTAGTTGCAGCCCTAAAACAAAGGATAGGATTGATATCGGTATAGGCAGATAGCCAAAGCTGCGGTATCCGTATCGGAATCGTAAGTGAAAAAGTGGTATCCGGACCTCTCTATCCGTAAGTATTTGGACAGTGACAGAATTTTCATGATTTTAGCTCTGTATGCCACCACAATGGATTTGAAATGAAGCAATCAAGATGTGATTGAAGTGCAGACCTTCAGCTTTAATTCAAGGAGTTTAACAAAAAATATCATATCAGCTGTTAAGAATTGCAGCAATTTTTGTATGTAGTCCCCCCATTTTCAGGGGCTCAAAAGTAATTGGACAATTGACTGAGATGCTGTTTCGTGGCCAGGTGTAGGCTGTTCCCTTGTTATTTCCCTAACAATTAAGCAGTTAAAAGGTCTGTAGTTGATTCCAAATGTGGAATTTGCATTTGGAAGCTGTTGCTGTGAACTCTCAACTGAGTTCACAGCAACATGAGGTCCAAAGAGCTGTCAATGCAAGTAAAGCAGGCCATCATTAGGCTGAAAAAAAAAACAAACCCAACAGAGAGATAGCAGAAACATTAGGAGTGGCCAAATCAACAATTTGGTTCATTCTTAGAAAGAAGGAATGCACTGGTGAGCTCAGAAACACCAAAAGCCCTGGACGACCACAGAAGACAACTGTGGTGGATGATCCCAAAATTCTTTCCTTGGTGAAGAAAAACCCGTTCACAACATCTAGCCTAGTCAAGAACACTCTCCAGAAGGTAGGCGTATCATTGTAAAAGTCTACAATCAAGTGAAGACTTCATGAAAGTAAATACAGAGGGTTTACCACAAGGTGCAAACCACTGGTAAGCCTCAAGAATAGGAAGGCCAGATTAGACTTTGCCAGAAAACATATAAAAAAGTCTGCCCAGCTCTGGAGCAATATTCTTTGGACAGATGAAACTAAGATCAACCTGTACCAGAATGATAGGGCTATACTATCTGCTCAGATTCAGCCAAATGCTGCAAAACTGATAGGACGGCACTTCACAGTACAGATGGACAATGAACCAAAACATATTGCGAAAGCAACCAAAGAGCTCTTCAAGGCAAAGAAGTGGAATATTCTTCAATGTCTGAGTCAGTCACCTGACCTCAACCCAACTGAACATGCATTTCACTTGCTGTCAAAACTGAAGGCAGAAAGACCTACAAACAAGCAGCAACTTAAGACAGCTGCTGTAAAGGCCTGGCAAAGCATCACTAGGGAGGAAACCCAGAATTTGGTGATGTCCATGGGTTCCAGACTTCAGGCAATCATTCAGTGCAAAGGATTTTCAACCAAGTATTAAGAGTGATCATTTTATTTATGATTATGTTAGTTTGTCCAATTACTTTTGAGCCCCTGAAAATGGGGGGACTATGTACAAAAATTGCTGTAATTTATAACGGTTTATGATATTTTTGTTAAACCCCTTGAAATAAAGCTGAAAGTCTGCACTTCAATCACATCTTGATTGCTTCATTTCAAATCCATTGAGGTGGTGTACAGAGCTAAAATCATGAAAATTGTGTCACTGTCCAAATACTTATGGACCTAATTGTATTTTGAGTAAGTATTCAGGATTCAGGATCAGCTGTTGGTCTGTGTGTGAGTATATACAGTATGTATGGCAGGGGATACCTCTACTGCATGCAGTGAATTACTGTTATTTTAAGACATTAACATACATGTAGCTAGTCTAGGAATACTGACAATAAATGTTCATACATAACAAATATAGTAGGAATTTAGAGGAAGGAAATTGCTGTGGTAATTTGATGAATACATTTCTAATTCTCAAAAAACTGGAGAAAGAAAACATTGTGAAAAAGCATTAACAAAAGAGTCCTTTTGAGACTTCTCCACTTGTGCAATCCTTTTCATGCTTCACATGGCAGTTTTTGTACAGACTAAAAAGATAATTTATTGACAGTACATGCTGCTATTCTCCTCCATATATTCTATATACCATTTAGACATGCTGCTATAAAGACATGCTGCTATTCCCCTCCAATGTTTACAAAGACAATTTACAATACACTCCCTTACTGTCAAATATACTGCTAATTCTCTGCTTTTCTTGGTATACCATGTGCATTGAGCTACGCTGTGTATGTGTACTGTGTGTATTGTACATAGATATATGTTGTTTTAATTCTTTTTTTTAATTCTCTTTCTTACTTATGTACACTGTGGTATAGGAGATATTTCATTCTTGATTGCATGCAAGTGCATGATAAAATGACAGTAAAGGAAATCTTGAATCTTAACTATGATGTCCTACATTAGACATTAACAAAAATAAAAGGTTGATAGGTAGTTAAGCTAACTAAAAATAGAATTTCACAATATGGTTATCCAGCAGCTTCTGATGTAACATGGTATCATGTGACTCCTGATCATAAATGCTGTCTTAATGAGGTCACCAAGAACAACATTTCTGTTTGAAGATTCATGGCCCAGAGCTTAGACTCAGATGGTAGCCCTGTAATTGGAGGACATCTTGAATGTTAGAAAAAGCTGCAGAGTTGAGTTTTTCCAGGTCTGTATGTTTGAAATCAAGTCAAAATCACAAACTTGGGGAGTCCTGTGTTACATCCTTTTATTTGCCTCATTTTGCACTGTGGAGAGGGAATGTCAAATTCAATATGTCACTGCAAATCCAATACATTTATGGGCACATACATTTCTTTGGTAAAAACTAAAAACATTGATAATAAAAAAACAAAGAAATAGGCACGTTGACACGAGTTTAGGTGGGACATCCAAAGGTTTGGAGATCTGCAGCGGCAGTGGTGATGCCAAAGCAGATGTCACGGTACTGAGGTTCCTGGCACTCTGCCTCCGTGGGCCAGTACTCAATCCAGGTGCCTCCACCCAACATGTACAGCAACCTGCAAACATGCATATAAACACACAACATCTTGTAAACACATACAGTATACACACAACCACACCATGTTGACGAATACAGTATACATGCTTTACACATACAGTGTGTCAGGTTACACAAGTTAACGTGTGGTAGGGCTTGAATGGTTTTATGCTCATACTCATTGGTCTGTAAGTGTTGCTTACACTGTTGCTTATTTAACTTGAGTTGATACACTTTTGTGCTATTGTGCTGGAAGTCGCTCTGGATAAGAGCGTCTGCTAAATGCAAGTAATGTAATGTAACATACATCATATTATGCAAACATACACCACATGCATGCTTTGTATAAAGTGAGTGTGTACATTCATGTTATACATATGCATATGGCGTGTCTATAAAATGCACCTGAATATATATGTCTATAATGCCTTAAGTATATTACGTGCATGGTTTTCTGTGTGTGTATTAGTGTATGTATGTTTTGCTTGCACAGTACTTATGTACATGCTTCATGTGCACAGATACAGTTAGTATACATATATACAGCCAACTGATACTTACAGCACCCTTTTACATTCTTAAAAAATCAGAGTGAACACAGTAGAGAGAATCACAATGTTTCTACCCTGTCTGGTGCCCTCTCCTGACCAACTGCAGCAGTGCAAGTCAGAAGCAGTCTAGGGCTCACCTGTCCTTTCCTTTGATGAGGTCGTCAGATTTGCCCATGATCAGGTAGGTCTTTCCTTCTCTCAGATCTATTGCCTCTCTGCAGTAGGGATGGGCCATAAATAGGCGCTCTTTCCCCAACACACCAGTATCAGTGCCTGCAGGAAGACAGAGACATTTTACCAAGTGAAAGAAACAGTCCAGTTATACTCCCCCTCCAGTAAACATACTGCAGTATTAAAAGGACCATGGTTTATTTCACCCATCAAATCTCCCATCATCTCTTAAAAGTTGTGAACTTTTGGTCTTTGATGCAGAACATGCAGAAAAACTCATACGCAGATGCAAAGCTCATTAAATGACATCAGAAAGTTTGGTAAATACAGATATCAAGGGTAGCAAGATGTTACCTTCTTTGATGACCTCCTCTACCCGAATTGTGAAGCGGTCTAAAGTTGGAGTCAGGTCAGCATGGACTACTTTGGCTTTGTAAGCTGCAGAACACACACAAGGTCAGTATGTACACTACAGACTTGTTTTCTTTTGAACTTGAAAGAAACACTCCATTGTTCTGCCAGTCATACAGCAGTCATAAAGCATGAGCATAAGCGGTTAAAAAAGTCACAGCTACGGTTTACCCGCCGATGACATTACCATAGTCCATGCCAGCTTCACAGGCTGAATTCACACGGTCCAAATCATCAGCTCTCTGTTTCTTCTGGTAACTGCAGTTCTCTGTGGGCAGGAAAGGAATGCAAGTGAAGACAGAGCCCACAAGCTTTCTTTGTGACATCACTTCCTGCTAGTACATGCGTGCGCCATACCTTCCGCACACCGGCACACCTCCTCATGGCAGATCCTGTTCAGGGCTCCACCTTTCTTCTGCGGGTGGTAAAACTTCATGCAGCGGTTTTCTGCAAGAACAGTGATTTTATTTCCTCAAGCTCTTTGCATATAACATGGCCAGAGCCATGTGTGGGTGCTGTGTTTGTCTTTACTGTGATAAGGCCTCTGAAACAGTGGGGAAGAAGAGCTCACCCATAGCATAGTACTCGTACAGGGTGACAGCAGCTGGTTGAAGCAGCCCCACTTCGTTCATCTTGTGTATCCTGAAAACCACTCTGTCAGACAGCTTGTGAGAAACCTGATTAAAGGGGGGAGAGAGAGAGGGAAATGAAAGGGAGACAAAAAAGAGGTATGGAGACATTGTGTATATATTGTTATGCCTCACCACCAAGCTGGGTGCCAAGTTACCAAGCTCGCAGGCCAACAGTGAGTGCTTTCTGTATTAAGGAAAATACGTCCACACCTTATCCAGGTAGAAAATGAGGGAGCCCTTGTCAGACAGCTGTTTGTCCGTCTCAATCTTCTGGACGTACCGGTCTCTTCCGGAGGTTAACTGATGGAGTGAACACAAGGCAGTGACACATGAGAAGAGACAGTTGGTCAGTGCAAGACCGCGAAGGTTCATGTAATGACTCTAAACTCTTACTCAAGACCAATGTGATGTGAACAAACTAATAAACACTAGTCCACCTCAGTGAATTCAGAATCACTGACGTAAAACAGGGACTAATCAGTGATAGTCCCTGTTTTATTCCTCACCCTTTCGAGATCTTTCTTGTCTGCAATGAATCCTGTGAGCATGGTAATATCCAGGATAGACATGGTGGCATCTCTCTCTGGAGACAGGTACCTGGGAAACACACAGGAATGAGTGGTGAAACAGGCTTTGGGTTAACAAAAAACAGAAATGTAAACTAATGGTGGTCTATGAATATTTAGGTCTACATGGGAATTTGAAAATCTGAATACCTTTTTCCAGAGGTCCAAAAACAGCTATGTGTGGCTAAATAAGGCTTGGATTAAAACATATTCTCCACATATTCAGTGGAATATAACAATGTCTGAAGTTCCTTGCTCTGTCGAATCAAAAACACAGTTTTCAATCCCATCTCTTTACTCTCTACTCTATACCTATTTTTGGGTTTCAGTATGTTTTGGTAGATTTAGTCTTTTTTCCTCCAAAGACCCTATAAATCCTGAGGAGCTTCATTTGGATATCTGCTGGTTCAGGGCTGAGTGTGAATCGAAGAGGCTTTTTCTACATGCTGAGCTCTGAAGAGCTTAGTGTGTCCAACTCGTGCATTTCTTCCAAAGGGAGATCCCTTCATTCTGTACAATCGACCATGTCTTTTGTAAATGTATTCAGTCAGACCACTGACATTTCAACCCTTGCAGACTGTTTCAGGCCCTGACCGTCCTTGTACACACTACAGACTTTGTCTTGTCAGTACCATAGGCTAGGCTGGAAAGTCATTATAGTATACAACTTTGATCCGAAAACAACAGAAAAATATACTTAATTAGAGGCAAAGCATTACTATGCATTGAAATGATTTTGTATGTTTCACACATCCATGAAAGTTCATCACAGTGCACTTTTGCTCTGAAAAACCTCACACCATGAAGAATGGGTCAGAGGACTGATGTGCAGCAAATACTTCACCAGCTGTATCTGGAGATGAAAAATCAAACTACGCATGATATGAAGGTTTATTTAGAAGTATGTGATGGTGCTTACGTCATCTCAATTGTCATCTTGTACGTTTCCAGTGCGTTCTCATCACCAACTGCAAAACACAAAAACAAATCAATGTGTCATTAAAAAAGCCAACAGTAAAACATTCATGAGCACTGATGTACATTTTCCCTTTCAACACAGGATCCACATTTATTTTCATCAGAATGCAAAACACGTCTACTTCACTGCGCAATAAACTGTACCTTCTGGCTGTTTCTCAATCTTCACCTGCAGGTCAAAGTTCTTGCAGTCTGTGTCCTTTTCTTCTGGCAAAGCATGGTATAAGGTCACCACCTGTACCACAACCAGCAGGCTGATCAATTCCCAAGCTTATGTAATTTCATCACATCATATCATGAATTTGTTTATCAGAGGGGCTTGTACACAGCCAGCATTTTACACGTGTATTAAATACATATTTGGCTTTAAGAACCTAGTGCTGCTTATCTTTAGCTGCACCTTACTCCTACATTTTGGGTAAGAGAAGTCCCTTTTGCTTTTATTTTTCACATTCAGGTGAAGTATCTTCTTCAGTAGCATAACGGCAGTGCTCCTTATGGGATTCAGATCTGTAGGCCCTTGATCTCAAGCCCATGATCAACTGGGCTGTAATGGACTGGACTGGACTGTAATGACCTTAGACCAACTGCACAGAAACAGTCCATCCACGTCAGTATGGAATGTTATTTCTCTGTCAAATTGTAGTAGATAAAAGACAAAACGATTGTGTCTAGAATTCAAAAATCATCATTTTCCCATGGAATTATTCATCCTTTTGAATATGTGGACCATTGCTTTTTTAATTTCACTATCATAAAAAGTATACGGATTTCATCTAAAACTGAAGCATAGACATATTTGCATATTATTAGGGATAGCAGATAAACTCTATGCTTAATCCCTGAGGAGACAGAGTACTCACGGACATGGTCCCCTGGCCAGTTCCTTTGGCAGTGACTTCCAGGTCTTGGTCAACCCGAGTCTGTAAACAAAAGATACAAACAGAAGATTGATCTGGGGTTTTGGCTTTCCATTTCACAAGATTACAGGATGTTGGAGTCCTTGACTGATGTCTCCTTTTCTCATTCTTTCTCTCACTTATTGCTTATTTTCTTTTGATCTTTCCTTCATTAGTTCTTTTTATGGTCTCATTCTCTCTTTCTCTCCCTGTCATTCCCACTATCATTCTCTCATGTAGACTATTCTACCAGAAGTCATGGGGCACCTCATCTAATTATTGGCAAACGGGTGTGACTATGCATGACTTTACATGTCATGCATAGTCATGCATTTAGTTTGACTCTGTCTGGCTCACCTTCTCCGAGCGGGTCACATAAGCGTTGTCATGGTTGAAGGTCCACTTGATAGGTCTGGAACGACCACTGATGTCAAGGCTCACTTGTAAGTCGATTTCCTGCACGTCGGACACTTCCATCATGTACTGAGCCACAGCCTGGAAGACTACGATGGTGGCCTAAAGGGAACAACAGGGCACTACAGTGAGGCTTGCTCCAAGACCTGATTGGCTACAGGACTCTCCTGTTGCCATAGTTTTCAACAGAATTCTTCAACAGATTCAACAGATCTGTCCAATGGGTGATTTAAATGAATGTGCCTTAGAACTATTTACTCCGTATGAAGGGTGTTTTAATTGAAAAATTGTGTTTTAAGGTGTCATGCTGAATAGAAGTCTGAGAAGACTCACTGAACAGCTAAAGTGAACACAGAGAATAGGATTAGTTAATAGGATTAATTTCAAGATGAATGAGTCTTAATAATATTTTGTGCAGCACAATGCCCTAATAACCAGCCATATGAACATTATCAATAGATATTGCAGGATTAATCTTGAAAGGCCTGAAGAATTTTTGAGCTGTGAGCTATAAAGAAGAGAGAAGAGGAGGAATTTTTGTCATAATCCTGTCTGATGAAATAAACATGTAGCTCCTGCAGCCCACAAATCACGCATACCTGGGTGGACCCATAGCCTCCACCATGGAACCTCTGCTCAGTCAACCATTTGACCACACGACCAGCCTGGTCAAACTCCTTAGCCTTGACCAGAGCCATCAGAGCATAACCTGTGGCCTCCAGGGTGTAAAGGTGACCTCCGTGGACTGGCCAATGCGTTTTGTCTGTAATGGCAGATGGGGACATATGAACCACACAAGGGTTAATCAGGCACAGAGTGTCCTTCAGTCAATATATCTATCTGGCTAAATGAAATTATAAGAGGTCGGGTCACAAGGTTCTGGAACAAGTCCAGGAATGTCTAAATGGTTTGGGTTCACTGTTTCAAGATCTTAGAGAACTTGTCATTTTTGGAGATCAAATCAAATCACTTTATTGTCACTTGACACAGTTGTGCAGCAGATCAAAGAGGAGATAGGAGATCATGTACTTTGGACACATGAATCCTCTGTGGATAAAAAAATACCTTCTACTCTGACACTCATAAGGAGGGGCATTAATTCTGTCCTAGAAAAAAGACCTGGTACTCCAGGTAACAATGTGTAAAGGCTTGGACATGAGTGAAGACTTGTAAGGGCGTTTGCACATTATTGGCACACTGTGTGTGTCAGCTCACCAGCAGATGCGAAGCGGAGCAGGATGGGCAGCTGGTGCTTCCCCTCGAGGGCCAGGGCGTAGGAGGTCATGGCCACGGCGTAGGGGTTGGTCAGGGTGTGGATTCTGCGAGACAGGAACTCACTGGCTTTCTTCATGCTGTCAGGCAGGCTCTGGAGTCACAGCACAGAAATTACAATCATAACATGCTAAACCTGTCAGACATTAATGTCAATACAGAGAAATCTGTATGCTTTGGAGAGGTGTGTGGTACATTACATTTATATATTACATGCTGACTTTCATTTGTACAGAAACAAGACTCTGCAGGTAATGGGGATGTGAGTGTCTTCTGACTTAGTTGTGATGTTAGTTGATGTGACAGTTTCTAGTTTGACTGTTTGATATGATGTAATGTGTTTTCTTGTGTGTCATTAGATGTGATATAGCCTGATTGCCTGTGGGATGTTTACATGCAGAGGGTTGATTCACTCACATTTACTCTCTCCACACAGATGGCACGTGCCTCCTGCATGGCAATCAGGACGAACGCAGTCATGGATGCGTCAGCATCTTTCCCACGCACACCACCCTGTGGGCAAAAACACAAACTACATGCAAGTCTGTGCTCCAAACACACTGTCCTTTACATTTGTGGTACTGCACTATTAGTGTCCATGGCTGTGATTTTACTCAGGGATTTCTACATTTACATCACTTAAGCAGACTGAGGCTGTGTGATTAACCAATTGATGAATCATTTACTAATTTAATGAATCAATTTACCCATTGTTTTCACTTTGACACTACCTGCTACTCATAGTATTCAATGTTTTGCAAGTAAAGGTTTTATGAGTGTTGATACACTAGCAAAAGAACAGATTTAGTCAGTGCCTCAATGCTTTATAGTTTACTGTTTCTTCCTGCACCAAAAGCTGAATATAGACTAATACAAGCTGAGGAGGTGGTGGCAAAAGCCCTTCTGGGAGTCGCTTGCAATGACATACCACCATTTCTCCGTGGTAAACTGGGGCATCCTCTTTGAAAATGCCATCTGGCTGCTGTGCATTCAGGACCAGCCACTTGAGGGCGCTACAGATCACATCCTCCTGGATGCTGATGAGACTGTATGCCATGCTGAACACTTTGGCTACATATGCTGTCAGCCTGTGGTAAAGAAAAGTGAATCTTTATTATTGAAAATCTCTGCAACTCACCAATATGTCATACTTTTGAGTCAAGTTGAATCACCCAAATGAATAAAAAATAAACTTCTGGTAGTCTAAATATCCATCTTCTAATTTTATGTCTCTGTTATTCAAACGTGTTGCTGGATTTTGAAGGCCTTGCTGCTGAAATGGTGCTTTGGTGTCCTGGGTGATGGGGAAGCAGTGATAGTTACACTGGATAAGAATGATGGGAAGCGGCTCACCAGGTGCTGGATTTTGTATGGATCCAAGCGGCGTAAGAGCCATCAGGTTTGCGATACGCCAGCTGTTGAGTGTACCCTGAATATAGGGAAGGAAGGAGACAAAAAACAAATTCTTCATTTGAGTGAGAGAAAACTATGGGGCCAATTTCAGATTTGAATTTAGCATTCACAAACCCCACTTAAGTGCTTCTGTGGAGAGTTTCACACCTCTCTTACTACCAGGTGAATTCAGACCTTAAACGCCTATGTGGGAGATATGTGTCTGGGGCGGAGTAAAGGTGTATATCTCGAAATAAGGGTGCGTCTCATTATTTTCCAAGATAGGCCAGTTCTGATGTGACACCTTAGTCTGTTTTCTCTCTGCAACCTTTATGCACAGAAAAAAGTTAAGTGTGTGTAACGACAACACTGTTAGTGAAAATAAACATAGAAAACAGTTTGTATTTGACATATATTGACATATATTGAATTTTCCATTTGAATCATTTCACTCCATCTGATAACCCTGCATCATTGGCTCTCAATGAAAAGTTGAATATTTACTGTAGTTCAACTCAACATTAATATTCTCATTAATAGTCTCAGTGGAGGCATAGACCCAATTGATTCATGAATGTTCAATAAAAATGGTAATATTATGGCTACCCTAATATGCTCATTGGTCACAAATGCATGCACACACCTGTAAAGAATATTCCTTGTTATACGGTGTAGGAACAAATTGCCATGTGTCCTGTACTACACGTTCTGACATTCTTGAGGTAAGTGAATCGTTGAAAGATCTCAAGTTTTCTCTGAAATAAATGGCTAGCTAACAAATACAAAATGAAATAATTTCATGGTAACTAACTGTACTTATTAGAAAGGGCAGATTGGCAAGTCTCTTCAGTTGTTTCTCTGTTTGACAACAAACATTCTGTGATATTTAAATGGTAGCCAGCTCCAGACAAGGCACGGTACTATGAAAAACTGTAGCTGACACAGTTGGAATGCTCGGGAAGTGTCTTCAGCTTATTTGTCAGTTAGCTACCTAGCTAGATAGCAGTCCGGGGAGAAGAATATTACAGTCTCCTGTCTCCAGCAATGGCAAAGGTGGTGGAGACATTTGAGGCACCGTTCACACACAGCGTGAGGGTGAGGCAGAAATGAATCCACAGCCTCGGTTAGATGGTGTGGTGATGACAGACAATGTTTCCAGCGTTTTCAGCTGGATAAAACGATGATTTTGGACAGTTCTCCTACAAATACATGACTGCAATTTTGGTAATACTGAAAAGGTGCTCTTGGCCTTGGCTGCGTAGTTCCAGCTAGTGTCACAACACATTGTGATACATTTACAAAAGCTCCAGTCCCCAACAGCAGTGGCAATACTTTTGTGTAGCTAGCTACTCATTGTCCAGTGGTATAGAAACACTTTCCACTTCCAACATCAGATGTCTCTTCATGCTATGTGAGCTGTGCCATTTACTGATATTATTATAGTATTCATGAACTGGTTTCTGTATGAATACAGTTGCAAATGGAAAAGCACACAGTTCCATGACAGAGATGACAAAATTGTCCAAGTAAGCTAGCTAGCTAGCAAGCAGGCTGAACAGCTAACTAACTACTTCAGATCACAGGCAATCTCCTGTCCATCAATGTGTCAACCAGTTCCCCTTTGAGATGCTCTGGCACACCAGTGCCTTAATAAAATTCCTGCACACATCATTTTTAAATTGAGAATTTCATATAATGATTCAACAATATGTTCAAATATTATAGTCCCTACAGCTAAATTACTTTTTTCAACTTTTTTGCATTGTTGATCTAACATTACCTGAGGAATAACGTGAATTTTTTTTTTACCCTTTTAAAATAGAAATATTTGACACTGACGTCTAACTTGTACCATTTTATGCTGAAGTATTGAAAAGGCTCATCTCAGTGTCAGTTATTTTCTCAGAAGGACCTGTTCAACTTTCATGATTAAATAGCGTGTCTTGTGACTGCATTCTGCATTGAGGACTAATAACTCCATGAGAAAATCTGCCAGGCAGGAAAGTGTGGGTTACTAGGGCTATTTATTCACTTTATACATTTATTCACAGCACCAATGGTATACCACCCATTTGTGGACATACACATGTGCTTAAGTCTGAAACCCAAAAACTGAAAAACATGTCAGTGAGGAATGCAAAGAAAAAAACAACGCTCAGCGTCCTTAAGTCTAAATCAGCTTGTATGTGAAAATGCCTATAAAACATATTACAAGTGAGTACCTAACCTGCTTTGGCAATGGAACTAGTGCTAAAAAACACCTATATTCATCCAATATGACCGTAATCAAAAGTACCTTCAAATTATTTTTATGCAGTGAAAAGCAATTACTTGAGTAATTAATACAAGAGTTGTTCTGTAAGGCCCTTACTCATAATGTTCTTGTTATATTTAATATGCTATAAGATACTGCCTCTGCTGAATCTGCTGCCTCTTACCCATTGTGATGAATTTGATGGCTTGGGCGCGGCGATCTACCCCCACTTTGTCCCACTGGCCGGTTTTGTCCAGGTAGTGTGTGGCAATGAGAGGACTGGTCATGGAGATCATGTTCTGCTCGCCGCAGCCCGCGGGCTGGGATATGAGGCTGCCCATGGGTTGGCCGCTGATGGCGGCTTGAATGGTCTGACTCAGCACCTCGCCTGCGCAGACAAAGCAGACGGCGCAGTCAGGGCTGCACTGACATCATTCTGTGTACTGCCATAGTTACAGTCCCAGCTTGGAAACATTTGGAGTTTTCAGCTATCACAGAAAAAAAGACAATATTCCCTTCCACCCCCACTCCTTCCCCTACCACGAAAAAAATCTGTCTAAATCCAGGAGAATACACAACAGCTAAAAATGAGCAAATGCTTCCAGAATGTGAGAGATGATGCCTTACCTGTCACGCTGATGTAAGTCTGCGAAGGTGAGCCTGGCACCTGTTGGGTCACCTTCGTGTGTTCAATCTTCTGTGTCTGGACACCACCTGATGGGACAACAGGAACGCGTCACTTGCATACGTTGCGTCTTCCAAAGAGGAATATCAGGATGAACAAAATTTTGGTTTAGGGGTGGGTGAAATGAGCTCGATCTGCTTTGTGGGGGTAAGAAATTACAGAGCGGAAAAAAAAGTGGCATGAGCTCCAACCCTTCATATACTGTAGGTATCCATGGAACCCACGTGATAAATGAATCACACTTTATGACATGTCCAAGAAAATCCTGAGAACACTGTGGTTTGACATGGTCAGAGCATGGTCAGAAACTCACCATGGTCAGATGGTTTCAGAACCACAGTTACAACTTCCTTTTCTGTTTTCACTCCTTCAGACTGTGAAAGACAGTAAAAACACATGGATCAAGCAGCAACTGTTGTACTGTACTTGCTTTTGACTAAATCAGCTAATGACCAAGCGTAAATATTATTTCTCAGTAAACTAATTACAATAATTCAAGGAGTATATCCTTGTATTATAATAAACACGACACGAATAACAGCAAATTTTATATGAAGAGTTTTACAATAAATTCATTCCAAAAAATGAAAGAGGCAAAATTTGTTACATTTGTAACATGATAGCCCGGATACACAAACTAGAAACATAGTCATTATTATGCTTTCATTAATATAATGTTAATGAATGTTAGAAAATGTTACAAAATGTTTAGTTACACTCAACATATCTCCTTCAAAGTAAGGTTATGACATTGGTCATAAACATAACCAGTGCTGACCGCAGCCCTGACTAAATGCACCCACAGGTCTGGACCTGGATGCTTCCACCTTCAGCACTGCAGGGTTCTAATCTCTCCAGTGAAGGATGATGGGTAAAGTGATGGATAGAAGGTGGAGGGAGATGACTGGTAGGTGAAAGGTGATTGGTGGAGGTAAGAGAAAAGAGATAAGTGAAAGCATGTGGGAGATGGGTGGAGGGTAGAATGAGATTGGTGGTAGAGTGACAGGTGGACTGTGGTACTGGGAGAGTGTAGAGTGATGGGTAGAGTATGCACTCACCACCACACGAAGGTCCTTTTTGACACCATCTGTGAGACTTGAGTCAAAGACAGCAGCCTTGACCTCAATGGAGTGCTGTCCCAGGGCCATAGGGATGATGACAAAGGGGATAGCACGTGAGGACATGGGGTCCATTTCGATACCATCCATGCGATACTTCCGCTTCCTGCTGGCTGCACTGCAAACCTCCTCTGTCTCCATCAGCTCCACCCGAACCTGTAGGAGGGAGGGTCACGCATGAGTCCTATGCTAACACCGTGGGCGTGCGCCCTCCTCCAGACTGTATCAGAAAACGAGGCAGGGCTGCAAGCACAGCTCACCGTTATTTTCTCTTCAAGGTAGTTGTAAAGAACAGCTTTGATTTCCAACTGCTCATTCCGTACTGCAGCGTAAGGCAGCTTCAGGTCGATGAAAAAGTCTTTCCTCACCCTCATCTCAAGGGGATCTGCCACACAGATTCCTGCAGACAGAGAGTCACACTGAGCAATAACAACTGCAGCATGTTGTCCTATTCAGCAGTGTGTTCCCCTGGTTTGCTGCATATTCTGCTGTTCCACAGTGTGTTCTCCACATATTCAGCACTTTCGTTGGTTCTGCTCTGTGTCCACAGCTTGTCCATGACTGATATTTGATGCTTCATGACTTGAGCCATTTAGCACAATAATATCTGATACAACGATTCACATTGAATAGAATGCAATAAGAAAGACAGATCTCATTTTAGTTGTCCCCAATACATAAAATTAAAAAGACAAACAGGATTTCCATGCATACTGAATCATATCCAAAACAATGCTCTGTCCATCACTGCAAATGATTATTAAAGTCCAAAATTTTCAGTGTGGAAGGAAGTAAATCTGTCTCTATATATCGTATTGTGAAACTGAATTATCAGTTAAACTGGTAGATACAAGGGGTCTACAGCCTCAGAGCAGATACAAGAATACACAGAGAAAGAGAGAGACATGTTTAGTACCATGAGTTTTGGACAGGCTGACAGCAGTAATTTCCCAGGTGGTGATGGAGTCCTTCAGGAAACTGTTCTTAATCAGTGATGTAGATACACTAGAGTATGATGGAAGACAGACAGATCAGGTTGTTACACTGCATGGGAAAAACTGTTCCACACACTACAGTCATATGCAAAGGCAGGTAACTGCAGATGTAGTGGGAGGGGGCAGGTTTTTGGGAATCATGCAGTGCAGATTCAGTGGGGATGCATTCATCTTTACGGCATGTGGATCATCTGAATTATACTTGGAGTGAATGAGACATACAGATGATTTAAGAGGCAGATGCAGAAGCTGTGAGGAAGTTTTTATCGATTCATCCAGATACTGGAGTTATGGGTACCAGTGTGCATCCTACCAATCTCTCCTGTCTGGAGGGCACCGCGGCAATGTCTCCTCCTCCCATAGCCAGCTCTCAGGGAACTGCGTGCGGGACACAATGTCATCACTGCTAATATAGTCATCCACTTCGTCACCTATGTGTGGAAAAATAGAGAGACAAGCCAGTATCGGCTCAGACAGCTGAAACAAACTCAAGGACCCTCAGACTTGGAAATGAGCTATTGGATTTTATCTCAACCAATCGCCTTCATTACATTATTGTTGTTTAGCAGATACTCTTATCTAGAGTGAGTTACACATGTTACAATTTTACGTATTATCCATTATACAGCTGGATATTTTCTGAGGCGGTATTTTTGATATAAGTATTTTGCCCAAGGGTACAACGGCAGTGACCCTGCTGGGAATCAAACCGGCAATCTTTCAGTTATGAGCTATATTCATAACCATTCATTATCATTACTAGAAACAGAACTATATGGCTGGACGTATCAAAAATAACACCGGGTAGTGCTGGCTATTTGACAATAATTTACAGGAATAATCCACTAAATATGTGACCACAGAACATCTAGACCACTGTGTTTGTGTTTGTCATGTCAAGATGGCGTAATTAATATGATCTTTAAACACATCAGATAAAGTGCTGCGTGTAGTCTAGTATATTATATCTATCAAATGCAGACTCCTCCTCCAACAACAGCAACCCCTCCCCGAGAGGATGACCGTGGGCCTTACTGCGTGCCAGGGCCAGCTGCTCTTTCCTGGCCTCGTCGTGTCTCTTGTCCACCTCTGAACAGCAGTGCAGGAAGGCTTTCATGCACTCTACTCCATCGATGATGAACTGGGAGCGCCGCTCACATGTGTAGTCCATCAGACTCTCCACCATTCCATCGTGACAGCACTGCTTCGCCAGCCCAGAGTAATTACTTGCTGCGGCACAAAGGGAGAGACTCAGTACAGGGTGAGAGACTCACTATGTTACATTACATTATTGTCATTTAGCAGATGCTCTTTTGCAGGGTGACTTACGTAGATTACATTTTTACATGTTATCCATGGATACTTGGATATTTACTGAGGCAATTGTAGCTTAAGTACCTTGCCCAAGAGTACAGTAACAGTGCCGTAGCAGGGAATCGAACCAGCAAACTTTCAGTTAGGAGCCCTGCTCCTTACCACTGTTCTACACTGCCAGCCCAACACAGACTCAACACAGGATAAAAGACTCGGGACAAAAGACTTACAACACCTGGGAAACATGTACAGAAAGGGTAAAGTGGCAGTGCTGAAACATTTGTAAACTATGGCATATTCATTGTTTTGAAATAGGTAAAATACAGAATATTTTGTATATTATATAACATTTTTCATCCCATGGTTAAGCATGTATTCATTTGCGAAAAACAGATGCCATAGTATAACCCTGTAACTCCTCAGAGACTGAGAGAGACAGAGATTTCCCCAGGTGCATTAAGAGGGTTCTCTTACCTAGTGACGTTTTCAGGTCAATCAGTGAGAGTGAGCGCCGTCTGCGAGCCTTAGGGCGAGGAGGGCATTGGGGGTCTAGAGTCACAGACATTACAGAGGGAGAGAGAGTCACACAGGGCAGCAATGACACTGCAGCTTGGCTCTCCGAGAGTTAAAAACATCAGCTCCTATATTCATACAGAAATAGACACGCACAAATGTACCACAAATGGTACGTATCATACATGCATAGATGCATTCCTGTATGACACACAAATAACACAGTGCACCTCCTGCATTAGACCAATAAAACCCTGCCCCATGAAACACATAGTCATACCTGTTCTTGATTTGGTTCCACCAAGACTGGATTCAAACACCAGTCCAGCATCATAGAAAACTGCCATGTTGTCTGCGCCACTTCCAGCCGTACAGCCGATGTCGTGCTTTTCAATGACGTCCCAGATCTACATGTGGAGACACATGTTTCAATACATGAAGGACTTAGTGCCCACCCTTTCTGCTAGTGCTGCAGAGAGCTCATCTCTGTCATTCTTACAGCAGGAAGTAAATTGTTATTTCTCAAATTTTCGTACCTTCGTTTGCGTCAATCTATGCTGACTGTTGAGGACATAAACTCCTTTGTCCACAGCCACAAGTCCCACTTTTGCACCTGGGTCACCAGTTATGGTCAAGCTGAAGGGCTTGCGAGGCTCATACATATCCCTTGGTCTTGTGGAGACCACTTTGAGCTGTATGCAGAGAAGGAATACAACTCTGATTCAATATGACTCATTCTCTGGACAGGGATCTCTGATCTGTGGCTAAGCATGACAATCATAAACTCACACTTGGAAATGTACAGCTTACCTTAAATTCAGCAAGACTCTGTCAAAAACACTCACCCCCACAGGTGCAATCAGATTCATAACAGGTTTTGATTAAAGGTTGTAATTTGTTTTTGTCTTACCGTTCCAATGCAAGTGTCCTTCACGTCCACCCAGATAGAGTCTGACACCACCTCTGTTCCTACATGGTAGTACGCCACGAAGCGGAAGGAGGGGATCATGTCCTTGGTTACTGGAAGTGATATCGTCACCAGTGACTGTCCTCTCAGTCTTTCATGCCTTGCTGCACGGACAAGTTGCCCTTTGTTCATTATCTATTTGGGCACATACATAAGTACATATCAGGATCTTCTTAGGTACAAACAAATACGGATATACATCAGCAACTTTTCAACTACACACTAAAAACAGATACATATGCTGGTACCAAGTACATAGTACATAATAGGTAGCAGAGTGTTAAAAGCAGAGATGAACACCAGATATACAAAACATTACAAGTACACACCAGGTATGTGAAGTGCTGGATCTGATCCTGAACACCAGGGCTGTTCCCCAGGTTGAGGTTGATGCGCAGGTTGTCTCCAATCTCTAGCTCAGCTGCCTGGATGCCTACGTGCAGGTAGTTCTTGGAGCTGCCCTGTGTCTTGTATGGTTGTGCTGTCATCTGCTTTACAGCCTGCCGCTGCTCAAGTATGCCAGGGGCCTTTGTCCTCACCTGGAGACATAATCATCACTACCATTAAAGTGTGTACATGATATTGTATGTGGGAGTGTGATCAGTATTATTTTAATGAATGCAATACATGTTGCATCTGAGTGGGAAGATCAAAGGTGTGATTCCAGAGTTTTAAAGGCTGGAGATGGCTCACAGTGATGGGCAGGCTGTTTGCCCCTCCTTGGGTGTTGATGGTTAACTTGGCGACCCCGTTTTCCTGGGTCCTGCCCGAAACTGGCCCTGGTGTCACCTCTACATCAATGCCATTGGCAGGGGTGCCATCTGGGTTTGTCACGTAAACCTGTCAGAGCCACAACAGAGGACTGATCATAATAGCATGACGGATGTATTATTACCAGGAAGAATATCACACTGCACTGTATGCCATGCATATATATTTCTGCTCATCAACACATTTAAAATTCACTGAAAAAACAATTGCTTGTGAGATTAGATTAGCAATGTAAGTGTTGCACTTTTTCATGAAATAAAAAGTGGAATGTTTACACAAAGCAAAAACTTGTAAATAAGAAATTCTTTCTTAACTGATCATCTAATGGAGCAGTGACACTGGTAATGAAAAGATAAACATTAAAATCACACACCACAACATCAAATGGCATCCCTGGTTTAAAGTAGGTAGGAGTCTTGTGGAAGTGGATGCTGTAGGGTGAGGTCACTATCAGGACTCCCCTCTTCTCTGCCTCCACCATTTCACTGCCTGCCAGAGGAAGGGACACATGTAGTCAGTGTGCAATTACAGAGCAGTCATTATACAGTCAGCATGCACCTGCAGTTCAGTCAGTATGTAGCTACAGTGCAGTCACTTGCATATTCACTGTGCACAACCGCTATACAAACACACACAAGCTCACACCTAGTTACACATATTGTGCACGCACACACACACACACACACACACACACACACACACACACACACAAACACACACACACAGTCCTTACCACTGCTTGTCAGTACACTGACAGACACATATAAGGACAACTGAAGGAGCTGGTTGATGTCTGGGAAGGATTTCAGAATATGCTCTCTTCTCAGCGTGGCCTTTCCCTTTCCTGAGATGACCTGTATTCAAAATGAAACACATCTTAGATGGCCAGCCGTATGGACAGTATAAGGTGTTTGCTTATGTTGAGGTGTGGGCGAGACAGAAAAGTGCACTGACATCCACTTTCTGCAGAGATGCAGGGAAACTCTTCTTCTCTCCTTCTTCGGTCAGCACTCCGAACACCACAAATGCCTTCCCTGTTACATCGTTCCCATACAGGTACCTTTAGAATGAGAAAAGGGGAAGGTCTTCACCACAGGCACTGATCTATTACAGTGAGCAGCTCTGAGCACTTTCTGCTGCCAGCAATAGATCCAAAATCAGCTAACCCATGAATAACTCCCCAAAATCCTTTTAAGAAAAGGCTAACACAAACCCAGTTTCACTGCTTAAACAGAAGGAAATATATGAAGGCAAATCTATAGACGATGAAGATTGCTTGAATTCACTGTTGTTCTTCTCATTAAGCTGGCTTGAAAAGCACATTCACTGTTCTTCCTGTTTCTTCTTCTTCTTACGAGTATTCCATCAGATATTCTGTACACAACTTCTCCTACAGCTTTTCAGCTGCACATACAGAACTCGACCAATACCTTTAGCTAGAATGCAACTACATTGCTTGTGCTTTTTCTGTCAATACATAAAATATTTTTGGAGATATTTACAATTTTACATCAAAATTTTTAACATTGGCTGATATGTCCTAAAACTTTCCTTTCTAGTTGGAAGTTCTCTTTCAACACTGCTGTGGGATTTATGATTTAGGCACTGTCTGACTACTCTACAACATATATGATCATATTTTATATTATATATCATCATATTATCCTACCTTGCTGTTATGTCAACAGACAGAGCAGGATCATCAACGTAGAAAAAAGCCTGTTCTGGCACAATCTTGACCTCAAAACTTGGCAACACTAGAGGAATCAAAGAGAAAAAAATATTTCCACATCACCTTCCTCTGCATTCTGTTGAGGGAAACTGACTAAGGCTGTGGCCTCACTGCTGAATAACCACAGTAAGAGAAGACCATGGGCTCACCATACTCCTTCACCTCGAAATCAGCTGTAAAATTCTTCTGTGGGGTGTGCTGGAATCTTGACACCACCTTCCAGGTCCCTACACTGTAAACCGGGAGAAGGTCAGAGGTGATGGGTCATGGCAGTAAGAAGGGACATTGAAAGTGAGCAACATATGACACTTTTCATGATACAAACCTGACAATCTCTGGGAGTTGGTACTGTCCAGATTTCATCCCATTGTCTGGATAAACAAGGTCTTTCTGAATTGTGATTCCATCAGGAGTCTGGATGTGAAAAAGACAGAAGCTTTTCTCTTTTCTGGTATCCAATGTGATGATCTCACAAGACAACACAAGTGGTCAAAATGTTTGTATGTGCAATTATTTGGATAATAATACAGGGTAAAACTTTACCATGATTTCCACAGAAACACCAGATGTGACTGGCTCCAGACCAGGGTTCAAGGCAAAGACCCTGTAACGAACTAGAACATCAACCAATCAATTATTCATCTGATTAATCAGGAGGAATTCTACAGGCTGAATGTAGGTGCCATTTCACCACTGCCATTTGAATGAGATGAACATCATGATAAAGCAACATTAACCATTACTGACAGATTCAGACAGATGTCAATAGATTAATATCAATATTCATAATATATTCAGTTTTCAGTAGTTTATTTGCATATCTCTGTGAATTGAGAAATTTGAAAGTAAGGGTGATGAAGTTAGTAAAAAGGACGTCATTCAATTGCATTGTGGATTTCTGTGTATGCACACCTTTTTACCAATGATGTGTCTGTTGTAAGAGTGAAATTGTGTTTAATGCTAACAATGAAAAAAAAAGAAAATTCCTTTCTTGTTGCTTTCTCCTTTATAGTGGTAATCAGTGATGATGGCTGAACTGACCTGAACATTGTTATGGTGAAATTATACAATACTTCATTGTATTACAGAAATCAATGTGCTAATTCATTTTAGATTAATCCCTCCAATTAATGTATTAACAATGACAGCACTAATATATACAGATTCTCTCAGATATTCTCTCTCTGTTTCTCTCTCTCTCTCTCTCAGAAGGCTTCATGTAGTCATACCAGTGCTCGCTGGAGTATAGATGGTCTTATCTGTCTGCACAAATATGTATCCAGATTGGAAAGAGAGAAGAACAACTTTCTCCAGCTGACGCTGGGGAAACTTTGCTTGCAGATAGACAAACTGTTGGAGATGTGATTCTTTGTCAAAAATATCCTCATCATCAGGGATCTGAAATAAAAAGAGAAGGATGCACTGTCACATCTGTCTAGGGAAGAGTCTTCACACCCTTTTAAATTAGTTCTGATTTGAACGGGCATTTCTTTGATTTGTTGTTCAGCAAGGGAGGAAATCACAGCAGTGGGACCTGAAATGACTGGATGGGCAGAGGAAGTGATGGATTTGGAAATGACACCTCTCTGCGCTCTGGGAGTGAAAGACATGGACCCCCACCTCGATTTCCTGCAGAGCCTGGAAGTTGTTGGCTGCAGTCAGCGTCACAGTCTTGGAGAAGATCTCTCGGGTTTTTGCTGGAAAGTTCTTCACCATAATTTCCACATTGAGGGGAACTCCCGCATACTCCTGCGCCTCCACAAAGACATTCTCCTTGCTGCCCACCCGCAGCAGGTTTGGCGCGGTCAAAACGAACCTGCAGAGAGGAGAGACGCATGTTTACTGTGTGATGCAGACTGGAGTCGTAGGACAACGATTGAGTAGCAAGGAAGAGAATGGCAAAGGTGAGGGAACCTGAGCTAAGAGGAGAAGGGAGAGGGCCCGGGAACTGCAGTCAGGTTGTGAACACATGCCACCAACCTTATGTGACAATGCTAGATTTCAGAAGAGGTTCATTGGCTCTTACCCAGCAGAGATCACTCTAACAAGCCTGAATAAACACTTAACACAAAGTTTTATCAGTCTTAGAGTGAACCCTTCCCCCTCCCCAAATACACTCACACGTACACACACACACAGGTAGTAAGAAACCGTAGTCATTTATCCACACAACAAAGCCCCTGAAAATCTTTTGCCATAATGAGACCATACTAGAGGGGTTTCACACAACACACTCAGGCCTCCTCAGTTGTTCATTAAGCCTTTGTTTGTTCCACATTCTGCTGTAAACCAGGAGATTCACTGATTCTTTTTTCACTACCTGATATACATGCACTGCAACATCTCTGTCCTGCTTATTTTATGTCAGTGGACTGACTGTGCTTATAACATTACTGAATTTTGTCTTTATTGTCCTGCACACTCATTTTTGTTACAATTTACTTGACAGATGTCCTTATCCAGAAGAACTCCCACAGTATATTTTGTATTTTACAAAGTATCTAATCATACAGCTGGATATTTAAAGAAACAATTCAGATCACTTAACTCCTAAACAAGGTTCAACATCAGTGCTCCACCCTGGAAATTGAATGAGCAGCCTTAATTTCAAAAACCGTTCTTAATATGTGATTCTGCCACCAACTGAACAACTTCTGTGGTTTTAAAAAAAGACTTCTCTACTTACAGTGACAAGAGCCAAACAAACATATCAGAATTATTCTGATCAGCGATATTCCAGCAATAAAACACAAATGTGGCCCCATGAACCACTCCAGTTCTTCCAAGTCTCTACTGTGTCTGAGCAGGTAGGCGAGAGTCAGCTTGCCCTGTCCTATGTGTGTCTCAAAAAGACAGTGACCACATGACACTGTTCAATGATGCTGGATCATGTATAGTGTGTATAAGTCTGCATGTACTATAGTTAGAGTAGATCATGTGTAGTACAGCATGCCTATGTATGGTATACTCACAGTGGGTCACACTGACAGAGTGCAGGAAGAGACAGAGCCAGCGCAGCCAGCCACACCAGGTCCACCAGCATCTTGCCTGCCTGGTCTGGTCCAAGTGCCCGCTCATGTCTGGGTACTGCACTTTATACCCTCGTCTCAGCCCCTTACGCCCACCTTTCCTGGGCTAACAACCCCAAGACCCTGTGGCAGCACTCCAACATAAACACCCCCTGGCCCGCCTCTCCAGTGGAATTGAGAAAGAGGGAAAAGGTAAGAGAGGGCGACGGCTGAAACAGCAGTTTCCAGTCAAAAAAATCAATTGCGGATTGTGCAGTGTGATAAGAGGTTGCAAAATGCAATGTATAATCTCTTTAACATTAGGTATGCAATCAATGCAGTCCATGCAATTCCACGAGGCAGAGATTTAAACAAACTGAATGAAACTGAGACAGTACATAAAAGCCTAGTCACAATTCCAAATAGGAGAGAAAAGATAAACCACTGCAGCTGTGAAGCAGCAGAAAACCTCTTTTCCCCTGCTTTTTAGCCAACTTGTTTGTTTGCACCAGCTCTCCTTTGGCAGACGGCGTTTCTTATCAGAACGCTCTCGCAATGGATCCATCTCCATTCCCGTATTTTACACTGACACATTTCCCAGAAATCACTCTTCTTTTTTTTAAACACACAGTCATGCATTACGTAATTACGCAAGACAATGATTTTCCTCCTATTTACAATGCAGGCTGTATGCATGGCATGAGTGACACACACACCTTACTTCTCAGCCATTAAAAATGATTAACGGATGAGACTGTTGCGGAATGGATTTGTTGTTGTTGTTTTTTTGTTGCAAGGCTGTCTCTGTCATTTTTTAGTTGAAAGCTGAACAGATTTAGAGAGATGTTTAAAGCAGACAGACGTTAATGTTTGCACACTGGCAAACCTCACCTAAAGATCAGTTGAGGTTTACCAGCCTCGCTTATCAGATGGAGAGCGAAGGAGCAGGTGAAAGACCTGAGAGTAGGTCATTTTATTCAGAGGTGGTTTTCACAGAGAGACGCCAGTGCCCATGCAGCTTACAGGGTCCAGTATAGTCTGAAAACAACCACAGAGACAAGTGTAGGATGCCGTGTGGACACAGGTGTATAGTCGTAGTATAGGCCTAGTAGTACTAGTATATACAAACTAGTATAGTACTAGTATATGTAAACACGGACTGATTAACTTGTGTAAGATTGTGGATTGTCATAGAGGATAAGTTTTCCTTGGAAAAATAATATCGTAAATGTAGAGTCAACATGGTTTCACGAGAGGGAGACCATGCTTAACAAACCTGGACATCTTCAAGGAAGCTACAGTGTGTATTGACTCAGATCAGACTAATGTCATATATTTGTACTTTCAAAGTTCGCTTGACAAAGTGCCACATGAGCGGTTGATTATCAAGATGATTGTAATGATTTTAAATGACCGTGATAAGAATATTAGAAGCAAAATAGTTAAAAGTGGACGCAACTTAAGGATGATGTATAATAGCTGGGAAGCTACTAAAATTATTTAAGATTTAAATAGCATACAAAGTTTAGCAGGCTCCAGATGAATGAACACTGACATTGCTAAAGTTCTACATGTGGGAAAATTGGAGGGCAGGTAAAATGAATTCCGCGATGTGGAGACAACAGGATTTAACGGAATCTGGGGTTTATCACGGAATTTGGTAAATCAAGGAATCATCTTTCATTCAGTTTGGGAAATGCTTCAAACAGACTGTAAATCGCGAATTCCGTACGTAGGCCTACGCAAAAATAGCTTGTAACTTCCATCACGTCGAAAAGAATAAATAAATAAATAAATAAATGGTTGCTAAAAAACTGAGAAATGGTCCTGTCGGTAAAATTCAGGGCAGATGAATATTCCAATTATTTTTATGAATGGGTAGGCTTCACATTTTGCAAAGTGAAAATGTCACGCGTTCTTTGTATTAGCTTATGTATCAAAAATATTAAATTCTGGACATGTTTACAATGAAAACGGAAAATGTCATTTTAAACCGAGAAAACGAAAGGCAAGAAAATATAACACGTAAAAATAAAATGAATAAAACGGATTTCATGTGGCCCTACGTGTGCAACATGAAAAAGGCTTCTAAAGGTTCCCCGAAGTCTGTCTGAATCAAGTAGTGGTGTGCAGTTCGTGAACGAACGAATTATTATTATTATTATTATTATTATTATTGTTATTATTAGGCTATTATTATTTGAAGGAACCATTCCAGGGTACTGTATACTATTTCACAATTCTGCATGATGAATTCATTTACTCGCCTCCCTAATATTTTTGAGCGATAACTACAGCCAATGAAAATCTAAAAAAAAAAACCAATAGAACCGCGAGTGGAGGGAAAGTTACATTGGGGCGGGTTGATATCCAGGCAGCATAACAAAACAAGTAAAGTCATTGAACATAAACGCCCAATCACTGAACTAATCAGTACACGGTACATTGATTCAGTGCCTGCAGTTCGTTCTCTACTGTTTTTACTGTTTCTGCTGATTCGTTCAGTCTTTCAGTACTTCTCGTTCAACGAATCTCCTTAACTTCTTTCAGTACATCTCGTTTAGTTTAGTGTTTCCCTCTCTATCCTTCGTCGTACTGTGCAAATTCATACATAGCCTACAAAATTGAAGCTAGTTCACTCATGAAGCTAGTTGCTAAGTTGTTGAAAATAAATCATTGCTTTTACAAGAATTAGTGCTATTTATTGTATACTTTGTATACATTTGTTGAACTACCCAGCCCAGATTGTTTAAGCACAAAGAGACACTGTCGTAAGCCAACGTTCGCTTGCAAGCTTATACAAACGGAAATGTTAAAGTACAAACAAACAAACAAAAAACAATCTGCGCTACCCAGCTTTGCTCTTAATGACGCAAACAGATCTACACCAAAACCTAAACAACTTTGCCTTCCCCTGACTAAGTTATGGGAACATTTATCGATGAAACTGCTAATTGCAATAGCTAAGTAGCGACAGCAACGCCGACTATCGTAAGTGGCGACGTCACAATCATATTGTAAATTTTTGACTGACAGGGCCGTCTCCATATTCTCTTATTAGTAATAATTAACGTCAAATATTTTAATGCACATTATTTTGGTGATAATTAATATTTAATTCATTATAGCTACCCACGGAAAGCTGGAGATATAAAATTATTGATTTATATTTATTTATTTTAACCACTACTGCTGCAGTGCTTTCTTCCATTTCCTTAACTTCCTCCAGGGGTTCTGTCTCCCTTTAGAAATGACAGGTTACTTCATCAGCCAGCACTGGTTCACGTCGGCTGAGACGTCTTTGCAGTCCTCTCCACCTATTTTACCCAAATGGCTCCCCATATTCCACATTTTTTTTAACTGTCGACAATTCACGGAGCTATAACTTAAGCTGGTATTGAACAACTGTCAAAACTTCTGATGACATGAATTCATTCTTGTTGATGTAATTTATCTTGCTTACGTTAACTAATGTTGGACCATTTAGTCTAGCTGGCTGTAGCTAGCTGCCTACCTGCTAGCTTGCTAACCTAATTGAGTACGTTAACAGTACTTTACCCCAGGGGGGACACTTATTTCGACTGTGAAGGTTTACTTCGTCGCCTCAGTCACTCAGCTAAACTTAGGAAAAGTTTTCTTTTGACGGTATTGGAAACTTCATCCATCCCAGCGGGCTCTTCAAAATTTTAAATATAAAAAGTAAATAATAATCAAAGCCGGGTTAAGTGAAAAGCAAAATGTGCTCTCTTAAAGTTAAAGCACAATCTATATTAGCTTGCTAGCCACAGGTCTGACTTCGCTGGACTTGTTACCTTTTTCAACTGACTTTTGCCAACGGAGAATGCTCCCAATTTAAATCGCTTTTCATTTACACGAACGTAACCACGCGCATCCTTTACCGTACAATATAGAATAGTAGCCTCACGAGGCCATCTCAGATAAAGTGCCTGATATTGCAAAAAGAGGACACCCTTTTATATAAATCTGAATATAAAAGAACATCTAAATGTACAGGAAATTTGAGGAATTGACATTCCCTACACCCCAGTTCGTAGTGAGTGGTTACTGGTTAGTGACTTTTGAGTCAAATTATTGGGGAGGCTGAAAGGCTTATTCATGCGAGAATGTCAGTGTGTTATCGGCCATCTGAGTCTGATCATGACTAAAATGATGCACCAGTCTGTTAAACCTGTATATCTTTGCACATCTGAGCTGAGCGCTAATTACTGAAATTTGAGAGTGCAGAGCACGTGACGGCCGAGGGGTGGGGATGCGCGCAGGCGAGGTGAGGGGCGGACACAATTTTACGTACCGACAGGTAGGAGTGATACCAAGGCCAACGGTAAATTTGCATTGACCGACCTCGAACCTGCAGGTAGCGCACTCACATTCGGCAAAGTATTACAACTGATTGCAGGGCATCGGTGTATTTTCGAACCCCTAGAACAATATTCGGGAGTGTTTTTTTAGAGTACCTGATCGCTCAGGTGAGCCGGAAGCAATCTATCGTGGGCTGTCGGAAGAAATTTGTTGTGCCGCCCGCAACTCTCCCAAAGTGCCGCAGAAAATGCAAACGGGTAAGTCTGATGAATTGTTTGACAAGATCGTCATTAATCATAACTTGGCAGCAACATGACGACACATTTGTAGCATGGACATTTTTGATCGAAACGCAAGATTTGGGATGTGAACAACGGATGCCCGCTGCCAGCTTGGATCCTTCAGAGTTTTTTGGGCAAATTTGCCCGGCTCTCAGTGAGGCAGCATGGGGAATGCTCGAACGTCGACTGCATTCCAGATGAATGATCAACAGGTTCGCTGATGTTAAACGAAACTTTCTGAGCTAGTTGTAATGTTCGTCGTAGCAGGTGTAGCTGGATCTACAACATGCCGAAGACATTCCATTGTTTTTTCCGCCACCCAATCCACATATTTTCGTATGTGAATACGTATGTGATTCTCACAATCGAAAACAAAACTTACGCATATCGTGTCACTCATTTCTTTAGGCTATTAGGTTGTATGTTTAAATTAGGGTAAGCGCTATTGAAAGGAGTAAACTTATTTACAGTTGTCATTCTGCCAGGTTCTGCTACCCTTAGGTTATTCTTACGTTTTCCTTTCTTTATGGCTTTAACTTCTTTTAACTTGTTATATTCGAGTTTTCGCGTTCTGCTGTCGTCTCATCCTATTTGCGTCATCATGTCGGTTCTTTGCCATCTCAGTTGAGCTTTGTAAAGCAATCCTTATAGAGTGATTCATTTTCTCTCTCACCAGATCCAGTTCCTAGCTGCTTTGCATTACAGTGTTATGTCAGTCATCTTGATTTCTTCCATCTGATGTGATAATGTGTCAGGTATCTTAACAGCAAGACGTTCCTTTGGATCACATCTTCCTGTCTGTCTGCTTTTGCCATCCCACATTTCCGATAACATTATATTAGATTGTTTTGAGAGGTCAAATTGAACAAAAATGTGAAAGCTGGGTTTTGCAGGTCACAGAATGTAACTCATGATTGTGCGTGGTTTTTGATGGGGAAGGCATGCAACACATAGCTACCAAGGAGCACTGTTACCTGTCTTCCACCCAAACTGGCCACTTTTGCAGGGTTAAAAAAAAACAGACAACCTGAAATAAAAAAAAATACAGTTGCCCATATTCCAGTGTAGTCTCCTGAACCATGCAAAAACCACTTGTTGTTTCAGCAGGCATGTTAGGCCTTTGTCATTTTAGTCTGTCTTGCACACATTACATTTAAAAATGAGTGAAAAGAGTGCACTGATGCATTAGGGGATTCCCATGCTGTTTTTTAGGGAACAGTTGCCACCAGACAGTGCACCTTGATTGCAGACTTTTTATAAAAGTCTGTTGAATTAGAAGATGGCATGGCTTTGAGGTCTAAAGACCTCTCTTGAGTTGTACTGACAAGAAGATCCTCCTTCAGTCCTTAATGCAATAGCGGGGTTTTAGTGCATTTTAGTTCACTGAGTTGCATTTGCCTTTCATTTGTGATATGGATACTTTGTTCACATTTTTAAATGGCTAGCGACACAGGGCAAGTTGTTCTAAAGCTCTCCAGTCACAGTGTAACACAATGCTTCTTTGTCATCTTATGTCTCAGAGGGACTGGTTCAGCCTATGTGGTGACCTCACAGCTGGATGGTGCTCCCGGTGAAATGGCCCAAACCAGACCACGCCTCTCCGCAGCTGGGCCGACCCCAAGATTCCGGCCAACAATACCACAAGCGGCTCTGCGTTTTGATGTCACTACAGGTGCTGGCCTGCTGTGGCAAGCACTCCTGCTGATGGTCCATGGAGTCGCTGGCATTCAGGGTGAGTTGCACCAGGCGGGCCCTGTGCACCGGGTGCCTTGGAGCTCATTGTACCTACACAGGCTTCACACGCTTATAACCTGGCAATAACAAGCGCCCTTCATACAGGCACAGTTATGCGCTACATCACAGCCCTGACTTTACACATGTGCTGTGACACGGTCCATGACGCTGGCAGTAACTTTATATTGGCACAGTGGCAGTTTCACGCAAAATGACATACAGCGTTATACACACATGAACACTGCTGAAATACCTTCACGTAGTATTGGGGACTGCCGAAAGCTGCGGAAATGTCCATTCAGAATTGTATACCACCAGGCACTTCTGAAATCCGTACATACTGCATAGCCCACCACCAGCCACTTCTGAACTTTGTTTGTATAGTTTTACAAACCGCTGGATGTTGCAGATGTTAAGTGTATGTATGGTGCGTGGTAAGTGTCTCCTGGATGTGACAACTCAAGCACCCAGTGAACGCAGAGCTGTCTTAATTTTGCCCAGGTGTCGTGGGAACATGGTGCCGGTGGCGTGCGTTAGCTGTGACCGTGTGTGGAGCAGGGGCCGCGCCGGGTATTTGCTGCATGACCCCCTAGCTGGGCCACCTGAAACAAGCGTGTTTGTTTAGTGGTGATGCTGGCCGCATTTTCGGCCCCATCCTTGAAAAAGCTCTGTGCTGAAGCGCTTCGTTGTGTCTTCTTATCAGTTTGTACGGTCTGTCCTTGTGTATGAGTTTGCTCAAGCAAATGATTAACTGATTTGAGAGATCTGGTTGGGTTTCGGAAGCCTGTCCCCTTGGTGAGAGAGGTCAGATGTCAGCCGGGGGTGGTGCACTGTACTTCATTGTTAATATAATGTCCCTGCATCAGCTGGCAACCACAACTAAAATGGAAGCTAACCCTGAGTAACCATGTAGCTAATTAGCAACCATCCATGAGATGAGTTTCATTCTTTACTTTTCTGAATTGGAAACAGGAGGGAGTTTTGTGGAGTCCAGCCTGAGACAGGAGCGCAGCACTTCCACCGGGCTTTGGGTGAGTCTCCCCGAGTAACCACGCTTTAGTCAGGGACATTAGCATGGTATATAGGCATTACAACATGAGCAGGCTATAGTCCAGTCCATTACAACATAAGCATTTGTTGGTACATTACAACGTAAAAACAGTGTTGTTAGGGTTGTTACTGTTGCCGGGGGCATTACAGAATGAGCAAACTGTAGACAAGGCTATTACAACATGGGTGTGGTGTACGGACGCTAAAAGACGTGCAGCTTGAAATCCACTGGGCATGTGTCAGTCTGGCACGTCGATTCTACACGAACCAGCTGACACTCAACCCGACCGTGACATCAGCTCCTACACCAGCAGAAGTGGCAATGGGGCCGTGCCCTTGAGGTGACCCTGAAGGTGTGATGGTTGTGTTTCCAGGGGCTCGGCGTTGTGGCCCCCGCTTTGGCCGTTAGCCTGCTGGTCACCGCGGGCCTGGTCCTGGTGCTGCTGCTCTGCTTGATCCGGAAGCTGCGGCAGGCTGAGGGGACCTACCAGCCCAGGAGGGAGGAGGAGACGGGCTCGCGCGGCATCGAAACCCCCGACGTGCTAAAACTGCCCAAGAAGGAGCGCCTCATCTGATCGCCCGCTCCCCGTCGTCACAGCACCGCCCCCCGCTCCCTCACCCCTCTCCTGTCCCCTTGATAATGCCACCGCCTACTGCTGCCTCCCGGCCCCCCTAGACAGACGACTGCTCCCTGGCCAGAAAAGGCAGGCCCCTGGACCCAGCTTGGCTGGAGGGAGGCCTGGACGGGGACGTGAGGATGATGGGAGGCTCAGCTCTTAATGAGCTCCTGCGCTAAATGCCCTGAGCCAGTACCCAGCGTTACACATGCTGGGCACTGAGCCATGTGGAACTCCTCTGCCTCTCCTCTCCATGGGTCTCTTGGCAGGTGCTGGACTGCGGATGCCCTCTCTCCCCATGAAGTCAGACTGAAGCTTCTCATTGGCCCTGATTGGGGCTCCACAGCCCCCCCCCCCTTCAGTTGTCAGATAAAGCTTTGCCACTTTTCAGCAGGTGTGAAATGACAACTGCTGACACACCCTGTCTGTGTGCTTGTTGTAAGGGACAGAATGTGGTTGGGTGACCCTGGGCAGCTGCAGGGCTTTCCTGTGATTATGCTTTCTTTATGTAATGCTTAACATAAAGAGATCTGCATTTGCAAGGCACTATTTTGTATTGTTTGTTAGTTAATTGTGGAAATGTGAGACACACGGTGTGGTGTCAGACAGATCTTCCATCCTGAGCCATAAGTGGAAATTACTGCTGGCTCTGAGACCAGTTGGTCTGCATTGTTTCTGTCTTGGTGTCAGATTTCAGCGCATGTTTACCCGCACAGGTGACGTTCAGCTTGCCCGTGGGGGTGACACTGTCGGCTGTTTATTTACAACTACAATTTCTACTCTCTAATGCACAGTTATTTGTAATGGTCAGTCTCCTGTACGGGTGACACAGTGCTGAACATGTATCTCTGCAGGTGGCATTTTACTGAACATTTGCCTATACAGGTGACAGGTTGCTTAACAGGTGGTAGTTTACTGAATATTTGCATTTGTGGCAAATATTGTGGAAGGTTACTCAACATTGGCCTATTCAAAAGAGCCTGCTGAATGTTGCCTTGCTACTTTTCAGCCATCAGGTTCAGCTAGCGCCGTCAATGCATCATACATGAAGGCTTGTGTTAATGGTATATCTTGCTGTGCCAAACACAGAACCAAACCACTGCACAATATGAAAGAGAATGAAGTTGCAATTAACCGCCTCTTTAAAACCAATTGTATTTGTTTACACCGAAGGACAACTAATATGTTTCAGTGCGTTCATTTGCAAGTATTTCCATTTAAACAGTGAATTTGTTACATCACCTTTATTGATTGATGTCTTTTGTGTGAATATTTATGTAATGAGGTATTTATTGTATGCAGTTGGCCAATTCCTCCGGGCCCTGAAGATATAAGTTTTTACCAGATTTGGTGTTAGAATATAGTATTGTATTTTATGTAGCACCTGATGGTTTATTTCATTTATGATTGATTCCATTCTGTGACTGTTCTGCTGATGATTTATTTTGTCTTATCTTTCGGGTTGGGAAAACGAACACGTGCATGGTTTCATTGTCTGTTTTCCTGTCACAGATAACCCTTCTCTATTCTGCACATTATCTCAGACAAATAAAAGAAAAGCTGTTGTTTTGTCACTGACAATGACTTTGGCTGTCTGTCTGGTGTGTATTTAGCCCCACGGTGAGCGAATAATGCCACCTACAGGGGTACTCATGCTCTCTGGAATTGTAGAGTTTACTCAGCTTGGATGTGGTGGTGCAGTGGGCGGTTTCAGCATCGGCTCAGTAATACTCAGTTACATTATTTCTGATTTGAAGCAGAAAAATGTTTGATCTTGCATGTGACTTCCACAGACACTTGGACAGGCAGGTGTACAAAACCATCAATGTGTGCCATGTGTCAGAGACAATGGCTTTGTAGGTGAGAGGCATGGCAAGCAGACAGGTATTGTTGAGGGTGGAGGTATGGTTGAAGGTGGAGGTGAGAGAAGGGGATTGTTGGAGATGGACCAGTATGAGTGGGTGTTGGGGGAGGTAGAGGTGGAGAAGAAAGAGGGGTGTTGGCGGAGGTGTGGGAGGAGGATTGTTGTAGGTGGTGCCTAATTAAGAAGAGGATGTGGAAGTAGGAGTGTTGTTATGACAGGTGCTGCCGTCTGAATGGCAGTACTTGCTGTCTGTCAAATCCAAACCGCAAGCCCAGATTTAATATGCCAGTGCTATACAGTGTAAAATTAAACAACATTAAAATCAAACCAATCATTTTTTTTCTTCAGCTTGCTTTATATAAAAACAACAACAATTGACAAATAAGAAAGGTAAGGCAATAATGTGTTTGTCAAACTTGAAAACAGTGCATTTTGAGTCTCTGTGATATTTCTGGCCACCAAACTGAATTAAGACATATGAAAGAAATGTCCACTGAGGCACTTCATTAGATTCCCCATGGTTGCTTTTTAGCAGGTGGTAGCTGGTAGTTCAGAAGCTTGAGATTCAAAATGTTTCAAGGCTGAAATGAATTTCAAAATGTACACACCGCCCAAAGTTGAGTACACTGGATGTGTTTTAGAGGTCTGAGAATGTATAAAGGAATAACTCTCAAACATGGCATTTTCAAGCCATGTGATCCTTAGGGTATGAAAACAGTGTACAGTACATTGCATATCACCGTGGGATGCAAGCATAAATAAACCTATATTTTTGTATTTGCTTACTATTTTTCCAGTATAATGTATGAATGTTTATGTCACCTCTCTTGTACTCTTATTTTAAGCACATACCTAAGAAAATGCATAAAAAATGCTGAATTTCTTCACAGGTATTTTTGGGGAAATATGATAATGTGAGCTTGAGTATATTCATTCTCTTCACCTTTACGGAATTTTAGAAAATAACTCCAATCATCACGATAATTAAATAAAGCAGCATACAATATAATCTAATTGTCAGTGTGTAACACCTCTGCACTTGGATACATTTTTTCCCCAGCAACTGATCCGGGGTCAGCTTACCCAGCTGTCAGCACTTTGGGCCAGAATCTATCTACTCCATCTTCTGCAGCATTGACCATATTGGGGAAATGTCAGATAAAATATTGTGTCCAGAGAGTGTCCAGTTAATTTTAGAACAAGCATACGTTGACATAGAAATTCTGTCCAATTAATAACAGAGATATAGTAACGTATAGAGGAAGCTGTCACCTTTAAACAAAAAGGAAATTTGGTGCAAGTTAAAAAAAAAAAAATTGAGAGGTGAGGCCAAGCCTCTTTACGTTTGATTGAGTGGCCCAGTCCGTCCATCCCTCTTGATTAAAGTCCCTCCAGAGAAACAGGATATCTGGAAAGACTGTGTCCAGTTAGTCCCTGGGCTGGATCTGAGAGTGATACCAGCACCATGCGCTGGCTTTCTGTTCTGTTCTCGGTGTGTAAAGAGCCACCTAGTGGTGGCAGAGTGTGCTGTCAGTCACTGATTGAGAAGAGGTGGCACGCCACTGTCTTGCAGCATACTTCCTGGTGGACCAGGCACGCACGCACAAAACACATGCACAGGGTTCAAGCCTCAAATCTTTTCTTCAGCTCAGACACCTTCACAGGGGGCAGGTCGCCCTCTTCAGTCGGGGTGCCGGGGTCTGTGTGCACCCCAACAGGGAGAGCTCCCGCAGCTGGGGTTCCGACAGGTTTGGCCGGGTCCCTTACCCTGGGGGGGCTGTCAGGAGAGAGGGTCTGGAGGATGCCGCCCTGTGGGATTTTCTTTGGGCCAATGTTGCCGCCTTTGCAGGCCCCAGCAGGCTTCTTCAGTGCGGACGCAGTCCAGGCCTGTCCCGGGCCGGCCGAGGCCTTCCCCTCCCTCGCCTGGAAGAGAGCCAGGGCAGACTGCACCCTGGGCATCGGGGATCTGTTGCCCCCTTCTCCTCCCTCCGCCTCAGGGTTTGGCCCTGAGAGGCAGCTGGCTTGGGAGGGCGTGATGGGGTCGATCTGGGGCGTGTTCCCGCACTCCTCTCCCTTTGGCTGGGGCTCCTCCCCCACCGTCTCTATCTCCCCTCTCCCAGAAGCCTGATCTTCTTGGGCAATAAAGGAGGAAGAGGTGGGCGCTGTCTCTGCTTCTGAGCTCAGGGCCAAGGTTCCTGTGTAGAGCAGTTGGCTGTGTTTGCCAGGGCTCTCCTCCTGACTGTGGCTGTCCTTCTGATTGTCCTGCTCATCTTCCTGCTCCTCTTTAGCTGTCTCCTCCTGCTGCAGCTCTTTATCTAACGCCTTTACCCCTTCCTCCTGATGACACTCCTTTGCTTTGTCATGCTGACACCTGTCTTTTTCCTGGCTCTGTCCTGCCAGCTCTTCCTCCTCAATCTGCTCCCTCTGCCCTTGAGGCCCCTTCCCCGCTGTCCCTGGTCCCTCCCCCGTTCCTTCTGACCCCACCCCCAGTCCTGCAGACTCCTCCTCCTGTCCCTCAGGCCCCTCCTCTGACTCATCTGGCCCCTCCTCCTGACCCCAGCTTAGGAGACTCCCACTCATGCCAACAGAGTTGTTCAGGCTCTCCTGGCTCGGAGCAGTCATGTCCCTCTGAGACAGACAGGAGACAGAATGGTGAAGCAACAGACAACAATGTGATACTGGGTGAGTGACTTAATAAGCCTCTGTGTGTGGTGGTGTGTTCCTGTTTTTGTTTGCATGTGTGTGTGTTCAGGCACTTACAGTGCCAGTCAAAAGTTTGGACACATCCGATTAAGATTAATGGGAAACATTCATTCAAAGACATCTTGATCTAAAGACTTACACTTAAATGCTTGAAATTTGTTAGGCATCATCTTCACTGTTTATATTTGTCTATGTATGAATTTCTTGCCAAAAAATTGGCTACTTTGAAGAATCTAAAATGTGATATAGTTTTAACTTAGTGTAACACTTTTTTGGTCTTTGCATAATTCCATTTGTGTTATTTTATCATTTTGATGTCTACTATTATCCTAAAATGTGGTAAATAGTCAAAATAAAGAATAAAAGTTGTGTCCAAACTTTTGACTGGTACTGTGCGTGCATGCGTCTTCATGTTTGTGTGCTCTGGTGAAACAGGAACAACAAGGAGAGCGAACACGCTCCTACCCGCGAGATGTAGTCGGTGGAGTCAGCGCCGAACAGGTCGAGGCTGCGGGTGCCATACAGCAGACCGCGCTCGTGAGAGCTCCGGGTACTGAGTGTGTCGAAGATCTCCCCGAGGAGGTCCAGCTCCTCCGAGTCCGGCAGGAAATCATCCACAGAGTCCTCCTGCTGCCCGCTGTCGCCACCGCTCTGTCCCGCATCCACGGCCCTGACACACACACACACACACACACACACACACACACACACACACACAAGCAGAAAGAACACAAACAGGCGCATGGCGCTGGTTAGTCCTCATACACTCACCCACATGCACACGCAAGCAGAACACAAACAGGCACACGGTCTAGGTTAATGCTTTCAACCCACACACTCATCCCACAAACACTTCTTTCTTTTCACCTGCTCAGTTTCTTTCTCTAACCCCCACCATGCCTGTTCCACAATACACCTACCCACATACACAAGAAAAAAAAAAACACAAAAAGGCACATGGCCCAGGTTAATGCTTTCAACCCACACACTCATCCCACAAATACTTCTCTCTCTTTGCCTGCTCAGCCTCTCTCTAACCCAGTGTTTCCCAACCCTACTCCTGGCGGCACCCTGTCCTGCATATCTTCTATCTATCCTTGCTGCTTGATTAAATCAGGTGTGCTCAGCTAGTAAAACGTGCCACTGATGAGTTCAGTCAGGTAGGTAGAGCAAGGATAGATAGAAGATATGCAGGACAGGGTGCCGCCGGGTGTAGGGTTGGGAAACGTTGCTCCAACCCACACCATGCCTGTTCAGCACCCACCCACCTACACACACACACACACACACACACACACACACACACACAAACACACATACGCCCTTACCCATCCTCCCAGTCAGGTGTCCAGTTGTTGCTCGTGTACAGTGTGGTCTCCTCCTGGGGGCGGCCGGTGTACCTGCGGGCTGGGCGGCGCGGCCGAGACTGACATCCGGCATGGCACAGTACGGCAGCACAACACAGCACAGCACAGTATGGCACAGTACGGCACAGCACAACACAGTACGGCACAGTACGGCACAGCACAACACAGTACGGCACAGTACGGCACAGCACAACACAGCACGGCACAGTACGGCACAGCACAGCACAGCACAACACAGCACGGCACAGCACAACACAGCACAACACAGTACAGCACAACACAGCACAACACAGTACGGCACAGCACAACACAGCACAACACAGCACAACACAGTACGGCACAGTACGGCACAGCACAACACAGCACGGCACAGTACGGCACAGCACAACACAGCACAGCACAACACAGCACGGCACAGTACAGCACAGTACGGCACAGCACAACACAGCACGGCACAGTACGGCACAGCACAACACAGCACAACACAGCACAACACAGCACAACACAGTACGGCACAGTACGGCACAGCACAACACAGTACGGCACAGCACAACACAGCACAACACAGTACGGCACAGTACAACACAGTACAGCACAGCACAACACAGTACGGCACAGCACAACATAGCACAACACAGTACGGCACAGTACAGCACAGTATGGCACAGCACAACACAGTACGGCACAGCACAACACAGCACAACACAGTACGGCACAGTACAGCACAGCACAACACAGCACAACACAGTACGGCACAGCACAACACAGTACAGCACAGTATGGCACAGCACAACACAGCACAACACAGCACAACACAGCACAACACAGCACGGCACAGCACAACACAGCACGGCACAGTACGGCACAGTACGGCACAGCACAACACAGTACGGCACAGCACAACACAGTACGGCATGGCGCAGCAGGGCACATAGTGCACCATCACAGCACAGACACATGATCACAGTGGAGCAAAGCCCCATGGAATGGAACGAGCACAGAGATGCACAAAAAAAAAGAAAAACATGCTAATTATCATGTGAGAAGCAAAACAGGTGAGGGACTGAGAGGGCAGGTCTTCAGAAATTAAAGGGGGGGCCACAGGGAGAGAAAGGGAGACAAGATGGAGGAAGATGGGGTTACTGGTACGGGGAGGTGTTTGAAGATGGGGAAAAAGGGAAGAGGAGGCAAGAGTGGAAGAGGATGAGGCAGAAAGAGAAGTGTGAAGAGATGGCAGCTTTCAGGGGAACGAGTGAGGGGAGGAAGAGAGGGAGGGGCTCACCTTGCCGAAGTGCTGTGTGATTGGCAGGCGGCTCTGCAGGCAGTCAGACTGGGCCCTGCGGTGTGCGTGTGTCCCTGGGGGGTCCGACCGCAGGGAGCCTCCTCTGTACAGCAAGGAAGGCTCGCCATCCTCCTGTCAGCACGCACACACATTAACACACCCTTATATAAAAGGAAAAGTCATACACAGACAAAGAGAAACATAACTACACTCATACGCAAGGCAAATCTGTCTCTCTCTCTCTCTCACACACACGCTCACCCATGCATGCACACAAGGAGAAACACAAATCTGCTCATACATAAGGAAAAAAATTACACACACACACACACACACACACACACACACACACACACACACACACACACACACACACACACACACACACACACACACACACACACACGCCAAGAGAAACACAAATTTGCTCATACACAAGGGTAAAAACATGCCTAAATCACACACACACACACACACACACACACACACACACACAGACGCACATGCATACACAATGGTGGCAGAGTATGCATCATTAGTAACTGACACACACCCCTGCACACACACATAAATGCAGCCATAAAATTAAAAAATGCTTACTTTAGGGGAGAGAAAATTCCTCAAGCTGGACTTGGCGTGAGCTTTGGCCTGGAAAAAAAGAAAACAGAACATAGGTGGACAGGAAATGCTGGTGTGCTGGGCTAGAGAGGGTCCTGGCCCTATGAGGGAAGACAGTACTCACAGACTTGCACATGCTGGCCTTGGACTTGACTGTGTGAATCAGAGCCCCGCCCCCTTTCTGCCAGAACAGAGGGAGGACACCAAACAACCAATGAGCAGGCAGAATGAAGTGTTCAGATGAGTCAAAAACCAATGTCAGGGAATGAAGAGTTTATGCACATTTAGTAAAACACTTAGTCAAATGTTGCCTACCTTCAGGTTCCCCACCAGCTGCTGGTAGGATTTTGTGCCTCCTGGAGATAAGAAAGGACATTGTTTATTATGGGGCTGATCAGTGCTCTTCCTGACCAATGGTGAATTCTTCCTGATCAATGATGAGCTCTTCCTGACCAATGGTGTGCTGTTTTTCATCAATCATGAGCTCTTTCTGACCAATCATAAGCACTTCCTGACCAATACTGAACTCTTCCTGACCAATGAGAAGCTCTTCCCCATAGGGCACCACAGTAGGTGACATCACCCCTCCTGGTGCCAGGGCAAGAGTACAGTTGGCCGGTGATCTGGTCTTTCAAAAGCTGGCTGTGTGTCTGTTGTGAGGAGTTGTGTCACGCTGCCACAAAGGCTGACAGCTGTAGTTTGATGCATGCTTTTACCATGCCAGTTAATTATTTAACACATTCAGCACAGGATTTGGACGGGCAGGGTAGATGTTAAATGCCCTTTAATGATGTGTGATTAGGATTGCACATGGTGATTTTTCTGCTGATGAGCTGGAGAGCTCTCTCTCACCTGCAGACTCCCCACACTGAAGGATTTCCTCCTCAAACAGATCCATAGGTTCCCGCCCACTGTTCAGCGCCTCCAGACGGCCATCAATAAACTGCCAGAAGTCATGTGGTACACAACAGTGAACGTGAACAGTAGTCTATATTGCTATCAGCTGTGGCCTCTAGCAAAGCACAGTGCTGATTCACGTGTTTTACTGTGCTGGCTCCCTCTGGCAATGTCTACATTGTTAATTGGCATCATTCTGACATGTCAATCAGGATTACTTGAGGTAGTATACCAGCAGCATCACTTAGCCTAGCCCCACATGATTGCTGAAGCTACATTTTGCTGTAAGCTCACACGTACATCAATAAATGGCATACAAAATAATACACAGACATAATGAGGGGCGACCTACAAAACTTGGCCTTGCCCACCAATGCTATCAGGACAGGCATTGTTAGCCATAATGATACTCTGTGTTGCCAAATGCCACAACCAGCAGATGGCAGCACTGTGCACCCCTGTGTCTCTGTGATCCATTTTGTTTTGACACTACTTGTAACAGCAGGGTCTGTCTCTCAGTGAGTCATTAACATGCTGACTGACAGGGTGAGGAGCATTCATTACAGTAACACCGTTATACCCCCTGAGGTGCCAGAGGGTAAACAAACGAGGGTTGGATTTACAGCCAGTAAGAAAGCTGCCTGTGCGCTTTCTTGTACAATACCTCTGGATATAGCTTTTTGCTTGTGTTGTTGTACTCTGCCTCACTTGTAAGTCGCTTTGGATAAAAGTGTCTGGCAAATGAATGAATGTAGGTGTGAATGTACCTGCTTGAAGAACTGCAGGTGGACTGCACTCTCCAGGAACTGTCTCATGCTGTTGGACTTATGGTTCAGAAAAGATTCTTCGCAGAATGTGAACGGTCCCCCATCCTTAAAAGGAGCAAGAGGAAGGACCTTAATGACAGGCATTCTCTGCGAGCCATTCATCTTCCGGGCATTCTGCACCAATGTTACCGTACAGGGCAGCAGTGCGGCATAGTGGTAAGGAGTAGGACTCATAACCGAAAGGTTGCTGGTTCTATTCCCCGCTGAGGAACTGCTGCTGTACCCTTGGGCATTACATTACATACACACATGCAAAGGTACTAAACCCAGAATTGCCTCAGTAAATATCCAGCTACATAAATGGGTCATATGTAAAAAGCTGTAACCTTTGTAAGCTGCTTGGATAAGAGGGTCTGCTAGATGCCTATAATGTAATGTACTGATGCCGGGCTGCAATACCATGCTAAATAGCTTGAGTGAAATTTTGGAAGCTGCTGAAATTTGTGCATACTATAGTTCAATCAGTGTTGCAGAGATCAGTGCAAACTAATCTAAATGTTTGACATGTATTGCATATTATTTCATATTATCTTCATTTTCCATCAGATGCACATACGGCTATTTGTTTTGGGTGGAATTTATTCATCTATTTCTTACAGTATATCTATCATGATAACTTTAACGTACTGTAACATTTTTCATAAGGATTTGGTTATAAACAATAGCTGAGAAAAGCATTTCTCTTACTATGATCATGCATCAGACACACTTAAAATGGGATAAAAGCACTAATTTGAAAAAACATCGGTTACGGGCATGAAAATGTCTGCATGAGTACTGTTCCCACCATTCTCTGTGATCTCTGTTTGGGGCGTCCCGTCTGAGACTCACCGTGCACAGCAGTGCATCCCTGTACCCCCCAAAAAGCAGGGCCTGGGCCTTCAGGAAGGCCCGGGCCACACCCAAGCCTGGGACTGCAGCCTGCTTCTTCAACCGCACCTTCAGCAGGGACATCTGGGAAAGGCATATACATACATACACACCTGTACACACCTGAACACATACAAACATGGTACACATGTGCACAGGCATGGAAATGTACACAAATGCACCTGTATACACTTTGAAATGCGCGCACGCACACACACACACACACACACACACACACACACTCACACAAGCAAAGACACACACCACTGACTTTATGAGGCACAAACATTGTGTGTTTCCCCTGCTCAGGGGAGAGGAATGAAAACCAGCCCCAGGTTTTACCACGTCTGAGGGAATCCTTTTCAGGTCCTCAAACGGAGACTCCATGGTGTTCGTGTCCACATTTAATATGACCACATCCTCCAAAGCTCTGCTCCTCACTATCTGTATATCACAGCAAGAAACAATATATATTTATTTAAATGGAGTAAAGTCACGCTGTCCAACAAAACAGCAGAGGACCAAACATGCAAAAGAGGATGTAAGCTGAATAACCAGTGAAAATGACAGGGGAAGTACCTCTGTAAGACTGGAATGGACCCCAATGAGGTAGGGCATAGGAGCACTGTAGGAGAGAGGAATCGGGTGAGTGACCTACTGATAACTGAAGCTTAGAAAGTTCTTACATTGCTTATGTAATGTACATTTTATATATACTCCATTCTAGCGCTTGATAGTTGGTGGGGAAATTTTGGGTATGGGTACAAGTGCATTTAGGATTTGAACCTGCAATCTACTGGTTGCTTATCTGTCCAGTCCCTGAAACAACCAAGCTCTGACACCATCACACAAACTGACAAAGATCTTACACAAATGATGCAATATGTAATGGAGGCTTTGGCAATACCTTACATATATCATGACAATAAAAAATATTTGAATGAGGCTTTGAGTTTAAAAACAGAACATCATTCAAATTTGAATGAGAGAGCAGGGATTGAGAGAAAGAGAGAATGAGTTGGAGAAATGAGGCAGTGGAAGGGGGGCTGTAGGATGAAAGTGAGGAAGGAGATGAGGGATGGAAAGACAGAAGGAAAGAAATAGAGAATGGAGAAAGAGAAAAAGAGAAAAACGAAGGGAGAGCAAAAGAGAAAAAAACTTGTCCACATTTACCAGCAGTAGTCTAGTAGATGAGGAGGCAGCACAGGGATGAAGATGTGTTGCCAGTACATGGGATAGAGAATGGCACTACAGGCATGGACGCAAGCTGTCAACTGGGGGGGACGGACACAGAGAGTCAGGGCATGTCCCCTCAGCTGAAGCATTGTCATAGCCAATAAACCCGCTCTGAACCCTCTCGCAAATAAGCAAGCACTGTACTCAATCACAGCCAGTCAACAAATTCTGAGCCAATCAACACAACCCTGAACACCATCAGAACAAATGAACAAATGGTGAGCACCTTCACAGTCAAACAACAAACCCTGAGCAGCGTTGACTAAAAACAAATCAACAATCACTGAAAACCTACTTTATCAGATTTGAACTGTGAAAAGAGTCATTGCTTTTCAGCAAGGGCAGTGGTGTGTTGATCTAGTTGCAACACATAATTACATTACATTATTAACATTTAGCAGACACTCTTATCCAGAGTGACTTACATAGGTTACTATTTTTACATGTTATCCATTTATACAGCTGGATATTTTACTGAGGCAATTGTGGGTTAAGTACCTTGCCCAAGGGTACAGCAACAGTGCCCCAGGGGGGGAATCGAACCAGCATCCTTTCAGTTATGAGCCCTGCTGCTTACCACTATGTTACACTGCCGCCCCATTATAATAATGATGTTCAGGTGAAGTGTTCAGGGGTGCAAGGCGAGGATGCGGGTTTTGGTGAGGAAGATGATGATGTGCTTACCGTGCTCAGCTTGCTGGAACTGATGAGGATCCGCCTCTCGAACAGCATGCTTGCGTAGAGCTGGAGCAGGTTACTGACGTCGACGGCAACCACGAGCTCCGTCAGGTTCCTCTGCAGGACACACAGATAGACAGACACATAGATGCGTGCATGAAAAGAGGAATACAAAAACACAGACACACACACACACAGAAAAACAGAGACATAAGTACACAGACATAAAGCATACCAGGTCACACAGACACCCAAATAGAAGCGCAAGCACACAGACAGATACAAATACAGGCGAGTATGTAGAGCCACAGAAGCAAAAATGTGAGGATGGACAGACAGACAGACAGACAGACAGACAGACAGAAAGAAAGAAAGAAAGAAAGAAAGAAAGAAAGAAAGAAAGAAAAATTCACAAGGAATGGGGACAGACAAAAAGAGACACACAGACATATATGAAAACATGCACATAGGGGTCCACATCGGCTGTCAGATTTTCTTGGTCCGCAATAGTTTATAATGTACATAACATGTACATTATAAAGACTTCTCTATGGCAATGGTGGGCACTGAGGGCCATGTGTGAGTCGGGGATAGAGAAAACGAAAGATAAGAGGAAAGAGAGAGGAATGGAGGGATGGAGGGAAGAGAGAATGATGGATGGATGGATGGATGGATGGATGGAGAGTATATACTCACACTCTCAGGGATGGATGGCAGACTCCTGGGGTCAGGCGCGATGAAGTAAGGAATCTGAAGAGGGGGAGGAGGAGAGGAAGAGGTCAACACAGAGGCTGCCATGGAGACGGGAGGAGCAGAGATACAGCTGGTAAAAGGTTTACCATGGAGACGAACACTTGAATGCACAGTCAGACCCTGGGTCACTACAGAGGTATGTGGAGATGTAAGAACACTCATAGGCACAGCTGGAGCAAGGGTTACAACGGAGACAAACATGTGAATACAGAGTTAGAAACACGGTTACCCCAGAAGAAAAAAAAAAAACACTCAAATACAAAGTCAGGACCAGGTTACCACAGAAAGGACCAAAGATCTCCTAATTCACAGAGATGGGGTTGCCAGCGGGGTTACAATGCAGATTATTGCACACGTTAATTCAGAAATGTTAATGTACCATCACCACAAATGAGACTGTAGAAGTGTGTCTGTATTTTGTTTGTGAAAATATCACCCATGGCATGTCTGATCTCCACTTGTCTCTTGGAACAAGCATTGTGTAAACCAAGGTTTTTTTTTTTTTCAACTCCCGTAAGTGTGTAATAGGTCTAAGGTAATTGAACTGGAAACATGACCTGAACCTTAAAAGCGCACATTCTGGTTGGAATACATGAGGTTAAAACTCACAGTCCAGATGGACACTTCATTATATCTAATGATGCAGTTGAACCATTTTAATGACCAAAAACAGCATAATTGAAATTTCCCTCTTCCTATTCTGAGGTCTTTGCCTATTCCCTGGGGCCTAAAGAAAAGGTTCTGATATTTCACTGGAACCATTCATATGTCACACTACGGTGCTCTGAAAGGAGACTTCATCCTCAGGGTATCCTGAATGACTCTTAACTGTACCACAGGCCAGCGGAGAAATAGATCACTTTTTTCTTTGTTTATGAAGACAATGGACCATATTCTTGTCTTGGGTTTTGGAAAGGAAAATAATTTGATCTCTATCTTTCCTTCCCCTTTGAGAAAACACACAGATTCACACACTTGCACACTTACCCTGCAATGTTAAAAATGACTAGATTTCACAGTCACAATTCTTGGCACACACAGAGACATGCAGCCTGCAGCAATTACATGCAGAACTGTGAGTGAGTTAGTGAGCACGTGGAGACACAAGTAAAGTTAGAGTTAGTCCTAGGTGTTCACTGCAGGATTGCTGGAAATGTGGCATTAGTCTATATTTGTTAGAGTAGGTGTGGGGTTAGTCCAACACAGGTTTTGCATTATTTTTTTTTGGGGGGGGGACTAGTCTCACTATAGTTTTGGGGTATTTCAATCCTGGATTATGGGATTAGTCTAGCCCTGGTTTTAGGGGGATTAGTCTAATTCTGTTTTGGGGGATTAGTCAAGACCGGGACAGACCGCAGCGAGGTGTCCGGACTCACCCCAGATTTCCCCGTGCCTGGCGGGAGGGGGGAGAGGCCATGAGGCAGCTCCTCCTCCCCTGTTCTGATCTGCAGCTGCTCTCCCTCCAAAGGGGAAAAGAGACAGTCATCGGGCTTGAATCAGGTGTGGAACAGGTGTGTGCTGTGTATGACAGGTTGGTGGGGGGTGAAGGGCAGGTGAGGGCCGCCTGTATGAATGGATATTACGGGCAGCAGTGTGGCATAGTGGTAAGGAATCGAAAGGTTGCTGGTTCTCATTCCCCGCTGGAGCACTGCTTTTGAACCCTTGAGCAAGGTACTCAGCCCACAATTGCCTCAGTAAATATCCAGCTGTATCAACGGGTAAAACTGTAACCTATGTAAGTCGCTCTGGATGTTAAATGGCAATAATGTAATATACTATAATGTATGCTGGTAACACACATGTGGCATTACCCAGAGGGGAGCAGGCAGTGTGAAGGGTGAAAGGGAAGGTGTCTGACAGGTGTCACACTGAAGTGGGACAGGTGAGATGCAGGAAGTACATATCTGTCAGATGCATTGAACCTCATTAATGTCCAGCTGCTCAGTGACAGTGCTGGAAAGTCCAGCTCTTTACAATACATGTGTGACCATTATTATAAACATACAGCATGTTCTCCAATGACAAATGTGGGTCCAGTCAGTCACTGAACACTTAAGTATATACTAGCTTTGCCAGTCATTTACCTACTTGGGGTTAGTTTTTGACCATAATACTGTAATCTGTCTCTGTCTTATATTGATCATATTACCACATGCTGTGTCAGCTATTCAATAAACACCTTACCATTTGCTAACTCAGGCAGTGCAGCCAACCTGATCTCCCTGCCTGGTGTGGACTAGTGGCGTGCGCCTCACAAACCAACAAATCTTTTACAACAAATCTTTTCAATGCGCTGTGCAGTATGTCTTTTCTGAAAGGTTTGTTCCTTCGGGTCACCAGTCCAGCAGCCCACAATGCCCTGAGTGATCTCTATGCCAGCTCATAGACTTACCAGCTGCAGAGTGACAGTGCTGTTGGCCAATGGCACCGGATGTTTGTAGAGAACAGACAGCAGCTCTCGCATCTCATTGGTCTGTCAGGAAATGCAGGAAACACCAAAAACCAAGCTATTCACAAGGGCAACACACTTCACGAGCTGAGATTTCGCAGGAAGTTTTGGGCAAGAGTAACTGCTGATGCACTGTCATGTAGCTGTTATATTGTTTTTTTTTTCCCTCTACATGTGTCAGCTTGTCTTAGATTATAGAAGTAAGGATGAGTCTGTTATTTTTTTTTACCATCTAACACTAATTTATTGGCATTTAAAGATCTATTTTTTATGTTTCTCATATATATGAATGTACCACCTATAGTTATCTTTATTGAGAAAGCCACATTAATGACTGTGAAATGGAACGTGTTTGTTTACCTGTCCTTTAGTCAGATAGTCTGCCAGGTTGTTCAGGAGTTTGTAGAATACCTCAAACCAGGGCAGGTAACTACAACAAAGGGATAGGAGGGATAATCAAAACAACAATAGTACAATACAACCAAAATATACAAGGACATTTCCACTGTGGATCAGCCAGGGATGCTGACACAGAGAAGTTACATGTGAAAAAGTAGATGGTGAGAGAAAGTGCGTGTGTGTGTGTGTGTGTGTGTGTGTGTGTGTGTGTGTGTGTGTGTGTGTATGTGTGTGTGTATGTGCGTGCGTGTGTGTGTGTGTGTGTTTGATGTACGTGATATATGTGTGCATGTGTGTGTGCGTGCAGCTCACCTAAGGATGCAGAGACAGGTCCTGGAGCTGGATGTCAGGCGGCAGAATCCAAAGCGCTGGCATCCCTCCATGTCAGTGAGAACGAAGGTGAAGTGCTGAACAGCCACACTCTCCCTCACCCTGAAGACCACAGACACCGTTACAATCTCCATGGAGACCACAGACATGATCACAATCTCCATGGAGACCACAGACACTGTTACAATCTCCATCGAGACCATAGACACAGTCACAATCTCCATGGAGACAACAGACACGGTCACAATCTCAATGGAGTCCACAGACACAGCCACACTCTGCCTCACCCTGGAGACCACAGACACATTACAATCTCCATGGAGACCACAGACACCGTTACAATCTCCATGGAGACCACAGACACAATTGGTTCAGGTCAGTGAGTCACTAAAAGGCCAGTCAGTCACTAAAATTGACCTAAGACCTCCACCAATTTGGTTTGTGAGTTCACAAAGCCTCACTCACCCATCACATGTTACAGGCTTCAAGGCCATAAAGGGGAAAAGGTGGCAATGTAGGGCATAGCTGAGCATTAGCATATGAACGATTCAGTTACCTCTCTATGTCATAGGGGAAGCAGAACCGTGGGAGGGTCTGGAGGGATTCCTGAAAGGAGGAAACACAAGTCACTTCCGTCATTGTTTGTCAACGGAGCTAATGTCACCTGCTGCTTGCATCATAAATACAGAGGCACATTACCTCATCACTGAAGTCTTCTGGAAACTGGAATAAGACTTCCGGGTCTGCAGACCACATTAAACAAGACAATCAAACACAACTCAAACAACAGGAAAGACAGATTGTGTTCTGCAATAGTGACAATACATCTTGCTTGCTCACTCAGCGTTTGTTATCTTAATGATCTCGTAACAACATTGCATTACATTATTGGCATTTAGCAGACACTCTTATTCAGAGCAACTTACATCGGTTACACAGTTTTTTACATGTCAAGCATTTATACAGCTGGATGTTTACTGAAGCAATTCTGGGTTAGGTGCCTTGCCTAAGGGTACAACAGCAGTGCCCTAGCGGCGAATCAAATCGGCAACCTTTTGGTTACGAGTCCTGCACCTTACCACTATGCTGCACTGCCACCCCATGTACACGTAGATGTGCATGTACACTGTACATGTAGACAATATTAAACATGTCTCCATGTACACACAATGTAAGGAACAGTTTGTACAGTCTGCTGGACTGGAGATAGTTGAGTGAACCCTATTGGAGCCCTTTGGAGGCAGCTATACCTTTTGGAGACTGTTACATCAACTCAAGAATAAGCACTATGCAATCTATCTATCTATCCGGAATCTTGTAGATTGGCGTCCTTATATATGTCCTTATTTGTCGATTTGAATTTACATTTCACCAAACAAAAACACAAGATTAAGTTGGAGACAATAAATATGAGCCAGAATTAGCTCTACTAACAGTTCTTTGAATACATCAAAACATTTTTAATGTACATCTGTATAACTAAGGTTACATTGTATCAAAGGGTGCAGGTGTGCATTCTCACCACACTCATCTGGTGGAGGTAATGGGCCTTGACTTTAGCCTGAGTCACCACCCACCATTTTGGTTTATATCAAGAGAGCACACTGTCTGCCGCTGCTTATTCAACTAGACCACACACACACATGTACGCACACACACAAATGCACTCATATGTAGGTGCACTCATACATAAACACAAATGAATGTGAGAGGGGTGGCAGTGTAGCATAGTGGTAAGGAGCAGGACTCGTAACTGAAAGGTTGTCGGTTTGTTTTACCACTGGGACACTGTTGCTGTACCCTTGGGCAAGGTACTTAACCCATAATTGCCTCAGTAAATATCCAGCTGTATTAATGGATAACATTGTAAAAAACTGTAACCGATGTAAGTTGCTCTGGATAAGAGCGTGTGCTAAATGCCAATTGCATAATGTAATGTAAGCTTTCTTATATACTGAGATTTGAGATGTAAGATAAATTTAATGGCTTGTCAAATGGTTTGTGAAACACTGCAAAGGTTCCATCTGCTTGTACATCTGTATCCTGTGCTTAACTTTCATTTTTTTGCTTTTGTTCCAGCTCCATTTTTGCAGGTCATCTGCTACATCAATACTGTTTACAATGAATGATGCATTTTCTGCTGGCTAAAGGAAGCTGATAGAGAGGCAACCATTTGTGCTGATTCTCTCTCTCTCTTTCTCTTGCTGTGGTTTTCTGGGCACGTCAACTGACAGGAAGTTGTGCTTTCAGGCCCATACCATAGCGCCACAGACGTTCTATATATGGACCAGATATTTAATGCTGGTGGCTTCATGTTGTAAGTTTTTTTCTCTGACATTCTGGAAGCTTTGAACATTCTGATTTGGTAGGCCATTATGAACATTCTTGAAGGACCATGGTCTGTCATTCTTGGTCGGTGCTGTCTGCCAATCAGATCCTCCTAAATAAGGAAGTAAGAAGGAGGGAGGGAACACAGGAGTCAAATATATGGTCTTTTAGTATCAGCACTGGCACCATAGGTACTGCTGATTTCTCACTCCCATTTTGGGCCACTATCCCCTGGTTCTTCACCCACTTGCACAGTCTCTCCTCCCCCATCCATTCATGGGCTCCACATTATAGTGTTATTTCTCGTCTGTCTTCCACATCCTCCAACCATCCTCCCCTAAAGAAGGATCTTTAGCCTTTGACCTCTTGTTCTCCCCGCGTCCCCTCCATCTTCTCCATCCTTATGTTTCCCTCGCTCATCCTTCTTCCTTCTTCTTTCTTCACCCTTCCCTCCACTGCCTCCGTCTCCATCTCCATCTGTTGATCCCTCACTTTCCTTCACTTCTTTCTGTGGCGTAATGTCTTCTCATCCTCCTGCTCCTTTTTTCACCATCCCTTTTTTCCTCAAAAGTTGAACAGAGGTGCAGAGTGGAAGAACACACCCTCTGGTGGCTAATGTGTGTGTGTGTGTGTTTGTGTGCACGTGTGTGTGTGCGTGTGTGTAGTGGGGGAGGGGGGATGGGGGGTGTGCAAGGAATAAGCACTGGCAGACTGTCAACATATACCCTCCTGGTGGGTGGTGATTTCGGCAACAGTGAAGTCATGGGCCACTACTTCCCCCAGATGAGTGGGGAGTGAATGCACATCCTCTCTACAACCTTTGATAAATTGTAACCTTAGTGAGAAAAGTGCCCTTTAAGAAGAGAATTTTGAATAGGCCGTTTGAGGTACTGATGTTTGCTCACCCACACTCACCTTTGTCTCTTGCTATAGGGCAGGAGGCCTCAAAGAACCAATAAAAAGTTCTTTCTGGATTTTGTCTGAAAAACAAAATGGAAAAGACAGAAATGAAAGTCTTTGTCAGCAAAGGCTGGAGTTTATCATGTCTTCCTGATAACCACTTCCTTCTAGACAGATGTGTCCAAGACAAGCAACATTATTGTTGATTACCAGTGAGGTAATACATGTATATTAACAGATTTATATATGCAATGCAATGTAGATAACAGATTTACATGTAAACACATTTACTTGCATAGTGATGTAGACTACATGCAATATCTGTTATGTAGTACCTGATATGGTGTGATTATTTTTACCCCCATGTTTCAGCAATGCAACACAACATGTAGTTTGCCCTTGTGTAACTGCATCATTAGTCTTTGCTTGTGCAACTGCAGTGCTTAACCCATGTAACACATATACTCTACCTGAACTGTGAGCTGTAGTACAGCTGTAGTAGCTGTAGTTTTACCTTTTCTACCTGTCATACCAATATGCATAGCAGGCACCCTTAAGACGCAGCAGCTGTGCCCCATGGAGGATTCAAACCCATTACTTTCAGGTTCTTAGTTAAGTTCCAGAACCAATATGCCACACTATTGCTTTGGGGCAACAGAGGCTGCGACAGGCCACAATGACTGTAGAACTCGCAAACAAGACCCTGAGCAAATCTGCTAAAAGTCTGTTAAACTCTGAAATATTCTTCACCCACAGGACTTGATACAGTGGAACTGCATGCTAAACAGCTTTAATCATTTCTCTCCTGATTTATCATGAATGAGGCTGGGTTACGCTCAAGACAGCTGAATCCTCTGCAGAACTTTCAAGGACTTTAAATCATTTCAAAGGACAGGGTACAAATTGGATGATAAGTAAGTAGTCTGGGAGAGGTAGTGTATGTGCACAAAAAGGTTCTGTCCATTTCATGTTTGTTAGCACAGCTGAAGGTAAATGCATTTTAATTTGTTTGAAGCTGAGCTCAGTTCCTATGTGTAACAAGCAGCCGCCGACAGCAGGCCCTCTTTCCTGTGCAAGAGATTTGAGCCTTAAGGAAGTGAGCTTCAAACCACAGCGAGAAGAGGAGCATAAAAGAGAGAGCAGAGGAGAGGATGAGAGAAGGCAGGGTAGATAGCAGAGAGAGACACTTTAAGCACTCACTTTAACCTGGAGCCCATTGCAAAATCTGTAGCTTCACATCCATGCGAGAGGGGAAACGATCTTCATCGGACGGGTTGATAAACCGGTTACATCACAAACAGTACCCCTCCCTTGAGGCCAAACAACAGCAGCAGCAGCACCCAGGCCACCCAGCTCAAGGACCTAACACCCGCCTGTGTCACTTCCTGATCTGCGTGTATGTGTGTCTGTCTGTGTGTGTGCGTGTGTGTGTCTGTGACGCCTTTCTCTAAACATAGGAAACATATCCGGCCCTTCTCGTCAGGCTTTCGTTAAGGTACTTCTGTTTTCTCATCCTGTCACCTCGCCTCGACACAACGCACCGCAGTGCCTAATCATTTCAAACGTTGACTGGTGCATTTTGGGGAACTTCAGGTTGAAAATGTACTTCCTCTCTGAGATGACCTCACTGCAAAACCAAACAAAAGAGAGAGAGCATAAGCCTTTTTGCGGCAGATTGCTCTGTTTCATTTTGCATTGCTGTGCTCAGCAGATTAGCGGTGGTGCTCCACACCTGTAAGATTCTGAGTCCTCGTGATAGAAGTGGAGCAATTAATGCTGAGATTCTTGTATTCTACAGCAGCATTGCCTGCTGGAGTTCAAACCTGCAGCCACCCTAGCTGCCCCGACCCCTGCAGCTGCCTATCGTCATGGTGTCACACACTGACCTCTGCATTGCTATGGCCACCACAGTCACTTCATCCTGCCTCCAGGGGTGGACACACTCCACTGCTAATAAGTAGTGTTCTTTCACCACAACTGAAACAACGATGCCTAACCCAGAAATGTCAGCCGAGTGTGCCGATTACTCGTCCCGGTCTGTCTCGGTCATTGCAGAACATTTCACAGTCACAGGACCCATGCCCTTAGAAGACCTCATTGACCCCCTGGTGTGGGCTGGAGCCTGACAGTTGCTCAAAGGAAGATCCAGGAATGCAACTGACCTGGCAGAATCTGTAAGTGGTATCAAATGTGTTGTTAGCTGCCCTGACAAGTGAGCTTGATATAGTGATTTTGTTCATTAAAATATGTAATGTGACACTGCCCTCTAGTGGAAATTATTAAATTTTTTTAAAAAGAACCAGGGATGTGTCAAAGAGTGAAACCTGATGACAGGTGACATCATGAAACTAACCTGAAGGTCAATACTACTTCAAAATGAATATGAAGGTAGATAAGTGAACCGCCATAAAATAAGAATTGATTAATAATACTCAGCTCAGTCAGTATTAGTTGGGACTTTTCATGTCTTTATTCAGTCGAAGCCAAACAACTGACATCTTATCAATTCTTCAGAGGAGGAGTTGTTTACTGCTCAATGTTGTGAGGCATGACACATTCATGAAATACAGTACAAACACAACTAATGAACATTTCACCAATACCAATGTCAAATCTTCTGTTACTATGAGGGGATGAAGATGAAGAAAAACAAATGTCTGCTCTACTGAAGAACTACTGCAGTGAGGAAAAAGAGTGTTGAGATGGAGGCATGATGGAGGGATAGGGAAAGGATGAAGGGAAGAAAAGAGAAGAAGCATTAGGGGGGTTGTGTGCTTGTGGAGCGGGCTTTAGGCGACCTCCTCTTCGCCCTCCTCCTCGAACTCGCCCTCTTCGGCGGTGGCGTCCTGGTACTGCTGGTACTCGGACACCAGGTCGTTCATGTTGCTCTCGGCCTCGGTGAACTCCATCTCATCCATGCCCTCTCCAGTGTACCAGTGGAGGAAGGCCTTGCGGCGGAACATGGCTGTGAACTGCTCGGAGATGCGCTTGAACAGCTCCTGGATGGCGGTGCTGTTGCCGATGAAGGTGGCGGCCATCTTGAGGCCGCGGGGTGGGATGTCGCAGACGGCGGTCTTGACGTTGTTGGGGATCCACTCCACGAAGTAGCTGCTGTTCTTGTTCTGGACATTCAGCATCTGCTCATCGACCTCCTTCATGGACATGCGCCCGCGGAAGACGGCAGCCACCGTCAGGTAGCGGCCGTGGCGCGGGTCGCAGGCGGCCATCATGTTCTTGGCGTCGAACATCTGCTGGGTGAGCTCAGGCACAGAGAGCGCGCGGTACTGCTGGCTCCCCCTGCTGGTGAGGGGGGCGAAGCCCGGCATGAAGAAGTGCAGGCGGGGGAAGGGCACCATGTTGACGGCCAGCTTGCGCAGGTCGGCGTTGAGCTGGCCGGGAAACGCAGGCAGGTGGTCACCCCGCTCATGGTGGCGGACACCAGGTGGTTGAGGTCGCCGTAGGTGGGCGTGGTCAGCTTGAGCGTGCGGAAGCAGATGTCGTAGAGCGCCTCGTTGTCGATGCAGTAGGTCTCGTCCGTGTTCTCCACCAGCTGGTGCACGGACAGCGTGGCGTTGTAGGGCTCCACCACCGTGTCCGACACCTTCGGGGAGGGCACCACGCTGAAGGTGTTCATGATGCGGTCGGGGTACTCCTCCCGGATCTTGCTGATGAGCAGGGTGCCCATGCCGGAACCCGTGCCTCCGCCCAGGGAGTGGGTCAGCTGGAAGCCCTGCAGACAGTCGCAGCTCTCAGCCTCCTTCCTCACCACGTCCAGCACCGAGTCCACAAGCTCTGCCCCCTCTGTGTAGTGGCCCTTCGCCCAGTTGTTCCCGGCACCGCTCTGCCCTGCAGATGACAACACCCCACGCACCCATGAGACCAGTACAACCAGCCAGCCCAGTGTGGGGGTGGGGACAGAATCTCATCTGTGATTCACAACATAAATTAGCAATTATGGTACACTCCCACTCAGTCATTATGGTTCCATCCACATGGCGTTTCTCACAAAAGCTGTGTGGATTGAAAACAGAACCAGGAAACCATATCTTTTATCATTCTATTTCTAATCAGGAATTGGATATGATGCCTACAGACAAAGCATTTGGGGATTCTGTTATTCTGGTGCAGTGTTGTAGAAACATTTAGCTTTCTTGTGTTTCCAACCTATAATACCCTAAAAATGGCCATTTTTCTAGCCTTTATCTGACATGTCTGCCATTTCAGTGCCAGTACACTGGTGCACTTTATGGCGTGAGAAACTGTGGTGAATGAGGCAATTCATCTGTCAATGTTATTAGAGGGGACAAAAGGTCCTTTCTTTGCTACATTTCCACGACTACATCAAATTAATGTGCGTATCAAGCAAAATACATAAATGCATGCATCATGTATCATACACTGGGTCTCCCCACCATGCTTAACAAGTCACAGACTAGAAACCATGGCTCTGAATGGATCCACCCACCGAATACAAAGTTATCGGGTCTGAAGATCTGTCCGAAGGGTCCAGAGCGGACTGAGTCCATGGTACCAGGCTCAAGATCCACCAGGATGGCGCGGGGGACAAACTTCCCACCTTAAAATAAATAAATAAAATTAAATAAAAACACAAATCATGCCACAGAGTATACCACACTCAGAGGCGGCCTTATGCATTTGGGGGCCCGTTTCAATACTTAATATGGGGCCCTACCCCCATAAAACATAAACATAAAAGAGCAGAAAAAAGCGAGGATTCCAGTTGGTTTATATCAGTTGGGGCCCCCCTGGAGGGCGGGGCCCGTTTCAATTGAAACGGTTGAAACATAGGTAAGGCCGCCACTGACCACACTATGTGTGTGCATGCGTGCGTGTGTGTGTGCGTGTGTGTGTGCGAGGCACGTCAGTTGATTTGTTATGCTGATATCTTGTGTATTCCAGATGGCTACACAAACAGTCTGACAGTGTTGTAACAGCCAGACAATGCACTCATCTCCAACAGTCTGACTTCATTCTTAACAGTAACCTGTAATAGTCAGGCAGTTCACTTATCTGCGACGGTCTCACACTACGCTGTGTGTACTTACCAGTGGCCTCATTGTAATACACACTAATCCTGTCTAGCTGCAGATCACTGTCACCATGGTACGTCCCTGTGGGGTCAATGCCATGCTCATCACTGATTACCTCCCAGAACTGAGAGAGAGAGAGAGAGAGAGAGAGAGAGAGAGAGAGAGAGAGAGAGGAGAGAGAGAGAGAGAGAGAGAGGGAGAGGGAGGGAGGGAGAGAGAGAGAGAGGGAGAGGGAGGGAAGGAGAGTCAAGTGAAAGAGAGGACAGACAGAGGGGGAAGGGGAGAGATTTAATTTTTATTTTCCTTTTTTAAAATTAACAATAATTTCCAGAATTAATTTGGCAGAGGAAATGGGGGTGTTCTCTTATCTGTTCATGCCTTAAAATACATTGGCAAATTTAAAATCCCATCGAAATTAAGCGGAGAGACATATGGGGCGTGGCACGCAGACAGGACAGAGAGAATAGCTGACACAAAGCGGCAAGATGCGAACACAGTGGATGATCTACAGCGCGAACATTAATTCCATATCCGGCAAAATCACGACAACGACAGCTCTGCTACAACTTGCTCTTTTCAGTTGTCTAAATATTACAGAAAAGTGGGTTCAGTTACACGATCCTGCATGGATGCATTTTGACTGAAGGAGGTCGCCTCTGAGAAGCAGCCATTACAGACGCTCATCCCCCGCACGACCCCTCCCGGTCTCGCGGAAGACATTCACAAAGGCTCCCGGTGACAATAGCGACGCTGATGCTATTTTTAAACTGTAGTGATACATTATATTCAACAATTTAAAAAATGCTAGTTAGAAACAAGATATAGAATTAACATGGTTATATAATTCGCCCTACATAGATCCTGAGTTCTGAATTGCAGCTGCCCTCTGTATCTGTGCGAAGAAAATCACTGTGACGCAAATGAATCGCCTGACACGGTGCGGGCAATGTCTCGCTCTGCATCCCCCAAATACGACGATGTTCTACGTGAAGCTGCAAATGAAAATAATATTCTGCATTCTTTTCGAGAAAGATCGGAGAGTGAATTGCATCTTTCATTGCATTATGCGCACATTCATTACACTATCCCTTTAAATCCCTCACAAAAACCCAGCTTGAAGTATCCTATTTAAAAAAAGATACAAATACGTGCAAACCGTACGATTTTACCTTGGCTCCAATCTGATTTCCGCACTGTCCGGCTTGCAGGTGCACGATTTCACGCATGTTGGTGCTGGAAGGGCGAGCGGTTCGAGAATGAAGGAGATCGAGAACTGCGATTGAGCGTCTGCCCCTGACCGGCTCACGACGTCTGCCGCGCACCTTACGGCTACTGCGATGATACTGTGCTGCAGAATGACGTAATCACCATGACAACCGAGGACCTGAGCCGGGAGCAGGGGGGACCGCTGAGCTCGTGGAGGGAAGGCAAGATGCTGTGACAGGAAACATTCCCTGGAATTCCACCCTTAAAAAAAATAGGATAACGCTCTGTGTTCTGCAAATGTAGGTCATTCTTTTTGCAGGCGTTATCCCCTTCACTGCTGTAGTAGGCTACTTTTTTGCACGATGCTTTACACCTCGGCTTCTGTGAAAACCCAGCCGTGCAAACAGATCGCAAAATTCATAACGTATTCATAACGTAAATTCATAAGCTTCAAAATTCAGAATTTTATGCCACATTTAGAAAGGACTACAGCCAGACATTATTTTCAGTGTTGTCATTGTTTTTCTGTGTTGTACATATGGTTACTGTTTCTTTGCCAAGCTCGGCTTGCTAGGTGCCATTCACGGGTCTTTCTGTTTGGAGACAGACAGTGTGAAATATAAACAAATACTATGCCAATTATGAAAGGCAGGCACAGCGATTAATACGTGAGAAGGTTATGTGAGGGCATGGCACACCCATCCCGACGCTTGGCATGTCGCTAATACCTATATCCGCCCTAATCCCCACATCTACCCAGACACCCAGTCATTTCAAAGATGCCCACACAGGGAATAAACCACACCCCCTTGAAACGGAAATAAACCTCTTTTCTCAGGGAAAGCACGCCATAGAGGTGCCATTTTTGGTTCTGGCCCCTATGTCCCGAGAAGAACCCAGGATGTTCTCAGAAAAAAAAAAACCTGGGGAAAGTGTCTCATTGGACATGCAAAACATCTGTAGCACAGCTTTGTAAGGATTCATTACCTGGTATGTGATTGCTAAATCTATACACTTGCCTAAGGGTTGTTTTGTTTTAGTCAGGAAAAATAGTATTCTGATTGCACTTTATGTTTTAGGTTAAGATGAAAGTGGAACGATATGATACATTTTACTAGAGCTTCTCAAATTACACAGTGAAATCAAATGAATCCATGGCAGTAAAAATGTTCTGCTGATTTAGTTTGCTGTTTCCCATGAATATTTCATTTTTAAATAATTTATTTTTCTTATAAATAATTGTAAGATATTAAATTCAGTTACATTACATTACATTAATTTACCCAGAGTGACTTCCAGCACAACAGAACATAAGTGTATCCTTTCAAGTTGAATGAGCAACAATTTCAGACCAGGCTAGCAACACTCCCAGACCAGTGACCAATTGAAATCTTAATTTAAATTGTAGTCTTTCTACAATGCTTTGTTCTCTGGCCTCCCCAGGTGTGCTATTGTAAAGTAACAGATGATCGCAAATGCAGCGGCCAGAGAATTTTTTTTAAGTAAAAAGGGATGACACCAAATTACATAAAAGGACATGCATCTACCATATAGACCAGAAAGAGTACTCAGGTCAGTCTCCTGTATGTTCCACAAGTCTGTTTTAAGAATAGTGAACAGCCTAGGGCTTTAGTTTTTATACCCCAAAACTCTGGACTGCACTCTTTCATTTCACCAGACTCTGACTTAGGTCCAGTTTTTAAATCACAGTTCAAAATGCACTTGTTTAAAAAGGCATTCCAGTAAGCTTCCTTTATTTTACTTGTTCTTGTTTGTTATTGATCATTATTTATTTATCCCTTATTTACCATTATTCTTAATATTTTACGGTGGTGGCATTGGTTTATTAAATGATTATTGATTCTGGACACCCCTCTGGATTCTGTTCTTTCATATAAATATTCAGTTTTAACTTCATGAACTGTCTTAATTCTGATTGTTCTTTTGCAATTCCCTTTCTGTATATTCATTTTTATTAAGCCCATGAAACACTTTACGGTTTTAAAGCTGCTGTAGAATAAATGAAACTGAACATTTAATTTAAACAACTCACAAACAAGCGGTGTCCATAACTTAAATCATTCGATTTTATACGCTTATTTAGGTCCGAATTAGTTAGATAATTTTCAAAGCTTATACTGGACAAAACTTATATTTATTTTTAAACACTCACAACACTCCACAGAGAAAGTTTTCACGATCTAAGGACAGACCTGACACAAAGAGCCTTCTTTGACGTCATACAATTCCATGGTTTAGGTCACAATGACCTGACCTTTTAGCCGGTGTATAAATTGATTGGTCTTATACTAAATATCACCATTTATCGCCTGGCTTTATGAAGATAGCGCATTTTACTCTAAATTTCGAGTGTTTGTTTGTTGTGACCATACGTATACAGTAGTTACCAACAACAGAGGCTGCCATCATGGCAGCGATTTGGCGCTGGTCGCTATTTATTTTATTATTTAATATAGGCATGCCGAGATATGGCGTGCACGACAAGTTCTTTATTTGTGACCCATCTGATGACGGACTATGTAACGGTAAGTATTTTGCTAAATTTTGGAATAGAATTACGTATGATGGCAAAAGCCTACCCTTATGGATAATTACAAAAACAGGTTGGCTAAATCACTGCCCGACCCTTCCTTAGCTAGGTGGCTACTAAGCTAAGTTTGTAAAACTAGTAGTCAAATTAAAAACAGAGTCGCAAGTGAACAAACAGTAAACCTGATCTTAGTCAGCGTGGAGTGACATGCCCACCTGGAGAGAAACCGAGTTGGAAACCACCTGGAGTTACGAGCGCTACGCAGTATACACTATACAATACATTACAAATAATGCAGCAAAATAAGCCCAGCAACGAAAACGATTACAAAATATTTTCCTTATTATTTATTATTCTTAAACAACATCACACTGTATGCCAACTCGATGTATAGCAAGTTCATTTCTCTTACCTGTCATCTCTGAATGATAATCACAAATATGATAGCCACCTAAGGAACAAACAGCTTAAAAATGACCTTTGCCAACCCTTTGGGGCACTTAAATTGTTAGCTTGAAATGTTGGTGAACTTTTGCTAGCTAGCTTACTGTCATTTTCAGGCCATTTGTTCCTTAGAAGCTAGTTATGTATCCATATATTTAGAAAAAAACTAAAAATGAATAAATGAGAATCAGCTATGTGTATGAACATCGTGGATATAAGTTCGGAGTGATTTCGGTAGCTTTACTCAGCAAAATGTCTCTTTTCCACAGTCCTGAAGTTCAGATGGGAGGACCTACAGCTATCCCCCACTGAAGCTGTAAGTACATTCAAGTAGATGTTGATTGTCAAACAGAAGTGAATATATATTTTTGGTTTTAACACTTCTTGGAACATATACTTCTCCATTGCCACTCTGAGTTTTTGTGAGCTTGTTAGCCTCCAGCAATGGCACAAAATCATATTTCACTGTAGGTTATAAAGTTGCTTTGCATATAAAGTACCCTTTAATCCAGCATTTTAATTAGAATGCATGTTTAAGGAGGTGGCACTGTGCAATTAAAAATGGTATCTCTTTTTTCAATTCAGGAAAAGACTGATGCCGATACAAGGAACGCTGGTGATTTGCGCAAGGACATTTGCCTCCCAGATGATAAGCGGAAGTTGGAAGTCTGCTTCGAGGCAGAACGCCCACTTGCAGGTGATTGGATTGCACTGTTCCTTTTAATATGAACATTCTTCAATAGCAGGGTGCACATTTTGTCATGTTTTAATATCTAAAAATGTATGTCTGGTTTTTCTTGTTTCAGATAATTCCTCTTACAAACAGGAAGAAGCTCAGTCCCTGCCCGGAGCTGTTGAAAGTATTTTCCATCTGGTTCAAGAAATTGTAAGTTTTGACAGCATTTTGTTGTTTCTTTAATGGTTAGAATTACTTGTAGCTTAAACTGGTTTTTGTAAAAAGTAATTCACTCTGCATTACTGGCGATCATGGAAATCCCATTTAGCATTTATTATTTCACTGTTCTACTGTTGTTTTCAGGAATTCATCTTATAAACTGGTCGGAAAACCAAAAATAATCTCAATAAATGATGGAGTGTTTGCCTTTCAACCAAAGGGGAATAACCCTCTTATTGTTTTCCTGAATTCTAAATTTTCAGATTTAGACTGCAGACTTTGACAAATGTGGATTTCTGGGGGTTATGTTTATTGATTAAGGTGGGTCCTATTGGCCCAATGTAGCCCTAGTGAGCAGCTGTTTTAACCCAGACAGTTCTTGCTGATTTTTGTTCAGCTGACCAACAGCCTGCTGGAGGAATGGCAGCCACTGCTCACCTTCAGTTCCAATATCCTCATTATGGCAGCGGAAGTCATAACAATGGCAGCATTCATCTGGCAGACAGTGCTCACTGTAAGCCATTATGAGTATTTTTCTGTTTCCTAGTCCTCTCTTCCTATTCTAACATAAAGCCTCTGTCATTCCTAATCTGCGCAACATTTCTCTGCAAGTGTTTCAATATTTGGTATTGATATGTTTTTCTTGTCTTTTATCTTCAGGTTAAATGCAGAAAACACCTGAGTAAGTTTTGCTACTGCTATTTTGCCATTCATATTAGTGATTTCTCCTTCCTGTCTTACCAACTTTCCTGAAATGTCTAAAATTTTATTTTTTTAAATTTCCATTTGAAATTTGTGTTATTAGTTATGGAAAGGGAAAAGGAGAGGACGGATCATCAGAAAAGGGAGGCAAAAGCAGCCAGTAACATCAAGGCCCAGAAAAAGCACATTAAGATTCTGCAGGAAGAGCTTAAAAGAACTCATCTTTCCTACAAGGCACAGGTGAAGAAGTGCAGCCAATACTAATTCAGAGCTTCTCCCTCACAAGAAACATTTGTCAACTGTCAAGGGATTTTTGTGTAGATTTTGGGAACATGTTACATCATCATTCCACACTTATTTTTCCATTTCAGATCAAGGAAAAGGAATTAAAAGTCCAGGAAACAGAGAGTCACCTGCTGTCAGCCACGAAGGAGAATGGAGAGCTGAAGGTGAGAAACTGAAACTGACATTATGACATTTGACAGTATTGTTGGTGTCAATAATGCCTACCACTGCATCTTGGTGTCTGTAGTCCATTCAGAATTGTGGTTTTCTTTGAAAACCCTGGCTAAAATCATCAATGCACCTCCTTGGTACAATTTATACTAACATTCGTTCATATTTCTAAAAGCATTCAATCAAGGTACTCTGTGACCGAAATATAGAAGTGGCAGAACAGATGGCTAAACTCCATGAATCTACCAGAAATGAGAGGGAGAACTTTAATAGCCAGCTCCTGGCCACTGAAGAAAAGCTGGCCACGGTTAGCAAGCTGTTTGAGGAAAAAGACAACACTCTACAGCAGTAAGTATGACGTAGAATTCAGGCAAAGACAGGCTTTGTACACTCATATCATTGTATATGAGGCAACAGGCACATGGATTTAAGATCTTGATATTACTCCAATTTTAGCTGCAACCACATCTCTACATGAGGTTCATACTAGGCAGAAAATACTTAGTTGTGCTGTGAAAGACCCTGTGCTCTCTGTGTTGCAGGAGTCGGGCTCAGGTTGAGGCATCTCAGCTTGAGCAGGAAAAGCTCAAAAACAGCTATGAGCAGAGGATCAAGGAGCTCCTGGAGATGAGGAAGGAAACAGAGGACTTCCTCAATGCCAAAGTGACCACATTTTCCTAACAATACTAACAGAGTGCTCTTTCCTCACAAAACTCATGTTTGTTACTGGTCATAGGGATTTTTTTTACATGAATGTAGGTCTTGGGGACACATTTAATCATCATTTATTGCCTGTGTTTGTCCATTTTAGATCCAGGAAAAGGAACTCAGAATGAAGGAAGCTGACAGTCAGCTGCTGTCAGCAATGAGTGAGAATGGGGAGCTGAAGGTAAGAAGCTGAAATTTACAATATTGTCAGTGTCAATTACACCCATCATGGGGATAGAATTATATCTTGGTGTTTTTGGCACACTCAGAAATGTGACTTGCATCAAAAATCCTGGCTAAAATAGCCCATGGACCTCTCTGGACCAATGTACATTTAAATTCTGTCATATTTCCAAAAGACTACAATCAGGGAGCTGCGGAAACACAATTCAAACGTGGCTGAAGAAATGTACGGACTCCATACATCCATCAAGTATGAGAGGGAAATCTTTAACAACCAACTCCTGGCCACTGAGGAAAAGCTTGAGACCATCACCAAGCTGTATGAAGAGAAGGATAATACTCTACAGCAGTAAGTATGAATTAAAATACTACTCAGGGAAAGACAGGCTTTTGCACTCATGGCATTGTAAATGAGGTAACAGGAACGTGGTTTTAGGATCTTGTTATTTTTATTTCCTATGCTGCTTACATCTATATGTAAGCTTAATGCTAATTTGACTGTAAGGATGAAGAAAGTAATCATTTGTGCTGTAAAAGGCCCTGTACTGTCTTTTTTGTAGGAGACTGGCTCAAGAGGAGAAACAGCAGCTTGAGTTGACCAAATTGAAAGAGAACTATGAGCTGAGGATCCAGGAGCTCATGAAGATGAATAAAGAGAAAGAGGATTCCCTCAAAGCCCAAGTGAGCACACTCACCTAGCACTACTAATAATTATAGGGCAGCCATCTTCAAGATTTACATTGGTTCACATTCCATGAGCGATTTTACTTATCAGATATTCTGTTTACTGTCTCTCCCCAGATCAAATTTCATCAGAAAAGGGCCCAGGAAAATCTGGTAAGAAAAATAAAATCACAATTGAAAGAAAGTGTTCTGATAAATTTAGAAAATACAGAATATTTATTCCTTTTTGTTTGCATCCAGATGGCTGCATGCGAGTCCCAAAGAGCCCTTGAGGAAGAGAGGGAGGAGATGGCCATCTTTCACAAGCAGTGAGTTCAGTAGCCAGTGGATTTAACTTAAATGGGTTACTTATGAGCATTGGGATGGGTCATGGCTAAGAACTGATGATTAAGTGGTGAAAAGGTGCCAGCATAAAAGCTATCATTTGAGGTGTTGATTGTATTCAAGGGTCTTGAATACAAACTTCAATTACATTCTCCTTACTGAGATATATGGTGGATATTTTTGTTCGGTGTAAGGTATGTGAATGGTGAGCTGTTATCAAAATGACAAATCATCACTTAATTTAATTTAATCTTTATTGTTATGAAGATTGCTCTAAAGCAGTGAGCATCAAATAAGATTCTGTGAAGAGAAAATGACCCTGTGTTCTCTGTTTTGCAGGAAACTGTATTGGGAGGGTTTTGAAAGGCGCAAGAGGGCGGAGTCATCATTTCGGAAGGAGCAGCATGATACCCAGGGCTCCAAGCAGACCCATGTAAGAAAGTTCAGCCAGGACTAACATAGAGCTATCTCTCTATGCAAGACTGTAGCTGTCTTGTGTTATGTGATTCTACAGAATTGTATTCCTGTAATATAAACTTTTAATAACAATTTCAATAGATTGTCTACAAACATGACAAAATATTAATTTTCCCCTCTTTCCTTCCAATTAAAATGGTGTGCAGCAGAAGGAGCCTGAGAGAAAGGGAGGAGAGGGCCAGACAACATTAAGAAGGAGCCGACAGAGAAGAGCTCGCATTCCAGATTATTACCAGCACTGTGACAGATAGATAGAAAGATCAATTATTAAATGAATAAAAACAAAATCAAAAGTTGAAATAATTAAAAAACAGAAATATTGCATTGTCTTTGCAAAGGCTTTTCAGACAGTTTTGTTCCAGTAATGGAAAACCCTTAATCTAGTGACAGAGCTTTTTTACACGTAGCCCCTACACCATAGAGATTCACATTAAACTTGGTCTGTGAATCAAACTCAGTTTCAGTTTTTATCTTGTTTCTTATAGTCTTATGGAAGGCGATCAGCCTGTGGCTTTGTTCAGTGCAAATAGCTTTGCTTGCTTTCCTCTTATTTTTGTTGGTGGGTCCTGTTGTGTTTGCACGTTCCTGCTCTAGAAGGCCTGGGGCAGTCATGTTCGTCTTCATGTTCAGACTTCCTAAGCGTTTACACTCAGCTCTTTTTGACTTCTGGCATATTTTATCATTGCTGAGGCTGCACTGTACACAGCTTATGTACTGCATTGACATTGCCTGGTCTTCCTATGTCAACTGTGGAGTTCTCCCTCCCTGTTTCTCTCTTTCCCTCTCTGTCCCTCATGCCATCAGAGCAACAAGTGCTCCTCCAGCCCCACCCTGCCTCAATGGCTAAGATGCCGGGACCACGCCTGTATTGGAAAACCCATGACATCCTTACCCTGGCTGCAGTTGGGTAGAAGGCCCACCACAGTCACCCCTTCAGCTACCAAACAATCTCTGGACATAAAGAATTAACTCATTGAGTTGAACTGTTGCAATGAATTGATGCCTTTTAGGTTATCCAAATGTGATCTTTCTATTCATTTTCCAGGAGTCTCCCAACCACCTTTTCCCAGGGTCAGAACATAATTTTCCCAATTTTACCCAATTAGATCAGGGTTTTCTGTTTTTTTGATCCCCTCTGTAAAACCCACTGTTCTACATGTGCAGCACTTTGTGACAATCTCAACTGTTAAAGTGCACCATAACAAACAAAATTTGATCGATGGATTGATGGATACACAACTTTGCTTGTATTAACATTATTCCGTTTCTGTTTGAAATGAGACAAATTTTTACTCACGTCTATGAGGCTGTTGGGAACAGTGGTGTGTATATTGAGGGGTGTGTGTGGTGTTCATTAATACAAAAGACATGAATGGATTTTGAAGAGCCAAACAAACCAAGCAGAATGGACTCTTAACACCATGTTTGGCTTGAGGAAGTGGTCTGTACACCTACAAAATGCAATGATCCTTTTCAAACACTAGAGTGCAGTTGTGTATAGTACAGAGTGCAGAGTAAAGGCTAATAAGGCAGACTCGGTGAATTGGCACAGAATACGGTAAGTACTTATTCCATATACGTCAGTATAGCAACACTTGAAAAAAATACGCCTGCTGCTAAAATGAATGATATCAGAAAGATGCTAAGTTACAAAAGACAATGTGGACAACATACCTCACACACACCAGTCAAGTAGACATTACAATGCAAAGCTATCCATTGTTTCCTAAATTCTATTTCAGAATTTCGGTTCTTTGTTTTGTTTGCACAATGTTTTCGTTGAGATCTTATTTATTGTGGCACACTGTTTGCCCCTGACAGTGATCACCTCTTACCAAACATGAGGTAAACACCAAGCTTGGATTCATTGCATCCCAAAGCTGCGTCATGCATCTGCTGTCAAATGGTTTTGCCTTTCTGAGTATTTTCTTTTCCATTATTTTTTTATATTATTCAGTATTAAAATCCACATTTTCATGTACTTTGTCATCACTAAGTAGTTGCTTAAGACTCAAGTTGTTTTTAATTTGTCATTTTAAACACATGTATCTGATTTCTCAAAACACTGTGATCTGCCTACTTAGCCAGCTAGTGAGTGAGCCACATAGCTAATATTTTAGCTGGTAAGATAGCTTTTAAACTCGTGGACAGTAAGTTTGGCATTTATTTTGTGACCATCTGAGTCTGTCTCCAAATTCTGTATGTTCAAATGAGGTGAATGGCTGAGAAGTTAATGTTTGTTATGAGTCAGGCCTCAGAGAAACTGTGTGTATTTCTGAAGCAACCCACACTGTGAGTGCTGTATGGGACATGCCTTGCCAAACTGTAACTTGGCAGATGACCTTTCATTCCAATAACTTGGATGGGTTGTTGTATAGATTTGAACTTGACTTTTTTTCCAACTGTCATGTCCGCTGCATGGCTGACCCAGTTAAGCTGAAAGTTTCTGTTTAACTGGACCAGCCATTTCAATTGGCATGGTGTTTAAAGAAAAAAAGTTACAATCATAGGGTCATTGTGTCCACAGCTTCCTTGCTCGTTACCATAAGAAAACTATTGCTGCAGTATATGATTTCACATAATAACAAGTAGCTATGTAGGTTATGAATAAAATTGCTATCTTAATGTAAGGAAATTATTCCTTGAAAAAAGAAAGATTATTCAAATATCTTTTTTAGTTCAGATTCAGATTTCCTTCAGTCATTTTATCATGCACTTGCGTACAATCAAGAATGAAATAACGTTTCTCCTTTACCACCAGTGTACATAAGTTAAGAAAGAGAATTAGAACAACATTTATCTATATACAATACACACAGTACAATCAAGGAGTGTACTGTAAATTGTCTTTGAGTCTTATAGCAGCATGGCTTTACAGTATATTTGGAGGGGATTAGCAGCATGTACTGTCAATAAATTATCTTTATAATCTGTACAAAATGTGCCAGGTGCAGCGTGAAAAGGATAGCACTGAAAAGGATTGCACTAGTGGAGAGAAGTGAACCATTAACCCCTATGGAGGGGTTAATGATTCAGTGAGGGGGGGCAAGAGTGTTCATGATCCTCACAGCCTGGGGTATAAAGCGGTTTAGAAGCCTAGTGGTCCTGGTACAGATGCTTCTGTATCTCGTCCCTGATGGCAGGAGGGAAAACAGGCTGTGGGAGGGGTGGTCGGGGTCCATGATGATGCTGGAGGCTCTGCGGGCGCAGCGCTGGTTGAAGATCTCCAGCAGGAATGGGAGAGGGGCACCAATGATCTTCCCCGCTGTTCTCACTATCCTGTTCTGCTGTTTCTGTTCGGAAGTTGTGCAGTTTCCGAACCAGGCAGTGATACAGTAGGTCAGAACACTTTCAATGGTTCCCCTGTAGAAGGTGGTGAGAGCCGGAATGGGTAGGCTGGCGTGCTTGAGCCTCCGGAGGGGATGGAGCCACTGTTGGGCCTTCTTGACGATGGCCATGGTGTTAGTGGTCGAGGACAGATCGTCCGCCAGGTGTGCTCCCAGGAACCGATAGCTGGATTAGCTGGCCTAAAGGTGAATGTGAATGTATATCACACAAACACACATATATGATAGATATATAGAAAGTGGTAAGCAGTCTTATTTAAGGGGTCAAGGACTTGAATTGCTTAAATTGCTGCTATACAGAATGTCAGTCAATCACATGTACTATCTCAACCATCCAGTAGTTGAGCAGAAATTACTGCTCTATAGAATACTTTAAATGCCCCTTTTTCTTCTCTGGTTGCATATGATACTGTTAAAAACAATTAACCTGGAATAACTTATGTAACAGTTATGATGTTCCAGTACTCATGTAAGCAGTATAAGAAAGCAATCAGAGCAAAGCAAAGTAATATCTAAAACACATCCAGCTAGTAAGCAGAGGAGAAGAGCTTGGCTGTTTTTCAGATTGGCCTCAATTTGCTATTCACCATTAATCACAATTCACATTTGATTGTGTTGGACATTAGGGCCAGGAGACACCAAACCCATTCATTGTGAAAATAAAACTTGTGAAAAGCACCCTGGAGATATATACTAGTTAGCTTTTACCTTGTCTGGCCAACTATTGAAACCTGGTCATGCAGCACTTCTAATATTGTTGACTCTTATATGGCTACATGGCTTTTTTGCTTGTGTTGTACTCTGCCTTACTAGTAACTTGGTTTGGATAAAAGCATCTGCCAAATGAATAAATGTAATATAAATGTCCTCCAAACTCATCCAAACCTGTGCTGCTTGCCTTGTTTCTCAGTTGCTCTTTGGGCCTTACAATTTTTTAACCAAATCACAATGGTTATCAGCAACAGCGCGAATCTGAGTCATAACCCAAGTTCTGATTTGACTCTCCGTCAACAGTACAGCTCCTGACGCCACGGCCTCTCCTCTCCCAGTTCCATCATCCACCGCTGGCTGGTCACCTCTCCCTCCCAGGCTCCTTGACAAACGGTGCACGGTCTGCCTGCGTACAGCCCCAGAAACAATAGACGTCGGACATAAAAGTGTAATAGGAGAAAATATGATTTTTTAAATGAAATCAACTCATTTATTTTGTTCATTCTGTTTAATCTCGGTCTGTTATGTTGCTACGGGCTCTGGTGTGACATCAGCGTCGCGCGCACCAGCTCATTTTATTTCTGTAACGACAGGTCGGCTGCGCGCGATATGATGCTTCCCCGTTTATAAATGTGTAAATTTTTTTTTTAAGTGGTTAATTATCTTAGAAATGATATATACTTTATGTCAACATATTCAGTCGTGTACTGTGTTAGTTGTGTTCTATTGTGAAGCTGTGTTATTTGCTTATTTTTCTTAAAGTAGTATTCTGAGGTAGCCTAAATTACGAAACTAGTTCGCTAGCTTGAAAGCTAATGTCAGCCTGTCACCAGTGTAGCAAAATTTGCGTTATGTTTGTGTAAAAAATTCGGAGTGTTTGCTTAAAATTTCAGGTTGTGTTTCGTATTAAAAAGACTTATTACTGTTGGCACAGTAAGTTTTTTTTTCTTTGTCGCTTCTACACAGGGGGCGTGGAGGCATTCAATACCTAGCATTGTCCAGAGGGAAGTTTTCAAAATTGACACTTCAGGGGATGCTGTAGACAGGGGCGTCGGACTGCGGGTAATGGTGGACCTGACAAACCAGGGCCCTGCCTGGATGGGGGGCCTTTCAAAAGCCTCGGAAATAAATTGATTTTGGTTTCTTATTTTGATACTTTCTGTTATTATAGAAATAAATAACACCTTCGGCGATAAGTTCTTCTTATCTGCCTGTTGTTTCCTTGATCTGCTTATCCGCCTGCGTCCTGCCCCCACGCCCCCCTCCCCCACCTCAAAAGCAAAAGTGGTTTGATCCTCCCGTGCGCAAATCTATCGTGTAAATAACGTGGCTATAGACAGCAATCAGTAGCTTTCGCCAATTCACAAACCGTTATCAAAATCAGGATTTCAGAAGCGCAAGGGGCGGAGAGAGGGGGAGAGAAAGCTAAAAGAGGGCAGGCAACTACTGACGAGTTTCTTTCAGACAACAGTTGAGCCTAAAGTGGCAAACAGTAAATATGTTGCAGTAACGTAAGCTAGCTTGCTAACAAGCGATTAGCTAGTTAGCAGTCATTCATAACAACCACAAGCTGATAAAGAAGCAGGATTTTATTCAATGCAGCTAGTAAGCACTTTATTAATAGTTAATGTAACAGACAGTGTTTTTGTGATCATAACCCAGCGAAGTTAGCCTCAGCCCAGCAGCTAACCTGTAAAATACACACTTTTAGTTCCAGGAGCAGCTGCAGGGAGGATGATCGGGATGGTAAAATTCACCGATTCGCATCCGTGCACCAGAATGAAAGTTGACGATGCGATTGCCCCGATTAAAAACGTGCATCGGATACAATTTGGGATGAATCGTTTCTAACATCTTTGCATCGGTAAAATCCGATTTATTTATATATAATTATTAGTAGAGGCCCTATGCCTTTATTATTTAGAAATGTGACCAATAATTTGTGACCACTAATTTTATATTTAGATTGATTCTTCCTCTCTAAACCGTTTCTCAAGCGCGCTCTCTCATCTCCACTGCTGTCAGTGGCCAATTCTCGTCAAGTCTCTCGGCCAAGTCTCGCGCGAGTTGGAGGCGTGTCCGGGCGAGTCACAGTTTATCCTTAGAGGAGGAAGAGCTATACGTTCCACCGAATTGCTACAAATAAAATGTTTGGCGACACTTCGGATTTTTCAAGAGAGACGGACAATTTGACAAGACGCATGCAATTTGCAAAATATGCCGTGCCGCTATAAAGTACACAGGCAGCACAAATAAAATCAAACTATCTGTACCATGATGAATTGCATTGCATCATATTCTTTTGCATCGCATCGTGTCCCGTTGAATCGCATTGTGTTGAATCAAATCGTGTCGAATTGCACTGCATCGCAATAGGGTTGAATCGTATCGTATCGTATTAGTAGTTGCTTCATATGTATCTTCATATCTTCATATGTATCGGATCGTTGGCAATGCATCGAGGTGTGTATCGCATCGGCCTCAGTGATGGAAATGCACATCCCTAGAGAAAGAGCAGGCATCTCCTCATGTTCTTATGTAGCTGAAGACATGGGACAAGGTGAGCTCAGCAGTAGCTAACAGGTGTTCCAGCTTCCAAGCAACCATTTACTGGACAGTTTCAGTGAAAATGACAGTAATTATATTAAAAATAAATAACCTTCCAAGTTAGATGTTAGAGTGTAACACAAAGATGAAAAGCTAATAAAAATTTGTCTATTTATGCTTGTAGAGGAGTCTCTTAGTGTAACGGAGAGAGACAGGGAAAGAGCATCTCAGACAGAGAGTGACTCTACAGAGAGTGAGCTGTTTATATAGTGCTTTAATTTATTTGTTTGTTTTTCTCTTTTGAATTCCTCTCTAATTACATTGTTTCAAACAGAGACTAAGTTTAAGTCTAATCCTCACTGAACTACAGCAAGAAATATGATTCAAAGCACACTTACCTTATTGATTGTCAGCTGTTTAAGCCTTAAATGCATACCAACCAACCTAATAATTAAATATAACATAATAAATACATTATATATTTTTTCTGTCCCT